>VWZZ01000855.1:0-11834 GCA_013399095.1 Psophia crepitans | reverse complement strand
AAAAAAAAACCTGTGGCACTGACAAAAAGGATGGGAGAAAAGGAATTATTTTATTTTGCCTGAGGAGCACTGGCCTGGACTGCAAGCATGGGCTTTTTGGCATCTCAGTGTTCAGCATCAGGACCCACCTTGCAGTTTAGTTGTTCTCAGGCACCTTCTTTCTTCAAAGAAACGCAACACTTTTTTACTTGTGAGGCTCCCACATGAGTCTTTTTAGGAAAACAGAGTTTTGATGACTAGAAATTTTCTTCTAAGCTGCAGTTAGTTCTTGTGTTTCTCTGCCTTTATTCCCTCTGGTCAGAGCAGTCGTCTTCTTGGTATTTATCTTGTGATCTTTAGGCCTGCCAGCCTATCTGCCACCTGCCTTCCTTTGCTACAATAAACCAGCCATATCTTTTTGCTATAATTTTATTTTTTTTCTTTTAAAGTGCTCCCTGATCACATTTTCAAGTTTTTCATTATAGCCAGGAGAACTAAAAATGGTTTGATATGTTTTACTTTTCTTTTCTTTTGTATTCTCTTTCACTCTTTCCACTGTAAACTGGCAGCCATGAAACTGAAAGTCTGCTCAGATTTATTTTCAGCAGCTAAGACATCTTTTTAAAACAATCACCAAATATTAAGAGAATGCAACCTCAGTAAAATCCATTATTATTGTTAGGGACTGGCTGTGACTCTAAAAAGCTACAGGAGGCAAACAACAAATCTGTATCTTTTTTTTTTTCCTCTTCTTACACCATATTAATAAAATATGACTTTTTATATTATTTGCATGAGTTAATTCAGGTTTATTCTACTAGCATATGATATCTATTCAATTTACAAACCTTGATAGCAGTATAGACTGATAAACACATATCTTAATCCAAAACCAACTGAAGCCTTTGGGAGAAAAAAAATACAGGAAATTCTATGCAAATCACAAGCTTTTAAATGTAATAAGTCTTCTTCTCATGAGATCTGAGTCCTCACTTTTAATATAGATTGCACGTTTCCAATAAAAATGTTCACTTCATATATTGCCCTACAGAGAAATGTACAACAAAGCCAGTTTTGCTGGAATTCCAAAACAATGATGGGCTGATCATATTTGGTTTTAATGAAAGATAGCCTGTACTAATTACACCAGGAATGAATTATTAATCCAAGTGTCACAAAAAAATTCGGAAGATAAATTAATAGGAGAAAGAGAACACTATCTCCAGGAATCGTGGACACTTCATGTCAGGTTCCCAATCCTTGTTTTAAAGTCTTGGGAAGTTCACAACTCAGTTTGTAATGGTCTTGAGACATTCCTCCAGAAGTAGCTGATCAGCGATCCCACAGTTCTTCCGTGAGAGCATGGGGAACAAAAGCTTTGACTACACCACAACATAGTACGAGATTTTTTTGAAACTCATAGTTTGCAAATCTTTTAAACCATTCTGTCGTAAGCGTTTATGCACTGTTCGAAATAGTGATTTTTGTGAACCTATAGAAAGATGAGCAATCACCAGCACATACACGTCAATGATCATATGCAGGCATACTTTGGTTAATATCCTATAAAGCATTTGGCACACATGCAGGAGAGAACTCAAAATTCTCCTTTCTTAGGCCAGCCAATTTCCTCTTAACTGGCTTTCCCTCTGCCTAAATCCACGAACTGAAATTGTTTACAACATCCTTGCCCTTGTTGCTAACACTTGACCTTGTAATGCATTTCCATCTAAAGCATAAAAGCGACATTAATAAAAATGAGAAACAAAAGAGAAAACTGTGCCATGGTTTAACCCCAGCTGGCAACTCAGCATCACACAGCCACGCACTCACTCCCCTTCTGTGGGTTTGGGGAGAGAATCAGAAGGGTAAAAGTGAGAAAATTCATGGGCTGACATCAAGACAGTTTAATAGGTAAAGCAGAGGCTGCACATGCACAAGCAAAGCTAAACAAGGAATTCATTCACCATTTCCTACCTGCAGGCAGGTGTTCAGCCATCTCCAGGAAAGCTGGGCTCCGTCACGTGTAACGGTCACTTGGGAGAACAAACTGCATATCTCTGAGCATGACATCATACAGTATGGAATATCTCTTTGGTCATTGGGGTCAGCTGTCCCAGCTCTGTCCCCTCCCAGCTCCTCGTGCACCCCCAGCCTACTCGCTGGTGGGGTGAGGAGCAGGAAAGGCCTCGGCTCTGTGTAAGCGCTGCTCAGCAGGAACAAAATCATCTCATTATTACCAGCACTATTTGCAGCACAAACCCAAAACCCAGCCCCATACCAGCTGCTGTGGAGAAAAATAACTCTAACCGAGCCAAAACTGGCACACTGTGGCTGACTTTTCCCTTAAAATTTGTCCTGTTTTCTCCTTGCTCTGCATTTAACTGTTCATTTTATGTTTTCCTGGTTGTTACTTTCTCCATAGAGGACAATAAACCGACTGGATCACATATTCTTAAGGTAGCCTTACCTGATTACCCACGTGTCCATGTTTTAAATAATAGAGTGTGAAGATTTTCTTTTCCTGCTTGCCCTGTTCCATCCTATGTGTTGCTTTCTTTGTAGTAGTTTGTTTGCTTTGGTGGATATGAGTCATTCTGATAAGATATCATCATATTTCTTTCCAAAAAACATTAGGATATCGTGCATGATGAGACTTTGTCCAAACTAGATGCTCCAAAGTTCAGCCTAGGCCAAACTTAAAAATGGTTTTGCTTGGTTTTGGTTTTTACTTGAGAATATGAGGAGGAAGTTAAATGACAATGGCTGAAGACACCTAATTCTCCCTAATAACCACAGAGAAAGTCAAAGAAAACCTAGACCACAAGGGTTAGGTGAAATGCATTTCTTTTTAAGAAAGTGGTTTTGAAACTGAGATCATGTCTTCAAGCAAAGTCATAAGTGGAAAAAATCTGAGATTATAGAGATATAAAATTTGGGAAAACAAACTCAAGGACAGATAATATTTCTGCAGCGTTGGTGTGGATTATCCCCAGCTGGAAGCTGAGCATCACACAGCCACTTGCTCACACCTCCCTCTCGGTAGGATGGGGAGAAAAATTGGAAAAAAGATGTAAGACTCGTGGGTTGAGATAAGGACAGTTTACTGGGACAGCAAAGGAAGAGGAAAACAAAAGCACAGTTAGAATACACAAATCAGATGATACACAATGCATTTTGCTCACTTGACCGATGCTCAGCTCATCCCCAACCAGCAGCTCCTTGTCCCCAGCTATCCGCTTTTATGCGCTCAGCATGATGTCATACGGCATGGAATACCCCTTTGGCTAGTTTGGGTAGCTATCCTGGCTGTGTCCCCTCTCAGCCTCTTGTGAAAATCAACTCCATCCTAGCTGAAAACCAGGACAAGCACGTACCATGAATGAAAACCTTCATTACAGTAATTTTAACAGTGTTTCTTTATACATGCTACCCATTTGGGTGTCAATGATACTCTGTTTAGGACATGTCACAGTGTCCAGTTTCCTTCTTAACATCGTTACCATTTTCTTTTTCTGTTGATTACTTTTTCTCCCATGCTTCCCAAGAACGAACAGTTGCAGCTGTGGTAAATACTGAAAATTCTGTGCCTAAAGGTAAAAAGAGCTGTTGACATGTTCAAATTAGCCAACGTTAAACAATAGCAAATGATCCCGTGCAATCCTTGTGGCAAAGACAATAAAATAAGGAAATTACTGGGCATAAATAAAAACACAAACAAAATTAGAGCTTTATCTAGCCCTCTGAAAAAACTGATAAAGAAGGAAAGGGAAAGAAAAAAAAAGGAAATCTGGGCAGGGAAAGGAATGAAATTACATGAAATCAAATTATCAAGCCCTAAGTGCAATTACCTTTTGAGACAGCTTTGAAAAGTGTATATGGGAAAAAGGAAGAGAACAAATAGAGAAACAGCAGACGATATCGAAGAGGATGCTGCGGAGGGATTGATGACTTTTTTTCTAGTGTGTTTCAGATTTTTTTTGTGTGTTGAGTTTTATAGATATCTTTTTACAGCCTTCCTATTGGCCCCACAGTGAAGCCTGCAAGGTTCTCTCTATACGACTATTATAGTAAGAGAAAAGGATCATGAGGGCAATGGCACAGCGACATGAACCACAAATACCTCCTACTTATAAATGAAAACCAGAAAAGGAGGTAAACCTCCCAAAAACCAGTCTTCTAGGAAAGACCTGCAAGCCAAATCAGCAACCAAGAAATAGAAGACCTGGTTCATGGGGGTTTTTTAAGGCCTTTCCCTTTTTTTTTTTTTTTGAGTAGTAGTGCATATAATTTTATGGAGCTGTTTCAATATGGAACCAGAATTTAATGCAAATAATACTTCTGGGCACCCAGGACATTTCTTCTTCCAGCATACATATGTTTTACTCAAACTGCAGCTAATCTCTACAAGGATTCATGGGACTGAACAAACAAAAATTATATATGTTATTTTAGCTGTGAGACCAGCTCTCCTTTAGGGAAGCAAGCTTTATTTTGGTGGTCTGATCTATCAATAACTTACTAATGTAGTAACATCACTTTTGAAATAAGTAATGAGACATAATTATAACTGTTTAGGAAATTACAGTCTTTCATCACATCTTTCTTTTCCCATCACATTCTACTAACATAATTTATTTTTCCCTCATGTCTTTGTGTTATAGGCATGTCAGAGCTCCACAAACACAGCGTAAATCATCTACCAGGATCTGGGATAATTCTTTCTCCTACTGAGGTCAAAGGACAAAATCCTGCTGAGACCACATGACAGCCAAATTACATATTTGCCACACTTCTGATCTCTTCAGGTTCTTTTACCTCCTTAATAACTACTACAATCACTTTTGGCTTCCCTGGGGAGTTTTGTAGACCATAACAGGAAAGCCTGGACTGCCAGTAGAGACGCAGCAGACAGGTCATTGTGGTTGAGTTCAAGGAGACTTCAGGTTGATTCCCAGCGGTAGCTTGTAATATAAAGACATTGACTTCAGCACACCTCTCTTTCATTTATCTCTCTTCCTTCTCCCTAATTACCTGTGGTGCAAGCTTGCTGGCTCAGGAGCTATCTCTCACTGTGATCTGAGACGTTCTGGGAATTTCTGTGATGTTTTTTCCTTAGAATACGATCAACATCCTCATGCAATTAGATGCTCAATTTATTGAGGAAAATAAACACCAGAGAAAGGTTCTCTGTGGCTTAGTCTGAAGGACTGTAACATAGATTAACAACTAATAGGTAAGGGTAGCTGCTGTTTCTGTCTCTCTTAAACTCTCTTGCCTGCATCCACAATTCGTATAAATTGGTCTCAGCTGTACCTGATGTGTGGCTTGAGCAAGTCACGTTGATACCTGCCCGTGTTTCATTGGAGCTTAAAATTAGAAGTGTTTGTTGCGTTTTTTTAACGTGAAAGTACTGAAAACGTGAAATACTTTTACACAGGAAGGCTCTTTTTCCAAGCTGTGTCTTTACAGAAGCATTTCTGTACAGTATTCATCATGAATATTTATTCTACTGTAGTTTTCACACTCCATGGTAATCCCAGTTAACATCTCTTCCCACAAGAGCCTCGTGCCCTTTGTTACTTCAAACTTCGGACATCCTCGTGTGTGGCATTTGTATATCTTTTATATTTGCGTAGAATTAATCTGCTCCTGTCACCACACATTTTTACATCAACATAAACCCCATGACCAAGTGCTGGCAGTGTAGTGACTGACCGTCTGTCAGCTGAAGCACATTAATGAACAGCAGGAGAGCTCCTCGAGTGTTGACCTGTGTGACGTCAGCCAATGGCCAGAGCGTTTCCAGGTGTTGATCCACTTCTGCCACCATTGCTGCAGAGCAGTTGGGGCAAAGGAACATGCAAACTGATGAAAGAGAATAAAATCTGTATCAAAGCTTGTGCTGGAGGAGATGAGGCATTCTGGTCTGGTGATGTTTCATAGGACTGGTGTTCCTCACCAACTGTACGGAGAAAGCAGCTGAAGGCGGTAACATTTCAAATTGAATGTATTCACCTACACTCACTCAGCCGATAGAGGTAATTGAGCGGCTCATGCATCCCTTCCCTGTAACCACAACCGAGACTTTTACCTGACTTAACTTAGACATATTTTACACGCTTTGGTTACTCTGCTGTAAACTGACATTGAGATAACGCAGCAACCAAGGCCGTGGGAGACAAACCAGATAGGAGCAGAGCAGTGAAAAAACATTAATTCTGTCTGCTGTGCCAAGTGATTGCAAGGATTTTTTCATAAAGATTTCCCAACTAAGATTTCAGAGGTTTCACATTTGGGGATAACAGCTGCTCTCTAGAAAAGTGACATCCCTCAGCAGCGTGTGCTTGGAAAGTGCAGCACCGTTGTTTTCGAGACTTGTAATGATCTATACCCCGATGTGTGGGAGGATAATGTTGTCCTTGGGGTCTAGGTAGAGAAGATTCTTTTTATTAACCCATACCATTTCATTATCTTGGAGGGAAAAGAGAATCAGGGATTCATTTTTCATAATGACCTAATTTTAGAAGATTGACATTTTTCAGTATAATAAACACAACTTTGGGATATGTTCACATATTATAGCAAATTTAATCCACCTTCTAAAAGCACTTTTTGGCGTTGTTGATTACTTGCTTTAACTTTAACATCTCTTCTGGTTCTATCTTCCTGGTTTCACAATGGAAAATAAGGGGAAAAAAAATTTTATGATATAAATCCTATAAGATAAGGGTCTCTGTAATGGTGTTTCCAAGGCAGCAATAACAAATAATTTGCAGAAGTTGCTGTTGGGAACCTGCTTTCTTTTTTTTTTTTTAATAATTTAACAAAAATTGCTAATGCTAAGAAGCCAGGCTGAGAATAGTTCAATCTAACAATAGACTGATTTCATGTTTAAGCTTTTTAAAATGACCCTTTCTCCCAGTCATGAGGCCTGCTTATATTTCATTCCATAGATATATAAACTTTATTGCTATAAATTCATTACTTGGTCCTTCTGCTCTTTTTTTTTTCTCCTGTTCATCAGCTGCTAAATAATTTGACTTCAACTTAAATGTAGGTTACAAAAGTTCTGATACCTCCTAAATTATGCCTTTTGGGCAAAACTGCAGATGATCTGATGTCAGATAATTACCTGCTGTTAATTGTGTTGCAACCCTAGAGACAGTGTGAAAAAGCATAGAAAAGGATAGATTACGTGTGAGCAAGCCAGTTTGAGCACAGGAAATAGTGTAATCCAATTACAGCTACCTGATCCATCTGAGCCCTCCTAGAACAGCTAATTGAATGGTCACAATTACTTACATGTCAGAGAAAAAATATTCAAACAGATATTTTGGAATCTGTACAACACCTTAAACAGCTCACCCCAAACATGCCAGGAATTATGTGTAAGAGTGTGCAAAGTTTCACACCCTTCAGTTTTGTTGTGAAGAAGCGGAGTGATAATGATTGTGCTACGGAGTATTTAAGGATCAGACAATACTTCTGTGGAGTCCGTGTTTTGTATGCCTTCTCTCACCAAAAATGAAGTTCCCGTACAATGAGCAGCTAGTTTTAGGTTTACTCATGGAGATGTAACCTATTTCTCTACAGTCCGGTCTCAATAAGTATGAGTTGTCTAGAAAGAGTCTGTTACTAAGTGGTTCTTTTTCCTATTGCCTGGCAAATGTACTACCTGATTTTCCGCAGTCTCCCAAAAGACAGATTCATGGGATTGACAGAGAGATGTGCACCTTTTGGGAATGTAGATTTGTACCCACTTTCTATTCTTGATGCTAAGTGTGCAGGACTGTATCGAGGGGAAATATTTCCATCACCTCTTCAGGGGGTTCAGGTTATTCCATTATCCAGGAACAAAGAGGAAGAAAGGAGAAAGACACCTTGGTGGAGATTCAGCTCAAGATCCAGATATATAAATTTAGGCAATAGATGCGGATATCTACACGCAAATTAGGCATTTAGATTCCCAAGACAGTCATTAAAAACCCAATCAATACAGTCAGTGGAGCTTACAGCATGATGCAATTCACAAACAAGTTAATACTTTCAGACAAGCTGAATGACTTTCCACGATCTATTGATGATACTGACTTTCTGTATTGACCATTTATTATATAGTCCATTGGTATCAACATGATTTTATATATTTACCTCATATAAAGACAGTCAGAGTTAAAAAGCATAAATGAAGCAATTAAATTTGGTTGTCTATAATACAAAATTTCATAGGGCCATTTAAAACACCGGGGGATTTCTGAAGCACCCGAAAGAGCTGGCAGATGTAACACAGGACCTGCAACCTTTTAGACTGACATTTGGAGCCAGATGGGAAGCTCAGGGATATCTATAATGGCATTGGATGCCTATACAGGGCAACTGAATCAAGTCATAAAAGTTTCAAAATCTTGCTTTCTCTGTTCTTCGTCCTTTCATTCCTCATACTTATAATATGGCAAAGTTGCAAACTAATGCTTGCTACCAGGAAGAGAGGACTTTGGTACAGGGGTTTGGCTGGGAGTGGTAGCTCCTGCCTCCCAGTGCCTCTGGCTGTGCATCTAACAGTGGCTGGCCAGTTCACCTGCTAAGTCAAAGCCTAAAGGCTCAAACCCAACCTTCATATCCTTTGGGAAGATATCTGTAGAGTGCAGGAATGACCCATTCAGTTCAACCTTGAACATTTGCACTGTGTACTAGAAAACAGCTTCTCGTTAAGGCAGAGTGCCTCGTGGGTCATGGAAGTAATCAAACCTCCAAAATCATGGGCTTTTCACAACTAAAATTTATTTAACATTTTCCAGTTAAGATATCTTTGCTTTTTTTTTTTTTTTTTTTTTTTTGTGAAACACTGCAGTACCACAGAGCAGAACCACTTTCTGGGAGAAAGCAGCCATTTCCAGACAAAAATCATACTTACGATTCAGTGGATGCTTCATGTCCAGAATGTCTTTCTCAGGAAGTTTACAAATGCATCCTGCTCTACTGAAATGACCTTTACATGCCATCGGAAAAGAGTCACTGCAAAGAATACATGACACCGAACATATCTCCCAAAAGCAAATGCCACCTCATCATGTAAATGTCAGCAGGCAAATCTTTTGGATGGAATGCTGATGGGCAAAGTCAAGTACTGTTACACCACAGCACGAGACATGCTTCAAGAGTTCAAGCCATGTACATATACCTTTGAAAGTCTCCAACTATTTCTTTTGTCTTGTTTGGATTCTTCCAGGAGTCTAAATGATTGACAATCCCTAATTAGTGTCTGATAGAAACTTTGAAAATAACAAGCTCCAAAGGGAAGATGAAGTTTAGCAGGTTATATTTAAGGATAAATTAAATCATCTAAATTGATGGGCTACCTTTTCCCTGTCTCATATACACTGCAATTTTTTTTCCAGTGGTCAGCTTAGACAAGGTTTCTGTCTGTAAATTATGAACTATGCCAAGCATGGAGTAAATCTTTCTTCAGAGTAAATGTGACTTCTGTGAAAACCAGGTCTTAATTTTTTTAATTTATACGCTGGCTTTTTTCCCCTACACACTAATATATATATATATATATATATAAAAGGAGTTCAGATGTTTCAATATAATCTCAGCACATGACTGAAAATGGAAAAGAATGGGAAAGGCGCTTTGCTATGACTCCTCGATATTCATATCAAACGTTATAATTCTTTGTGCATACATTTTCTTTTCTTATGGTCAGTAATTACTGCACATTCAGTAACAAGTTGTAAGGCACATTCTGTCCCTGGAGTCCTGCTGACCCACATTATCATATCTCCTTATTCAAGAGAACTGCAACAATTTAAATCAGCTGAAAATCTAGTCCTATAAATCGTTCACTGCAGCAAGATGCAAGATACACTGACATTCCTCATCTTTAATTAACTTTCTTTCTCACCACATTAATGTGGAAGAATCAGAACAAGGAAAGAACAAGACACTTGCTTTGTTGTATCTTTCTAATGGATTTTTGTAAGCGCTGTTAAGGTAACCACTATGAATTTGTGTAATTCATAGAAGAAACTATTCCATGTGTGGAATGACAAACATTCAAATATCAGCTAACAGAATAAAACAAAGTCACGGTCTCTGAAAAGCTTCCCCAAGAGAAAGAAAAACCTAACCTAAAGATACAATTTCAAAGGAGTAAGGAAGATTAGCTCTGCCTTTCATGATCCTATTATTGACTTGAGCATAATAAAATGAAATCTGAAGGCAAAAAAATTGACTTTCCTAGCACAGACACACTCCATTCAGTTATTTCTTTGTGCTTTTATGTTGTCCCATTTCTCAGCTTGAGAATGATTGACTGTGTTCGTAATTTTTCCTAATTATCTGGAAAAGACAAAAATGACATTTTTGGTATAAGAACAAATGGATTTAAACTGGTCTCCAATAAATTTAGGCTACACTTTGTTAGGGATTTTTAACCACAAACAGATTTCAGACTAACCTTTTACTACACTGGAGAGGGCACCTAGTTTAGTTAATGTTAAGATAGAGTTTGATTAGCTGATAATAACAATTGGTTCAGTACAAGAAGACTAGATGTGGAATGCAATTCCCTCAATAATCGGAAGTAAGAAATAGGTTAGTTCCTATATAGGATGGTATGAACAGCCCTCCATAGGCACCCACTTCTCTTATGTTATTTCACATAAGGCAGAGAAGGTCGCGTGAAGTTTAACAAGAGCAAGTGCTGGATCCTGCCCCGGGCAGGGGCAGCCCTGGCTGTACAGACAGCCTGGGGGGTGAGACGCTGGAGAGCGGCCATGCTGGGAGAGACTGGGGGGTCTGGGTCAACAGCAAGTTGAACATGAGCCAGCAGTGTGCCCAGGCTGCCAGGAAGGGCAACAGTGTCCTGGGGGGCACCAAGCCCAGCATTGCCAGCCGGGCCAGGGACNCATAAAACTGTTGGGGAGTGTCCAGAGGAGGGCAACAAAGGTGGGGAAGGGTCTGGAGGGGCAGGCATGTGAGGAGTGGCTGAAGGCCCTGGGCTTGTTCAGCCTGGAGAAGAGGAGGCTGAGGGCAGAGCTCATGGGGCCTCCAGCTTCCTCCCGAGCGGGAGCCAAGGGGTAGGCGCTGATCTCCTCCCTCTGGTGCCCAGCGACAGAACCCGAGGAACGGCATGGAGCTGCTACAGGGGAGGGTTAGGTTGGAGATCAGGAGAAGGTTCTTCCCCCAGAGGGTGGTGGGGCCCTGGCACAGGCTCCCCAGGGCAGTGGTCACCGCCCCGAGCTGGGCTGAGTTCAAGCAGCGTCTGGCCAACGCTCTCAGTCATCTGCTCTGATGGGGCTGGTCCTGTGTGGGGCCAGGAGTTGAACTCGATGGTCCTTAGAGGTCCCTTCCAACTCAGGATATTCTGTGATTCTATGGTTTTATGATTTTCTTTAGCTGTGTTTATCTCCAAGGAATCATTTTGTCTGATTACAGGGAAAGACACCTGACACTGCTTTTCTCAGTACAGAATATTCAGTGGTGAGTAAGACAAGTAAGCAAAAAGACCAAATAACGGTAGTGTTCATAGGGAAGAACCTGACGAAATCTTCAGGCTAGATAGCCTACAACCCTGACAAAAAGGATGAAAGTAGAACCAGAAATCTCGTGTACATTTACACTGACGCTTCTTATCCTTTTGCCCAAGGTAATGAAGGAGTGGTCAGAGTTCATGTACTGTTTGAGGCTATCTCCCTACATCCTTTAGTCCTCTCCTTTGGCTGACTTAGCAACCTAGGTTGGTGATCGATGCTGTCATGACTAGTAGTCAGAGCAGAAAAAACGAGATAGGACTACAAGTGCTGAAATTAGGTGGGAGAGAACAGAGTCAAGACATTGCCCACGGC
>VWZZ01000854.1:198928-209177 GCA_013399095.1 Psophia crepitans | reverse complement strand
GGGTTGTTGTGACCAAAGAGCAGCAGCTGGGNTGTTGTGACCAAAGAGCAGCAGCTGGGACTTGCCCTTGTTGAACCTCATACAGCTGGACTTAGCCCATCGATCCAACCTGTCCAGATCCCTTTGCAAAGCCTTCCTACCCTCTGGCAGATTGACACTTCCCCCCAACTTGGTGTCATGCACAAACTTACTGAGGGTGCTTTCGATTCCCTCATCCAGATCATTGATAAAGACATTAAACCAGACTCACCCCAAGACTGAGCCCTGGGGAACACTGCTTGTGACCAGCTGCCAACCCGATTTAGCTCTGTTCACCACTACTCTCTGAACTTGGCCTTCTAACCAGTTTTTACCCAGTGCAGAGTGCACCTGTCTAAGCCATGAGCCATCAGTTTCTCCAGGATAATGCTGTGGGAGACCATGTTGAAGGCTTTACTGAAGTCCAGGTAGATAACATCCACAGCCTTTCCCTCATCCACTAGGCAGATCACCAGGTCATAGAAGGAGACGAAGTTAGTCAGGCAGGACCTGCCTTTCATAAACCCATGTCAGCTGGGCCTGATCCCCTGGTTATCTAGCACACACTTGGTGTGCGCATCCAAGATGACCTGTTCCATAACACTTCGTGGCACCAAGCTCAGGTTGACAGGCCTGTAGTTTCCTGGATCCTCCTCTGGGCCTTTCTTGTAGATGGGTGTCACACTGGCAAGATCCAAATCGTCCGGGCCCTCCCCTGTTAACCATGACTGCTGATAAATGATGGAGAGTGGCTCCTCTGCCAACTCCCTCAGTACTGTTGGGGAATTCTGAGAACTCTCCCTGAAGTAGTCTATTTTAACTCTATATTTAGCACACCATAGAGTACTCTCCAGAACTAGTGGTAAAATTGATGAAACACATGTAGTTTGCCTATTCTATTATATTAAAATAATTCTCAAACTTCCAACCATAAACAGATTCATAGTCATGTCTGAAATGACCAAAATATAATCATATCATATATGCAGCTTGAGATGGCAAAGATTAATGTGCCAAATGACTTCCTGTTGATCAGAAACGATGGAAATTACTTCATCATTTAGCTGGTTACAAGGAAAACGTTTGGTCCCAGTGCCCATGCTGGGCACCTTTAGAAGGAACTGAAGCATCCAGCATAGACAGTAAAAAGCCATGGATGTGGGATATGAATGAGTGGAAGCCATCTGACTTCAGAAAACCACTGTGATACTGAAGCACTGCAAGTACAAGTGACACTATCAGTATTTTCATGCAATTCATACTTCTGCAGTAGTTTGCTTACCTCTAAGCACTCAAACTAAAAGAGGTTTTCTCTAGTCAACATAAACTCATTACCAAGAAGCGTGCAGGAAACTGTCATTGGAAGCCACTGGTTTAGGATAAACAGAAGAAAAACTGCATTTTCATAGCTGCCAATCTCTTCAATTTGTTAGTGCAAAAGAATTCACTGGAAGAACAGACTAATGAGCTGGGTGTCACCCCACCTTACACATCATCAACCGAATTGTCAGTCGAGTTCAAGCTGCCAACTGTTTGTAGCAGCAGACAGCTTAAGAGGCAAAAAGATCTTAGCTTGATTTTTCAGGTCCCTGGCTGAGCTTGCTGTCTGGCAGCAGGAAAATGCATCTTCTAGCTTTTAAATTGAGCAAATTAGACATGAAAGAATATTGAAGTAGAACAAATATGGAAGCTGTCACACACAATCATTTTTAGGGAGTTATTTTTGTGACAGTTACTGAACTGAAATCGAGGCCGAAAACACCATAAAACCATCAGTCTTTCATTTTACGATTTTTTGAAGTTGCATGTCTCTAGAAAAGACAAGGAAGCAATTCAAAGGCCTGCAGAAATCCAGTGGGAAGTGTTAAAAGGCAGCACAATACTGCAGTGAACGCAGCTGATGCTGAAATGGATCATACTAAAGATCTGTCAGCTGAATTGCTGCTTCATGGAACTGAGAATTAATAGTGGCACAGTCAGTGGAATTTAGCCCCTTTTTTTTTCCTGCTACTTTTTTCTGGTTTGTCTTTTTTTTTTTTTTTTCCCTCTTGGAATATGTCTTCAACAGAGGGGAGTAATCAAGAAGCACTTCTCCCTCCATTTTGCACTCCCTCACTTTGAGACCAAACACATTATAGTCTACGTGTTGCTTCAGCAGAACAGAGTGTTTTTGTGGTATTGCGCACCCAAGGTGAGGTGGCACCATGCTGTTCTCAGAGGAGAATTTATTTCAGGACACTAAACTAATCCTGGTATGTCCGCACTGCCACAGGGTAAGTATATGTGGACAAACTTTAGATATGGCAGTAGCAGTAGGTGCAGAATAGCAAGGGCTTTCACACAACTCAGAAACCAGAGTATTTGTGCATATTTAGGGTCCTGAGGGGTTTTTTAGGCTGATAGTTGATACAAAGACCTGTGGTGTCTTTGAATGTCTAATGATGTTTTCATTACTTTCATTATCTTGTTCTTTATACTAAGGAAAGTGTTACTGCAATCTTACCTTCGTGTTTCTATAGAGGTGTGTGTAGCAGACAATCTGTTTTATATAACTTGCTCATCTCTCATCTGCAGGCTGTACAACTGGAGGACCAGTGCCGAAGACACTACGCACAAATGTCAAAGTAGGAAAATGACATTTGTTGCAGTTCTTTGGTAGGTACTCTTTTATCCCGGAGCCTTGCTCATTGAGCATCTTTTAAAAGCAATAATACTGCTCTGAAAATGTAGCTAAACTGACTTTTACTCAATCACACATTTTTGTGTGATTCAGGTGGCAGGGAAGTACGGGCAGCCTTTCTTCTAACACACAATACTTGAATTCCTCCTTTAAAACAGCACTGTGTCGGGTTTTTGTGGCAAGGTTTTGGTAACGAGGGGGTTACAGGGGTGGCTTCTGTGACAAACTGCTAGAAACTTCCCCTGCATCCGACAGAGCCAATGCCAGCTGGCTCCAAGACAGACCCACCATTGGCCAAGGCCGAGCCCATCAGCAATGGTGGTAACGCCTCTGGCATAATGTATCAAAGAAGGGGGAAAAGAAAAACAACAAGAGCAATTGCAGCCAGAAAAAGGAGTGAAAATATATGAAAGGAACAACCCTGCAGAGACCAAGGTCAGTGAAGAAAGAGGTGGAGGAGATGCTCCAGGCCCCAGATGAGAGATTCTTCTGCAGCCCCTGGAGAAGGTCATGGTGAGACAGGCTGTCCCCCTGCAGCCCATGGAGGAAGGATGATGGGGTGTAGACATTCCATCTGCACCCCATGGAAGATCCCAGACTGAAGCAGATGGAGACACCTGAAGGATTCTGTGACCCCATGGGAAGCCTACACTGGAGCAGGCTCCTGGCAGGACCTGTGGCCCCATGGAGAGAGGAGCCCATGGTGTAGCAAGTTTGCTGACAGGACTTGTGACCCCCTGGGGGGCCCACACTGGAGCAGTCTGCTCCTGAAGGTCTGCAGCCTGTGGACATGACCCAGGCTGGAGCAGTTTGTGAAGAACTGCAGCCCATGGGAAGGACTCACGTTGGAGAAGTTGGTGGAGGACTGTCTGCCGTGGGAGGGACCCCAGGCTGGAGCAGGGGCAGAGAGTGAGGAGTCCTCCCCCTGAGGANCCTGGGAAGAAGGGAGGGGTGGGGAGAGGAGTTTTGGGGTTTGGTTTTATCATTACTACTACCTTAAGTTACTCTGATTTTCACTGGTAATAAATTAAATTGATTTTCCGTAGTTGAGTCTGTGGTTGGTGAGTGATCTCTCCCTGTCCTTGTCTCAACTCAGGAGCCTTTCATTATACTTTCTGCCCTCCCAACCCCGTCCAGCTGAGGAGGGCACTGATAGAGCAGTTTTGGGGGGCACTTTGCCTCCAGACAGGATCAGCTCACCACAAACACAAAACCAAAATATCTGTAGAGGTGATTATACCAGTTTTTGTAAGAAAAAGTTTGTATTTTGAGAAAAGAAATAATGTGCAGAAAATCACAAACAAAATGCAAAAAGAATTAGTCAAAATTAATTTTGATAACACGTAATCTTTTCAATAAATTTTTCAGTAGAACAACCCCTTTCCCAATAATCAATTCAAACTATTATTTCACTGAAAATTTTGGTGACTATTAATAACAATTTCTGTCTTGTGTTGCTTTGCTGCAACATTATTCCTTTTCTTTACACTTTCCCTTGAATATATGTTTCTACACTTCTCATGTCCATCTAAACTGAAATACCATATCAAAAGAACTTACCTCGCAAGTTGTCTTGAGGCGAATGACCAAGTAAACCAAATATTACTGCAACTGTGCGGGCAAAGTATCTTCAGTCACTCACAATGTCTTGAGATATACACGTCAGAGCAGCTGAAGAATGCCAGTAAAGGGAAAAAAACAGTTTTTCACCTTGAAGATATCCCCGGTCTGCTTCTGGACTTGTTTCTTTTGCTAACACAAAAAGATAATACACAGGTAAGTAAAAGAAACCACTTTGCCTTGAGAGGTGGTTGCTTCACACATGCAGCTCTGTTTGTGCCCGTGACTTGGTGGGAGTTCCTGGTCTGACCTGGTAGCTGAGCCTGGTTTGGGCAGGAGGTCACACTAGAGACTCCCAGAGGCTGGCTCCAGAGTGAACTGTCCTATGGCACTGTGAAAGTTAAACTGTGGGAAAAATCTGCGATAAACTTCCCCTAGGAAGATAAGAAATGAGGCAGATGACACCCCTAAATTCTCCTGCCTGTTTCTCTATGGTTTCCTTACCTGGTAATCCTCATTGCCATTGTACCTTCCTTAATTTTCCTTCATAGCTGCACTAACCAGCTCTTCCTCCTCCTTTCCCTTTCCTCAGAAAAAAGGTGGACAGCTAAAGTCAAAGGACACTTTTACGATAATTAGGTCTCGAGATTTTAAGATGATAAATTTATGCCTTTGGTTGTCTGGGAAAACTTTTTTTTGTTTTAAAGTAGTATCTATGCACTACCTTTTAGCTTGGTTTCATATCACATTTGTGTTTTTTTCAGACATTTGTGCCATTTTTCACATAGCAGTAAATAATTTCATGTTACTGCTTCACATCGTTTATGTCACTCTTGTTTACTAACACGAGGCCATTATCTCACCGCCCAGCAGTGGCAGACGAGTTATCCAAGATTCCCTGTGACGTCGGGTAGGAGCGGGGTAAAGCAGCTTTGTCTCTGTTTCTCCTGCGATGTGCATGCGGATGGCAGTGGGAAGGAGCAGCTTTGTTCCTCAGTTCTCTGCAATGTGCCTGCAGGTGACATTGCCCTAGCTTGAATTTTGCCTCAGTGGGGTATTCGTTTGCACAGCTTTACATCTGCGTTCCGCCTGGGCTAGGAGTTTGCCAGAGCAGCTGGAGGAAGGGAAGCCACCGGTAGTATTTGCCAGCAGAGGATGGTAAAAAGTTGCCGTATGTATATTCATGTGTGAGATGCCAGGGGGAGGAATCTGAGTAGAAATACATTACTCCCTCAGATATTCCCTCTTTCCTGTTTTCAGCTATCCCTCGGATCGGCTCTTTTGCCCCTCTATACATTATCCTCATCTTCACAATGAAGAGTGAAAAAGCAAAATGTGCCTCCAAGGGTGCCTCTGACTTGTCAGCCTGCACACCAACCCCAAAAATGCATATAGGAGACCTGACCCTGCAGTGTGTGGTGTGAACCCCACGTCCTGCAACACAGACGAGTTTGCTTTGAGGAGACCCCAAACACGCTGAAGCCAAAGTTTCTTGCCCACATCCAGGTGTCATATTTTTGCTCTTTGATCCTCTCCTTTTGAATCACAAGACTGGCTTCCCAAAGCCTTGAGCCCTTACGCTACAGGCAGCCCTGTCCCAGGAGACTCCCCTGCCTCTTCTCCATCCCACCCTCTGCTCACCTTGCCCATCTTACTTGTGCCATTTTATCACACCCCTTAGAGCTGGAAGACTACATCCTAGCTGAGCTACACAGATATTTATTTTTTCTTCCTTTCCCACATCAACTGCAGGCGAACAACTACCTTCTTGCATCTTTGATGCCTGATCGAATACTGACGCTGTGAAGCCGGTGTTTGGAAAGTTGGTGTTTATGAAGTTGGTCTAGTGGTAAATTCTTTGTAATACACATACAATCTACCTTATATAATGTTAATGTAGTGCAGTGTCATGTAGTATAGTGTAAGGTAATATAATATAATATAATATAATATAATATAATATAATATAATATAATATAATATAATAATTTAAAAATTATATATTTATCATCACTTTTATCACTATCCTTACACTTCAGAGACATTTTTCTCACCTTTAATATTCACTACTTTAGGTGAGTCCTCTGATCTGCTGAGAAAATATTTTTGCTTAGGTATTACTACAGCATGTTGTGCTGGTTTTGGCTGGGATAAAGTTAATTTTCTTCATAGTAGCTATTGTAGGGTTGCAGTTTGGATTTGTGCTGGAAACAGTGTTGGTAACACAGGGATGTTTTTGTTGTTGCTGAGCAGTGCTTACACAGAGCCAAGGGCTTTTTTGCTTCTTACCCCACCCCACCAGAGGGATGGCTGGGGGTGCACAAGAAGTTTAAAGGGGACAGAGTTGGGACAGTTGACCCCAACTGACCAAAGGAATATTTCATGCCATATGGCATCATGCTCAGCTTATAAAGGTGAGGGAAGAAGAAAGGGGGAGACATTGGGAGTGATGGCGTTTGTCTTCCCAAGTCACAGTTACCCGTGATGGATCCCTGCTTTCTTAGGGATGCTGAACACCTGCCTGTCATGGGAAGGTGGGAATGAATTCCTAGGTTTGCTCTCTGTGTGTGGCTTTTGCTTTGCCTAATAAACTGTCTTAATCTTCGCTCATGAATTTTCTCTCTTTTACTCTTCCAATTCTCTCCCCCACCTCACCAGGTGGGAGTGAGTGAGCAGTCGCAGGGTGCTTGCTTGCCATCTGGGGTAGAACCAGGACACATGTGCGCGATGAACTTATTTCAGCAGCTGTGACAGTGTCTGTACCCGCCTGGATCCATTCTGAAAAAAAGATGGTGTGAAACTTCAGGGTGAGACATTACAGCACTAGGAAAGAGTAACTCTGAAGTTTTCTGAGTACTTTCATCTCAATAAAGTTACCAGTATTACTCATACGCTTCTGCCATTTCCATCGGGAGCACGTGAGGAATTTGGATGGAGAAGGGGGAATCAAGAAGAAAGTGGACATAATGAAGAGCTGAGCAAAACTCCACCCTCAGCAATCTTGGCCTTCAGCCACAGAAAATATTGTGTTTGCATTGTAACTGTACTTGAAAGTAAATATGCTCTCTTCATAAGACCACCCTGCAGTCAAATTCTGTCAATTCTTTACTTGCTTGCTTCTTTGGGAATAGCAATTACTGGGAATAAGGAGTAATTTTTAATAGGGACTGATCCTTTCTTAAGCTTGCAAATGCAAAATAACTTTTTCTTTTTTTTTTTTTTATTTCTGGCTGACCTTGAGAGGAGACATTGAGAAGGAAAGAACTGAAATAGACGTGTGCTTTTAGTGTTTGTAAAGGAGCTGTTGGTTCTTTTTAGAAAGGTTCATAATAAGAAGGGAAATCAATATATTAGTTTAAAAATAGCCTGTTGCATCTAAAATGGAAGTGGAAATCAATCACTCAAAACCTGTGAATATAGATTTCTCAAACTAATATTTCCTATATAATGCATTTAGTAGGTGATTAAGAACAGAAGTTTCAATCTTAATGGATGTTTCTGGATATTGATGAACATTACCAGTAAAAGCTAAATGGGCAAGGAAATATTGTACAATACTAAAATGGAGAAAATGTCAATTTTTTTCTTTCATTTTACTGACAGCTTTACTAGAGCAGGTAACTCTATACTCTCCCTCCCACCATTGCAAATGTCAGCAAATAGCAAATACTGTTAAAAGCTGGGTGTATGATGGAGATCGTGGGAATATTTATATTAGGTAGTGGATTTAATTTGAAACTTCTTGCTTTCTGTTACTGTTTCATTGAGATTTGGGGCTGAGCAGGATCTTAAGAGGTCATTTAATCTATCCCCCTGGCTGCATCTACTTTCTTTATATCTTTCTTGATAGATACTCATTAAGACCCAAGTTACAACAACTCTGCAAGTATTTCAGGCAGTCAGATGCAGTGCTTCCTTGTCCTTACCTTTCAAAGGTAATTACAGTGCACTTACATATATTCTCAGATACAGTATTCTTATATTTAACCTGAATAGTGCTTCATTTGAATTCCACTTTCTTTTTGCCCTATGCGCTATCGGTTTGAAAAAGGACACTTTTGTCTCCTTTTCCCAAAAGGCTCTACTAAGGAATATGTAGGACATTTCACAATAAACAAAACTGTTGAGAAGGTCAGCATGTGGATTTTCTAAGCACGTACATGATAGAGTACACAAAGTACTACCAGACACGCAACAATGCACACGTGATTTCACTCATGTTCATGCAATTATTTCATTCTTGATACATTAAACATATATGAACATATACTATTCTGGAACATGCAAAACACCAAAAAATCTATAATGCTGCAAAATGGTTAAGAGGATGTAAATGAAGGATACAAATGTTCTAAGGCAAGATTATAGTTCAATCTCTGCATTAGAAGGAAGATTCTATAGGCACTCTGCCAGACACATGCAGAGTACATATTTCTTCCCCCTTCACTCTATGGCAGCTAAAAACCAGGCATTGTTACCGAGCTGTTGTTTATGAGAAGCTGCAAATGGTTGGATGAAGATTCTTTTCACAAATCACAATTATTTCATTGTATAGATTTAAAAGGAACAATAATTCTCAGTTGCTACTTGGAGGTGGTCCAAAAATGAAACTCAACAATTTTAATTTTCCCTTTTTTAATTTCAATTTTTGCTGCTTGTTTCTCCTTTTTTTCTACTGTCACAGAGAGAAAGTAGAGTAAGTGGAGGAACAGCTGAAACCAGGAAAATTCCCTTTTATACAGTAAGATTTTCAACATAACAGGCAAAATTTCTGTGGGTCTTTTCTTGTAGAATGACTGTTTTTAGCCTCTTACCTTTAATTTAAATAGGCATATTTTATCCAAAGTTAGTATTTATAAATACTTTGTCCACAAGATGTTTTCAGGTAAAAAGAATGACCTCTTCTCCAGTTTGAAGTGTTTTAAAGAGACTAGCAAGTGGATCAGGGACAAAGATAATGAATGGTCATATATAAATCATCTTGATCCACTATACATATCTCAGCAAAAGTGGACTTTTGAGAAAGACAAGGAAGGGAATATGCAGGCGAGCACAGGAAAGTTACAACGATGAGGAATAAAAGTGATTATGTGAAAAATTGATAAATTTATTGTATTTTGACAGGCTGATGGGAATGAATACTTAAATATCTTCAAAAGTGCCATGTCTGCAGTTTTTCTAAAGCACTTTGTGAAAACTAGATCACTGCACAAGATTTTAAAATACCTGGCTTTGTCAGAGTTTTGTGATCACTTTCAGACTTTCTTTTCTCATAGAGATCATCAAAGTTACTTTGTTCTCCAATGTCATGCAGACAATTTTAGTGATCTATGAAAAGAAAAAAACTATACATGTTGTGAAATTGCCTGTTATGAAATGTATTCATGGTATTTTAAATAAAACTGAAAAGAGATCAACAGTGCACGAAAATGCAGCTTCGGGTAGCTTTTTTCTTTTTTCTTTTGGACCTAAAACCTCTTCAGATAGCTAGAGGTCAGAGCTGATAGTGACTTGCAAAAAAAAAAATAATTACATCACATATATGTATTCTCCTGTAAAAGCTGGTGGCCCATGGCCTGGACAGATACACTCTTCACTAGGTTCAAAACTGGCTGGATGGCCGGGCCCAGAGAGTGGTGGTGATTGGAGTCAAATCCAACTGGTCACGAGTGGTGTTCCCCAGGGGTGGGTGTTGGGACCCATCCTCTTCAACATCTTTGTTGATGATTTGGATGAGGGAATTGAGTGCACCAACAGTAAGTTTGCAGATGACACCAAGATGGTGGGAAGTGTGGATCTGCCGGAGGGTAGGATGGCTCTGCAGAGGGACCTGGACAGGTTGGATCGCTGGGCAGAGGCCAACAGAATGAGGTTCAATGTGTCAAAGTGCCAGGTCTTGCACTTTGGCCACAACAACCCCAGGCAGCAGTACAGGCGTGGGGCAGGGTGGCTGGAAAGCTGTGTGGAGGAAAAGGACCTGGGGGTGTTGGT
>VWZZ01000854.1:168360-198541 GCA_013399095.1 Psophia crepitans | reverse complement strand
GGGAGGTGGTGGAGTCACCGTCCCTGCGGGTGTTTAAGGAAAGGTTGGATGTGGTACTGAAGGACATGGTTTAGTGGGTAAGAGGTGGTGGGGGGCTTCTGTGAAGTCTATGAAGAAGTCTAGCAGAAGCACATAATGTTCCTACAAAAATACTTTAATCACTACTCATTTTCTGCTGTGTTAATTGTCTTTAATCCTTTCACCTGGACAATGTCTCACAAACTGTAAAAGAATGATAAATAACCACTCAGTTTACTTATGTGCCACTGGCAGAGGTTTTATGCCGTATAGTTGAAGGATCCATTAATACTTCAGCAAAAGCTTAAGAAAATTATTTCCAAGTCCCAACTTTTGGTACCAAAAAAAAAAAAAAGATTGTAAAGGTTGCCTATAATATATTTTTTTTATGATTCAAGCTGTTTGTGGACTCCTTCGTTAAGAAATTAACCATGGGTCCAAGCAGCTCACTCTGGTACTAAAATTCCCTTTGGCTTAATGGAGAAAGCTGCTGCTAAAAAGCCAGAAGTCATGTGGAACTACCCATTATAAAGTAATTTACTGGGAAGTTATTGGGATTTAAATATCTTTCAGTTCTTTCCTGTGGTTAACATGATCCATGAAATGATTGCTGAATCTGTATTATGCCCTGGGAAAGGACACAGCAGGATAACAAACAATGAGGAAATCCTGCGGAGATTGTTAAAATTTCCAGACTTCCTAGTAAGACTGTCAAATGCTCTGTGACTGAAGAGGGACACCGTGTACCCCACAGAATAGGTAGATATCGTTGTCTCTGTACACGCGAAAAGAAAGTGGACAAAAATCTCTCACAGAATATCAGTTCTTACTGCTCCATGACAGCCGTTCTTGTGCTTGTTTCTGCAGCCTTCAAATATATTTATGATGACAGTTTTATTTTAACCCTGACAGTGATTAACATGATATTACCAATGCTTTAGTTCCACCTGCAAAATAAATGTTAGGCTCTCTCTGGATTTGTTTTGAGTGCTGTGAGAAAGCTCTGCTCAAAATAGATGTTCAAAATATGCTGCCTAACTCTGTGAAGTCACTGAAAATCTCAGGCTGAATCATTAGTGATCTTTTATGATGGTTCTTACCATGTAATTGGCCATGTCTCCAGGAAGCAGCCTGGCTCTTACTCATCTCACTGTCTGTAGCTGCTCTATTTAATACTTCAAAGCGTGCAGAACTACCCTACGGATCACCATTAAGTCTGGTCACCAAAGTTTAAGGCGCTCAGAAGGTCCCTTCTAACATTGTTTTATTTATTTACTTCCTTTTCTCTTCAGATGTGGAAGTGTGTACTGACAGATATGCCACTTGTCTGTTTAACCCCAGGGAAAAGCAGATGAGGCTGTGCCGTGCAGGTCAGCAGTTCTTTGCCTTTTAACTAAAATATGCCAGAAACAAGAGGCTAATGAAAGCTGCCAAGAAAGATATGGTTCGCATGGAAGCTGCGGGAAAT
Organism: Psophia crepitans; assembly: GCA_013399095.1. NCBI lineage: Eukaryota > Metazoa > Chordata > Aves > Gruiformes > Psophiidae > Psophia > Psophia crepitans. The sequence continues at coordinate 197,055 of VWZZ01000854.1, read as the reverse complement.
GAGCCAGCTCAAAATATGAGAAGAAATCCAGCTTTCTGACCTACTCGTGATACATTCTAATGTTTGGGAAATAAGACCATCAAAATCCCAAAAAGTAGAAAAACTCAAGACCTCAGCCTCCCAGTACTAATGAAGCAGTATTTTGAAAAAGCCTGAATGATGAAAAGGTGGTAAAATAAGCTATATACATCACTCTCTTGTGCATAGCCCTATGAGTGATGGATACCTAAAATGGTCTGACAGTCAATACTGCACATAATTTGCAGGTAGTATTTAACAAGCTAGACTTCAGTTTAGTTTAGTTCTCGTTTCTTTTTCCAAGACTTTTGTTTAGTTCATACCGTTGGCCACCTATGCTTTTCAGCACTGGACTTGAAAAGTTAAACAAAAATTACTGTTATATTTTTAATGCTCAGTGAATCCAAATATGACATTTTGTGTCATTTTTATTTCTGATGCACAAATAACTTTACTGGACATCTGCTTTCTTTATTTGGGGGATGAAAGAAATGGGAAGAACTTTTTGTGTGGACAGTGAAAGTGCCTGTAACACCTCCTGGCAAAAGATTTCCATGAGAGAAATTCTGCTAATACACAGGTTCTAATTTACTGCTTGGGGTAAACCAGTGGAGGTTGCATCTCTTATTCGGTCCTGAGTCTGTCCTTTGCTTCGATACTGCCAGATCACTGAGACTGTTGAAACAGCCACTTTTTTACATATATATATACCAATCACAGTTGGCAGAGGAGTGAATTGAAAACAAAATTCAATAAAGAAAGCAAGTTGAATAGCAGGTGGGGGTTATTTTGTTTTGATCATGCCCATAAACAAGTCTCAGCAGCTAAGATGATGTTATGTGTGAGGAAATGGAAACTCCTCAATTTCCTTAGCTAGCATCTGAAAAAATGAAAGATAGAAACAGTGGATTACATACCTATACCAGCTTCTTTTACAGCACCTTCCCAGACTAGACCACTCTTTACTTCAAGATTCTTGTCAAAGGAGCCAAAAGAATGGTAAAGCAAAAGAATAGGAAACTCTTAGATATAGAACTATATGCATTTTCTAGTCTATATATGTATTAATGCTGATTTCCTCTTCTAGGTGCATACGTATACTCAACTATATAAATATCTCTGCCTCTGTATGCGCACAGACACACGTGTGTGTCTGTGCGTCCGTGCACGTTTCCTCAAAGAATGATTTCCACAAGTGTAGACACCACTTTAAAATGTACTCTGCTGACTGATTTTCAGACAATCTGCATCTACTTAAAGCAGTCATGGCCCTTAATCAGTCCGTATTTCAGCACTCCATTCCTATTCACATAAATCTTTGATTTTAAGCATAATCTGAACTCCCGTTGAAACCCACAGGTCTTGAGCACATGCTAAAAGTTATCCATAAGCTTAGATGTTTTGCTGAATGAGGAGGAACTTCACCTAAAAAAATATTATATTAATGTAATGAAAAACAGAAACAAAATGAGCCGTTATTAAAAACAAACAGAGATGAAATCTATTTACTCTGTGGAATTTACTGTTGCAGAACACATGAAAAAAGAAGAAAAGTCCACAGGCCATTTTTTCCAGTTATAATTGGATACTTTGCAAGTAGCTTAACTATATCAAAGGGATTGCTCAGTAATTAAATATCATACCCAGCTGGGTACTGAAACACCATCAAAACTACTAGGGTAATCAGCAAGCTAGATTTAGTACATTAGAATACATTGGTTACATGTTTGAACCTGAAAGGGAGAAGGGAGAACAAATGAGGTTATTTTTGCAAAAATACCTGCAACATTAAGACCCTTGGGGAGCAATCCATTGTTAAAAGTGGCTGGTTGAACACTTTACAACAACATGCACGCTGCTCATCTGATAAAGCCCTTGTTGTGGTACACCACCACGCATGTGAAACAGCTGCCAGAGCTCAAAGCCAGAGAGAGCCAGAGCAGAACTTGGCCTGACACTGGCACGGTAAGTCTGCAGAGCACCTGCCTGCTTCCCTGCCTGCTGCTGCCTGCGCTGGCTGGGCTTGCACAGCAGGGAATACGTAAAACAGAAGTCAAGCCAAAGAACGGGTCTAGCAGTTGAGGTACACCAGTTTTTCTTTGAGACTCAGGCAGTTCCCACTTTTACGACCGTAGGCAGATCTCACTTCCCCTGTTTCAGAATTGCCATCTGTTAGTCTGTAGGCATAAAATATAAAAATTTTGCTCAACCTCCATTTTCAATATGTTTGTTTGTTTTTAAAAAGGGTCTGAACACACCGATTGGCTCTGAGTACTGTACATAAAACGGTGTGCAAACACAGCAGGTGAAAAGACCAGGAAAAGACTCTAAGCAGCAATTCATGACCAGCTGGTTACCTACAGCGTCGTCTCTATGCACCAGCCCCTGGGGACAACTGACTCTTTGCCTTCAACCTCCAATAGATGTTGACTGTCAGGATTCTTTCAGTTCTTTCACCAGCCAATGTATAGTGTTATTGCTGTTATGCAGACTGCCAGCTTGTGCTCTGCTCTGTGGAACAGACTGTCTTGAAAGATGCCATAATTTTTCTTTCTTTCTTTCTTTCTTTCTTTTTTTCTTTTTTTTACTTGCTTTATTATATCAGTTTTGATTTATCTTATTATTTCGACACTAAGAGAGCTCAGCAAACTGATTACATCCCAGAAACTTAAAATTAAAGAGCCAGTTGCTGCTCACTGAGAAACCAGGCAGAAAACATCTTCTTTGTTCTGAGTAGTCCAAAAGAGAACTGAAAGAGAATGAGTCTAAGAAACCAGCAACCTGCAGAACATACTAATTAAAAATATAATTTCAGATGCTGAGGGAGAATGCACATTTGTATCTGTTTAATTAAGTTTCAGGTACTGAACAAGATATTGCCCAAGATTTTCAAAATTCAAAAATGCATCAGGTCCCCTGATTAAAAAGAATGGGACAATATTTCTATATAAAAAATGCTGATCCTCAAATTTTTAACAGAAATATATTGATTTTAGTAAGATGTAACTTAGCGATGGAATGATTGAAACACTGTTAGTATTTTCTTTCCCAAAATAATCAGTTATAACTTTTAGGTTTTGCAAGGTTTGATGGGATATGAGTCTTTTGATTAATTCATTCCAGTAATATTTGAAGGGAATATTTCATAATACCTTTCACAGAAATATCAGCATTTTGCCTTTATATGCCTACTTGGGAGTAAAGAAAAATGTTACATGTGAGAATTGTAGCATAAGGGAAATATCACATTTTGAACATCCTTACAGTTATACTATCCAACCTGACGTGCCTTAAAGAGGCCTGATTACAAATAGGGGATGCTATAGACTGGCCTTTTAGTTACAAAATACGAAGTTCCCTGTTTTCCCCTGAAATGCTGTGTTTTCCATGAAGAAATGCACCAGTGATGAAAACCAGCATAAGCAGCCTGATCCTGTCTCACCTGTTGCTTCACAGAGGTGTCTGTGCTGACACATATCTTATCCCGAGACAAGCAGCCAGAGACTGCCTTGTGCCAGCTTTTTTTGATGAACGATTTTGTCTTGGCCAGCCACTGAAGAGTAAAGGAGTGGTGGGATTTCTTCTCTGTCACCTTCAGTCAGATTTTGACCCTTTGCTACAGTGGGACCTGCATCCAAGTGTTTCTAGTCATGCTGCTGTTTTGTTTTTCTTTTCTGTTAAGCTGCAGATATCTGAAGGTTCTAAGTCACGAGAAAACATAATTTCTGGTTTAGGCCTTTCCTATGTTTGTGATTACCAGGTCTCTTGATGAAGACCAAACATTAGCAGCCCCATTATAGGAGTTTCCAGAGCGACGTACTTTGATTCAAAAATACAGCTGCTCCAGTATTGTATTAGCACTTGTACAGGGTCTGGCTGAGCTGGAGTTAATTTCCCCATAGCAGCCCTCACAGCGCTGTGCATCGGTAGCAGCAAGGTGTTGGTAACACCCCAGGCTCTCGGCTACTCAAGGCTGTGTCTCCAGCCCTTCTTCCGCCCCCTCAGCAGCAGACTGGGGGTGGGCAAGATCCTGGGAGGGGACACAGCCAGGGCAGCTGACCCAGATTGGCCAAAGGGATATTCCATACCATATGACATCTGCTCAGCAATGGGAAGCTGAGGGAGAGGGGGAGGAACGGAAGGCATTCAGTTTTTTCAATGTTTTGTCTTCTGGGGCAACCACTACACTTTTGGAAGCCCTGCTTCCCAGGAAGTGGCCGGTCATCGCCTGCTGATGGGAAGTAGAGAATAATCTTTTGTTTTTTTTCTTTGCTTTGCTTCCACGTGTGGTCTTACTTTTGCTGTATTAAAACTGCCTTTATCTAAACCCACAATTTTGGAGTTGTTTTTTCCATCTTATTTTTTTCCTTCTCCCCTCTCTGCCCTGCTGAGTAGGGGAGTGATAGAGCGGCTTCGTGGGCACCTGGTGTTTAGCCAAGGTTAAACCACTACAGCACAATTTACTGAAATCAGACATGGCTAAATATTCTGCAAAGGAAATACATGATGTACAGACAGAGTTGTATTTGCTTCCCAGCTTCAAGCAAGAACTGGATTAGGTCTTTCACGTAGACTTGCCTTATTTGAATGTACACAGCCAACTTATACTGAGGCATCTCAGATTTCGACATGAAATATTATGCAAAATGATAAAAAATACTGCAGTAATTCCTTCTTTAGTCTAAGAAATAGCTGCTCACAAAATAACTGAACAATTGAAGCAAAATGAAGTTCCCAAACTGCTAGTCCTCATCCTTCTCACTTGTCTCCAAGTAATATAATGAAACAGGAAAGTAAACACGCAGGATCTGCAACAGAAGTGCTGGATCTGTCGGCTGCCCAGTGCAGGAGCTCAGGTCTTCCATGAAGGCTGAGCAGAAACTTCTGCTCTTCCTGGAGAAGTGCAGTGAACTGGTGGAAGAGTATCTCTTCACAGCATACGGCACTGGTGCCACCCCAGGCAGAGGGAATCCTGCTCAGCATGTCATACCATGGCTCTAGACAGCCCTGAAGGCTGATTAGAAGTTAAAAATAGATTTTGATAAGAGCTGAGACTCAGCATGGAAACATCTATCTGCCATCAAGTCGGGGCATGTTTGGATGAAGCAAGACGGTATGTTCAAGGACATTTCATAGGCTACGTCTTGAGTATAATCTCCCCAGTTGTGCCTCTTGAGCACTGCACTCTATTTCAGAAGTGTGACAGACAGTGAGTATCTCAAATAAGAGAATATTCACCTTCTTAAGGATCATAGTATGCTACAGTTATTAGTCTCCTTGCTGTGTAGAGCTCTCTGTGTCAAGAACAAATAAATGTTTCAGCAGCAAGCTGGGATTGTGTTTTAATGTCTAATAGTAAAAGGCAACTACATTTGTTTTTTGTTACCAGTTTTAATGAAACTGAGCTGGAAGCAATGAGTTTGTTGCCTGGTAGCTAGTCAGTGTGCAGCAAATCAATAAAAGAACACAAAACCATAAGCTGTAAGAAAATATGTATGCTTTAGGTATTCTACTCTTTGTTAATTTTGTTAATTTTCCATAGCCTTTATCTATAGTTGGTGTTCACTGGCAGCACAAATTTAAAAATGGCAAGAATTTCACAAAATTGGAACTTGAGTGTTACAAAAAAACTGCTTAGATTGATTGCCAGCAAATGTCTGAAAATGGATATGAGGAATTTCTTGTTGCACTACAACATTTTCTTTAACTTCAGTTTCGAGACTCTTTAGCAGAGGAAACAATATCCATGCTCTAAAATGTAACATCACTGATCTTCACAGAATGGTAAAAGATTAGAATTTATACCAGGCTGCTAGCCCAGTTTCAAGAACATCTTGGCTTTTTCTCTGGGCAAAATTTCCACATGTTGAATGCAAGTGGCTAATATACTCTGATAAAGCTTCAGCGTGCTCGTGATTCCTGAAACCTCCTGCAACAATCCGTGTGTACTTGTGTGGCAAAGCCTTGGCATTTTTATCAACTCTCTTGACAGAAATGTTGTTACATCATATCCATTCTTTTCTTAATCCCATGAATTTATTTCAAGAGGCTGGTAGTTGTACCTCACATTGTCTAACAGAGTGGAATATCAGCCTAAAGGCACCACATCTTCCCTGTCTTCTCCTTGCTTCTCCGCAATTCAGGAGATATGTGTCAGTCACCAGGTCAAATGATGTACGTAAAGCAGGAGGATGAGATGACTGGAAACAACGTGTACCCACAAGTTATCTGGAATACCGTCAAGTGCCCAAGCACTCCTTGGGCTTTCAGTACAGGAATCAACGTGTACTTGTTGTCCCAGGCTTTGCTTGGCCCATCAGGAGCTGTGTGCACCTTATAGCTTTAATCTGTGTCTGAAACGCTGCAGGAACCAGTGGAAGGAACCAGTATGAAAAGCATGTACAGCAAACACAAATGAGATCCTGCTGAAGATCATCTCTACCTACTAATATGATCTACAAGCTAAACAATATTTTTTTTTTTCAACACACCTTACTAACCTTCTATTCCTCCAACAAAATAATAATTGTTAATCTGATAGCTACAATGTCTGTTGGTTCCTAATATGCATCAGGACCTTGGTTTGGACAATTCCATCTAAATCAGGTTGTTCTCCTAAAAAGAAAGACGATTTGATCAGAAGCCGGGTAGCAGTTTCAGTAGTGGGCTGAGTCTGGAATGAGGGAGGTGAGAAGGGAGCTGATGTCCAGACAAACAGGAGTTCAGAATGAAAAGTTGAAAGCAATGATCCAAGGTCCAAGGTAGTTCGGAAATTTCTGTGCTGAGTAAGCCCCTAGGTGTGGCAGAAGAGCTAGTCCTCAGACCTCTGTGAGGCAGGCCTGTGTTAGGTTGGTCAATCCATGCTTCATGTTGATGTTTGGAAACAAAATTCAATACATTGATCAGACTATGAGATCTTACAAGATAGTAGCATTTTTTAAAAGAAGGAAGGATGCAGGATGGCTTGATTAATATTAAAACATGAGAAATATTCAAAGATGGGAGTGGGGTTTTTTCTTTCAAAACAGAAATTGTGGTAGGAGCACGGAATTCCTTTTTAGTTGTTTAAACTCTTACGTTGCTCAATGCACATGACTGTTGAAACAGAAATGCAGAATGCCAGTGTGAAAAAGCTGCGATTTTGATTAAAAAAGTAGTATTTTTCATTGAGAAAGCTTCCACCTACCAGCATGACTCCAAAAAGTTCAAGTATACGTATGTAGATGTACACAAAAATAGCACTGTATAACAGTATGCTTTAACCAATGGTTGAACTCATAGCTAGCTTTGAGTGTCTGCATGCCTTATCTGCTTGATTTGGCTTGTTTCTTTTTTTAAAATATTTTTATTTTTACTTTAGCTGTTGGGAAGTATTACTGCAGAATTTAGAACTTTGCCTCTAAAAGTTTCTTCCAGTAGTAAAATTGGGGGTTTCTATTTTAGGAGTAGATCATATAAATTTATTAGCTCTTTGTGTGAATCTCATGCTAATAATCTAAAATGGAGAAGTCTGAACTGAAATGAAGCTGAAATTTTATTCGCAGAACACGATCATTAATACAGCAACTCCTTCTCTAATTTTGGGGTAGGATCCTATTTCTGTCCTGTGTATTTTGGCTGGAAAATCACCGTTATTAGGTCCCATGTTTTCAGTGTTACGTTGTTTTAGCTACTACATCGTATGCACTATTACATTGGTTGCAGCATTACATTACATTGTACTTTTAACATACATAAATTATGCAATTCTGTCTTACTGCTTCCATGACAGGCTTTATTCACATTTGCGTGCAGTATCCTGTTTCATTTATTCATTAGCAAGAACTAGTATAATTATGTTTATATATTTTATTCCCTTTTCTTTGGGGAAGGAACAGAGGTAAAACTCTGGATCCAATTAATTCAGTAAGAAGCTAATAACCAGCCTCAAATTTTTTATTAATCCATTGCACGTACCGCTGCTGAAACACAGTAAGCAAACTCTTTTCTGCACACAAATGTTAAGTTCATTTCATGAAGACATGGTTTCTGCCTTCTTTCCTTCTTGCATCTCTTAAAAAATTGTATGACACTTTCTTCACCTTTTAGACTTTGATTCTACCTGCAGCCTCAAGGACTCTGCGGTCCTCCTTGGTGCCTGACACGGTAAGTCAACTTTGAGAGAAGTATGATCACAAGGCCAGTTTTGTATTCAGATACCAGCATGTGACAAACAGGATCTGTTTTCTTATCTGTTTTCAGTTTCTGCTTTTTTATTTTGGGAAGAGGAGGTCAGATTGACCATGTGTTGCAAGAAGGGATGGTCCTTCCAGAAAGCCTCCTCAGAGGAGAGAAACTGCAGGAAAGAAGACAAAAGTGTCACCATCTGTAAATGCCAGAGAAGACAAGAGATGGCTGCTGAGGTTCAGAGAGTAGCTGACTGTGTCTGAGAGAGGATGGAAGGAGCCTTCCCAACTGGGCAATGTCTGTTGCAATCATGCACCTAGGTGAAGTTGAGTCTGGTAACAAGGACTTGCCCTGCGAAGGCATAGCAGGCAGGGAAAGAAATTTTTTTAGTGTTTTACTCTTGAGCTAGTTGATTTTTCGTCTGCTCTATTTTTTGTTTATAGGTATTTTATTTCCTAGCCATGTAATTATCACTCACAGAGTGCAGAGTTCTTCAGGAAGCCCTTGAACCAAGAGAACATGATACGGTAAATACATTTCATGTCACACACACACATACTAACTGATGGATGTTTTCTACCTGACAGTGTATTATGAAGGTAGTTTATATGCTTTTTTTAGAAGAATGGAAGGGTAAAGATCAGACTACGGTATTTTTCTATTTCAAATTATTTTTTAATGTACTAAAAATAGGTTCCAGTACTTTACTTGACACTGGGCTAATATGCCATAATTTTAGGCCATTCCTGTACTCTTCACTGTGCTTTTTTTCACCATGGCTATCTAGCTGTCTTTCTCTAGAATGATAATCCCTTGATTAACTGAAAAAAAAATGTACAACTTGAAAACTGGACAGTCTGTGTGTGATTTTTGCTAGAGACCTATTAACTCACACGTAGTATTTTCCTGTGCTATAGTAATACTTCTATAATTTATTTTTTTTTCTTCCTTTAGTGTATGCACACCCAAAGATAGTATAGTTGTGTATATTGATGGTGACATCCTTCTTATAATTATTACTGGAACTTATATGATAGGGTGATCAGTAGTACAGACCAATTAACTGCTATGTATCTTAGATATACAGCTTCCACCATTGTTGTATCTTTAGAATCTAATGATCTCCAGCACATGGACCTTTGTAGCATCATCATTTGGCGCTGGAGCATCATAATTTTACTAACAGAAGAACAAGAAAGTGTATCTCAAATAGAGAGTATTTTGTTGGAAACTAAAAAAGTGAGTATCCTAAGCATCAGACTAATAATTTAATTATGGGTTTAATATTCTTTTGTGGATACAGCTCACCAGACTTAAATATCTCTGTGCTATTGAGTATTACAGACATCTTTTCATGTTTTTTCTTTGGGGTGTGGATTTTTTTTTTTTTTAAACTCTAAAAGATGGTATTTTTATGAAGAGAGCAAAGTATGTGTTACAGGAATTGTGTTGAAGTGTCAAATAAAAGGACAACTACTGCAGCTAAGGAAGTGGAACCAACTTCTGACTGCTCAGCAGGCTTTCTGCATCACTTGATAATGGTCACCTTCAGACTCTGCAACTTGACAATTCAAAAAATAAGTTACTCCTTCCTAGAAGTGAATTTGTCAGAAATTCACTGGACAATTTATAAGTGTATGCCTACTTCTACTCAATATATCTTCCGCGTGCATTATGCTGTTTAGGTATCAGTTATATATTGCATATGGTCTGGGGAGTCATGGGATTGTAGCACAACCTGAATGCTAGCACAGCCACATTTTTTTCCCGTGCAAGGGATTTGTTGGTAGTGGGTTTTCTTAGTTCAGCTCTGTTACACCTGGGAAATGCAAATGATGGGCATTGTTCTCACTAACATGCTAGGCGTCACAGAAATCTGCTAACCATCAAAAACTGCTAAAATCTCAATTCCTGCAAACCACAAGAAATGGGATCACCTAACGGAGAGAGGTGAGAAAGCAAATATTTTGAAAGTGAGCTCTGAACAAGCAGAGCTCTTCCTTAAGGACCTAGTGACTTCTTGGTGGTGTAGCCTGGGTAACTCCTGGAAGTGTTAATTTAAGTTGTAAACACACAGCTAGGGGAAGGATAGGGAATCTAAGTGAGCATGTTGTCCTTAGTGTCGTTTTGCTGTTACAGTGTAAAAATTCAGGCTGTGCAGCCTAGTGAATTACTTTTTCTGGGATCTTCAGCTAGACTTTACCAATGACATGTCCAAAGCTGTAACAGAAGGAAACAAATACTCCCATCAGGGAAACAACTCTACATAAGGGGAATTTGATTATTTACCTTGTGCAAAGAGGGCACATATCATAGAATAAAACCTAAATTTGAAAATCCAATAGCACCTAGTTTCCTAAAGGAAGAATAACTTTGCTGGCACTGCTATAATTATTATGCTTTGAGGAACTCAGGCAAGTTGTATCTAAACATGGATTAATACATTTCTTCATCAGTCACAGGCATTTGCATACGAATAAACAAAAAAAATGCCACTCTTGCTCACATGTAAGGGAATAATCACCAGCAAATAAAAAAAAAAAAAGCTGAGTTTTAACACACGTTTTGTTAGCTCTGAGCAGATTTGATTCCCAAAGCTGTGTGTGTTGGTGTATTGCAGCAGCATATGGCACAACCAGTCTAAAACATGCCAATACTGCTGACAATTTGAACCCAGGCAGTTTCATTTGCTGTTGAGGGACAAGGTATTTCTGGTGTACAGGCAGTGAAAGGTTAATCTATCACCAAACACGCAGAAAAATCAGAGGGACTTAACTTGGGTTTGGAAGAGATATTTATTGGTGACTGGTGCAATACCCTTGCGAAGGTTTGTAGCTTTGCTCTTGGTTCCAGTGGCTGCAGACGATGCTGGCCTCAGTCTGTGAGTGAAGAATGAAGAGGTGACACATGGGGCTTCACAAGGGGTAACCTTCATGGAGAATTAACACAAACATTTATCAGCTGTGCTGTGCCGGCCCTCACCAGGCACTGAAGGATGCAGCCACAAGAGAGGACAGAAAGCATAAATGCTTACCAGAGTTGGTTTTGTCCTCTGACATTCTCCAGGTAAAAAAAAATAAAATACAGAAACCAGGCTTTCTTGCCAAGGCTTAACTTAATCTATTTTTTTAATTATTTTTTTTTCCCCCCAAGCCAGACTTGTCCAAGCAATCAAATAGATGGGAAAGAGCTAATACTGAATTAGTATTAGCATGCTCTTTCATCTCTTGTAACTGGGATACAGCTTGCATCGTTCTTTCAGCTACCAATCAGAAACATCAGATGGGACAGTATAGCATGTTTATTTGAGAACATACTACTCTGTGCATATTACCCGGCATTATCTATCTGTCTATTTCTGTTTGCAAATAAAGCTAGGACTAATAAACTACAAAGTCCTAAAAGGTCTGTGCTATATTTATCTTTCCCTCTGCAGGTCTATGCCAGTGATAAAAAAAGGAGGAGTTTTTGGTACTCATTCCCAGATGTGAATTTTCAAGGAAAACAAAACAAAACAAAAAAATCTCCAGAAGAAAGGGAAAAAAAAAAACCCACCAACCCCCCATGTGGTTTCGGATTAATAAGACCATTAGAAAAATTACTTGCTATAAAGTTTATGTTTCTTGCCTATTGAATGAAAAACAGTTTCAACAGAGGAGGGAAAAAACAATTACATTTGGCAACAAAAATCATCCATAAGGTAGCTTTCTAGAGCCAGCACTTTAAAGAAAAACATTTACACAGTGCTAACAAACTGACTTAAAATCCTCTTTGCCTCAAACACAGGTATTTTCTAAGAAAGGTCAAAGGTTATTTGCTTGTTTGTTTGTTTAGGGTATTTTCCCCACATCCCCTCCTTCTAACTAGGAGCAAAATGATGTGGAGGAGTTAAACCTTAACAGACCTGAGGATCTGTCTTAACAGATCTAAGCCTTCTAAAGCAGTGCTGCTTTCCTCAGCCTTCTCCCTACTATCTAGTACTGTGAAAAAGCAGCAACATGATGCACTTCCATCATCTCCAGAGCCTCAGATTTTAGGATATTTATGACTGATGGTAGGTACATGCCTGCAAGATTTGCAGGGGAGAAAGATGTAGACTTCATAGTAACACCACTTTGGCTTATGCCTCTCTCCTTACCCATGACTCTGGAAGTCCCAACCCCACGAGTGTCTACAGCATTCTGGTACTGCAATGTTGGAAACCTTCACAGCTCTGTAAAAAGCAAGCTTAGCTTCACCTTTTGCAGAGTCACATGATCATTGAGGTTTCCAGGCACCTCTGCACAACATTTACTCCAACATCTGTCCAGAGCATGGTCACCTAGACCAGATTGATTAGGACCATGTCCATCTGGGTTTTGAATACCTTCAGGGATGGACACTCCACAACCTCTCTGGCAACATGCTCCATTGCTTTACCACCCTCACAGTAACAAAAAAAAGTGGGGATTGTGTTTAAATAGAATTTCCTGCATTTCCGTTTGTGCCCATTGCCTCTCATTCTGTCACTGAATACCACTGAAACATTTTTGGCTCTGTCATCTTTAGCATGCTGCATCAGATATTTATAAATAAGATCCCTCTGTGCTTTCTCTTCTTCATGCTAAACAATCCCCTTGCTCTCAGCCTTTCCTCATATGGCAGGTACTCCAGTCCTTTCATCATCTTGGTCCCTTCACTAGAGTTCAGTAAGTCCAAGTCTCTCTTGTACTGCAGAGCCCAGAACTGGACTCAACACTTAAAATGTGTCTCAACAGGGCTGAGTAGCAGGGAAGGATCACTTTCCTTGATGTGGTGGCATTCTTCCTAATGCAACCCAAAAAGCTGCTGGGCTTCTGTGCATCACAGGCACGTTGCTGGCTCATGTTCATATTGCTGTTCATCAGCACGCACATAGCATTTTCTGCAAGAAAGGTTGCTCCCCAGAAGTGCCTGGGGCTACTTCTGAAGATTCAGGCTCTGCATTTCACTTTGTTGAGCTTCATGAAATTCCTGTCAACCCATTTTCCCAGCCTGTTCATTTTTTTCTGCATGGCAGCACATTCTTCTGGCCCATCAACCTTTCTCCCCAGTTTTGTACAGTCTGTGAACTTACTGGAGGTGCAATCTATCCTATTGTCCAGGTCTTTAATGAGGATGTTAAACAGCATTGGCCCTGGTATCAACAGCTGGGGTACATCACTACTGATTGACTTCTGATGCTTTGTGCCACAACCTTTTGAGCCCCGCACTTCAGCAACTCACCTTACTATCCACATATCCAGCCTATCTATCACCATATGTCTACTGTCAGTTTGTCTGTGAGGATGTTATGAGAGACAGTATCAAAAACCTTACTAAGGGCAAACATCCACACTGCTCCGTTTGAACACCAGGCCAAGGCAACTCATTGTAGAAGGCTATCAGATTGGTTATGTATGATTTTCTCTTCATAAATCCATGCTGATTATTTCAAATCATCTTCTTGACCTTACTGTGTCTGGAAAAGGTTTCCATTATTAGCTGTTCCATCACCTGTCCAGGGACTGAGGTGAGGCTGACTAGACTGTAGATCCCCCACATCTTTCATTTTTGCTCTTGCAAAGAAGTGACGCTTTCTCCTAGTCTTCAGGAACCTCTCCCAGTCAATATGACCTTTCAAAGATAATCAAGACCAGCTTCACAATGACATCAGCCAGCTCCCTCAGCCCTTGTGGGTGCAGCCTTTTAGGACCCACAGACTTATTCACGTCTGTTTGTTTAGGTGCTCACTAACCTGGTCCTCCAGTAAGGGTGTGTCTTGCTGCGGACTTTCTCAGCGGTCTCAGGATCTGAAATTGCTGAAGGCTGGTGTTAAAAGTGAAGACTGATGGTGAAAGTGGCAATGAGCACCTTGACCTTTCTCACCATTATTCCTGCCCCATTCAGCAATGGGGCCACATTTTCCTTAGTCACCCTTCTACTGTTCATGTACTTGTAGAAAACACCCTTGGTGCCTTTAACATCCCTTCCAAGATCCAAGTCCAGGTGGTCCTTGGCTTTCGTAACACCATTCCTACACAATGAATGTTTCCATGCTCCTCCTGGGTTGCCTACCCTGCTGCCACCTCCTGTATTTTCATTCCTGAATGAGTCAGGCACAACCCGGGTCTCCTGCCACATTTGCTTTATTTTCAGCTCAGTGAGACAGATTACCCCTTGAGCTGGGAGGAGATGTTTCTTGAGCACCAACCAGTTTTCCTGGATCGCTCTTCTTTCCAAAGCCATGTCTCATGAGAATTGGTCAGAGGTCACTAGACCAAAATGTAAGGCATACTACAAGTAATTGTTAGTTCTCTGATTACCAGAAGTTTCCAGGAGTACCACTCTGATTAGATATTTTCATTAGTGATAGGCTTTCAAGGCATACATTCTCCTGAACTTGTTGATATTGGAGCAGGTAAAAACAAGGGGAATCACTGAACCTAGGCACTAATTTTCTTTCATAGCTTTGTAAATCCATTCTCAGATAACTATTGCTGAGGTGGAAATGTTAAAAAAGAATCACTTTTGAGTCTTCTCACTGCTGTTCTCTAAATATAACACACGTACAAACATCAAAATTAGGAGACTGTTTAACTGTTGGATTATATTTGTTGAAGCTGGAATTATACTCTGTAATTGCATACCCCTGATACATATTCATGTGGGATGCCCTGCAACTAAACTTTTCAAATTAAGTATTCAAACAGTAGTATTGCTAAAATATATTCTTTCTTTTCGGACTGTGCTTCTAAAATATCATATATCCTTGCCCATCAGGAAAGCTTTCAGTTAATAAACAGACTTTGGAATCCACAACAACAGATCTTCTGTGCTGTAGAACATTCAAATGAAAAGTATTATCCTTACAGTCTTGATAAGGTCACATCTGTCAGGATAAATCGTTACTTTGTGCCAGTCTGCAAAGATTTCAATATACTTTCAGGTATAAAACAAGAATAGCCCTACATGAACATATCATAATTATAACTCAAATCTAATAAATATAAATTGTCCTTTTACTATAAAGGATGACACGTAGTTTGAAGAAGAATTAATAAAAGATGAACTAAAAATCAGTGCTCTTTTTTTTTCTCTTTAATTTTATCTGACATGTAATGTTTGCCAGGCTCAAGAGAAGACTTTTTTTTCATTGATGGGCTTTCAGAAGTGATATTTAGAATAGGCAATTTACTGAGAAGAACTTACAGAGAATTTTTTATTTAATCAGTCTTGAGGCATCATGTCATTAATGACAATGGCAAATACAGACAAAATTTGTATTTGTTTTTTTGGGTATGCCAGTAACCACAAAATATAGCAATGAAAGTGTCTTTCTGAACTATAAATGCTGTTCTGAAGACACTGGGGTTTTTAATTTTCTTTTAAAGGACTTGAAGTTCTGTAAAAAACATTACCTGAAGGGAGAATCTATTGAGCAAAGGTGAGGGATTTTGATGTTCCCTTTTCAATGACATTAATAAAAGTGAGATATGCAAATCCCTCCCCTGCCTGATGTAGTTTTCCAACTCAAGCTCTCACACGGTGCTGTTAGGTCTGGCAATGCAGTAAGAGGAATAGGCAAAAGTATGTATTTCTGGACTTTAATAAATTGTGCGAACTGAATGCCACTGGGGTTAATTTATCTCCTACCCTAGCAACTACTGGGTGTATTAATAACATCAGGGGGTTTTGCTCCATTTAACCAGCAGGGTATCTGATGCCAAGATTATATAAACTTAAATAGGATAACTTCTTAAAAAAAAAAAGGATAATAGTGACGTTTTAAATCCAGATCAATAATCCGCTACTATCCGTGCCATATATTGAACAGGCCTGATGAAATGAGTGTCGTATTGCTAGTTTTCTGGGATAAATTGAAAATTCAGTTGTGGTTTTACCATTTATGAATCATGCGAATTGCTGTAAATTACTTTGGTAAAATCATTAACCTCTGGAAGATGTTATCATTTTGCCTGTGTAATGTAGTAGTAATGAGCCTGTCATCATCAGTGGACACGTTACTTTAAAGAGTGAAATATGTGAGGTCATTAAGGTTTGCATTGCTTTATCTGAGGCTTTAAAAAACATGCTAATGTGAGTAGCTGACATGAAGTCCAAAGGAAAGGCAAAGCGAATTTTGTGCTTTTTCAGCCAGGACACATTTCTGGCAGCTGTGCTCCACCCTCAGAGCTCACGAGTGTTGGCAGCGTGTGAGCCCCGAGGAGGCACAAGGCAAGGGAATGTTTTTCAGCGCGGAGACAGTGCCCTCCTGGCTGTCCCTTTAACAATAACATTCCTGTTAGTTGCATCCTCTCTCAAAGTTGTCCCCCCATATGCGTATCTGTGTAAGTACAGTAGATTAAAAGAAACACAGTTCACTCACGTGTGTTCTGTACATTTCCCTTTAAAGCCAAAACCTAATGAATTAGTGCTTCGTTTACCTGCTTGCTTCTGAAGGCAGACATCCCTGTGTCTTTGCTTCCAAGTATGCTCTGTCCCTCATTTTTCCCTGCATCCCCATACCCCATTTTTATGTTATTTCTTCTACTTCCCTAGCCTTTTCCCTGGGTATAGAAAAGATGTTTGTCTAGCACAGGATGGTATTTCCTTGGTTTGCAAAAGCAGCCAGGCATCACTGCATGTGTAATTGCATACTGCTTCTGTGTTAGTATTGCATGCACAGGTAGCAATATTTGTGTTTGCAAACCCAAAATACTAGAGAGTTGTATTTCTAGTACCTTGAGATCAGCTTAGATCTTTTCGTACCCTGTGGAAGGTTTCCATCTAGCATGTTAGAGAAAGCACAGCTATTTCTGACATGAAGTTGCAGCTCTGAGGTAGTTAATAACACCTCCTTCTTTTTTCTCAGACATTCCCAGCAGGGCGTTCATTGTTCATGCCTGAGATTGCAACAGCATGTGAGCTTGGTTTTCTTCACTCTTTTTTTTTTGTTCCCACTGCAGTTCTTGTTGGGACTTGTAGCAAGATTGCTCCAGTAGGGATTAAATTGAGTCCTTAGAGCCATCTCTTCTCTGTGGCTCAATAACAGTGAGTAAAGGTTGTAAGGGAAGATTGGCATGAGTTGGAAGAGTAGATAAACTTCCTTCCCGGTTCTAGGACTACCAGAAGAACAAAAAGGGGCTTCATTCTCAGAGGTGGGGGTCAGATGTTGGAGTGGGGAGTTGGCATGTCCACAGCAGATGGGAACAGCCTTAAGCTTGAACACTGGGAGAATGGAACCTTGCTCTCAGGTGGGACTCCCTCCTCAGAAATGGTGGCAGACTTCTGGGCATTCTGCGGACAGACACAAATTATAAGCTGGTTTTCCGAGGTGATTTGAGGTCTTTCAATTCCTGCCACTGTGCACCTGTGAGCCTTCATGGAGAAAAGTAGACAGTCAAAAACAATTCTTCTCACATTCCTGTTGCTCTTCTGGTTTCCTTTTTGTTTCCCCAAGTTTGATCGTTGGGCCTGGACAAAGCAGCAGCATCTGCACCTGGTGGTGGTACCTGCAGTTTCCTGGTCTCCTTTCCCCACTGCTCCCTCCCAGGCAGAACAGGCTTCCTCTTCACTGTTCTGGCTTCTCCATGACTTAGGAAGACAGCACTGTCTCCCTCCTCACATTTGGTTGCTTCAGTTTCCATCAAGAAAGCTACCTGCAACCCCTTTACAGTTCCTGGTGACCCTGGGAGTATTGGGTGTTATGCACTTGCAGGGCCTGGCTGGTAGTTCAAGGCCCTGAGTACCTCCCTTGAGGACATCATGGAGGATTCTAGGGCTGGAAGATGTGGGGAGAGGTGTTCAGGACTTAGTACACAAGCCACCATGGTGCTAGTCCTACACGCCACCATGGTGTCACCATCACTTTGGTATAGTCCCAAAAAGTGTTGACCACAGCAATGGATTTGTGGTGCAAGCATTGCTGTGATCACTGGCTGAGACTGGTCATTTCTCTGTGTTTCCCTCCCCATCTGGCCACCTCCCTCACCCTGATTCTTAATTTTCTTTTGCCATGACATGAGCTTGTGACCATGGTTATGTTATTAAAGTGGTCTGTTCTGCAAGAGGGCCCAGATGTTGGTCTCCAGCTGTGTGCACAGCAGGAGGTCAGCAACAGGGAGAAAAGTGAGAGTACAAATAAGCAAAAGACAAACGCTGTCATAGCAGCTGTAGAATTTCTACCTCTCTGGGGTAAGACTGTCATTGCCACTGCTAGTGCTGGGTCTGGCTTTCCCACACCTGTGAGCTGTGGTCACAGCTATGTGCCGTACCATTACTGCCTTCACACATTCATCTCACGTGTTCAGAAGCCAGGTTTGACTAGTGAGAAGGAAGATAAGGCATTTCTTTTTATGAGATATTTTTGTTCATTTCTGGGACAGCATCATTCAAAGAAAAGACAGCAGTGTTCAAAGAGGGGAAAAAAAACAAGTCTGAAGATGCCAGGCAGGCAACGCCTCTGACACCTGCCTCATACCTTATTAATAAAGACTCTTTGACCACAAGTTAAACTGATTGTCTGAACTAGCAGGGTGTTAATAGCTGTGTCTCTGCTGGACTGCTAGTTGAAAGAGACTGGCAGTGTTCCTGGTGCAGTGGTGATCTTTGATAGTGTACATTCACTTTTTGAAGCAGCTACAAGACAAACAGTTGATGTGAACGGAGAGCAGGGAGGGCAACAAGGCTTGGACAGAGGTGATGGTTATGTCTTACAGAAAGTAAGAAAGTACTTTCAGAGAAACACAATGATAGTGTAGGAAGTGGATGCTCAGTGGCAATGAGATTTTGTGGATATACAATACTTTTCCAAACAAAATGATGGCAGTAAAAACATCTTAACAGTCATAAATGTGTTTCCCAAACACGCCTGGGCGGTGTGTCTGATAGACAGAATGAGTTCTTCAACACTTGTGGCCATTAGAAGCAGTCTTAGCAGGGTATACAGAACATAGGCACTACAGGCAGACTGACGCTATAAGGTTTTCTAAAATAACCTTCACACAAGCAGTTAAAGTAGGGTAATGTTCACGGCTTTACAGCTAATAATGAAAAAAGGTCTCCATTTTAGAGGGTTTTACCCGTACACTACAATCACATGTGAAGGCGTTTTAAAGTGCACGATACCTCTTGGTATGCATTATTGGAGTTTGTAGAGAGCTATAAGCAGTTTTCCTTGAACCGTCAGAGGGAGAACGGCTGATGTGAACCCCCTTGATGCTGTGAGGCTTTAGAAAATTGTGTAAAGATTGGCTTAAAAGCAAGGAAGCTAGCCCTCTGCTGAGGAAGGGAGAAGACACCTTGGTGTCTAAAATAGATGTCTGATAAGGCTAGGAGCAGATTTCCATGGGAAAATTTTCACAGCTGATGAAATTGCAGAACAGATCAGAGGCTTGTAAATGGCTTAAAAGTGTTCAGTCTTGATTACTTGGTGTTGTGATCACAGTGGCAGATCAACCAAGAGAAAGAAAAAGGGAGGGAGATCTCTTTTCTAGAACAAGTGCTGAACAAACTCGAGGTTGTGTAGGTGGCAATGGGCTGAAGAGGGTGGGGGCAAGCTAATGGGTGGCAGCTATTAAAAGCTGGGACAAAGAGGAGACAGCATGTCAGCCCATTTAAGAATAGGGACAAGAACAAGAAGTTGAGTCAAGCCAAAATCAAGCTAAAGGGTCCCCAGTCCATATAAAAGTGCAGAAAGTCAAATTCACAGTAACATGTACATGATGAACCTGAGGAGAAGCCTTATGGGAATGTATGGGACAATGAGCAGCAGAAGAAATGAAGTTTGGTCTGGCAAAAAAAGAAACAAACCAGGCACAAAACAGTGTTGATTTTTTAGACCATATTTATTCTGAAAGGGGCGAGACAGCATCTTTGAGATGCAGCCTCATTGTGTATGCTCTCAGTGATCATAGATTTTGCAAAAACAGCACAAGCAGGATCTCAGTGCTCAGTGATCATAATTATTATCCGATACAGAAGAGTGGCCATCAGAATAGAGTTCATAAAAGCAATGAATATGTTGGTAAGTTTTGAGTCGGTTCAGTTCTTCAGTTGCAGGGATGTGCAGTTAGTATGTGTGAGAGTTTAAGATGACCTAAATGCATTATAGGCCTGGGAAAGGTTTAGACAAATAAAAAATGCCTTGCTATTAAAAAGTAAATAGATTGTCCATTTGTAATTTTTTGTGAGAGGTGTAAAGCCTATGTGGAAAAACCTCACCAATGTAAAGGCTGGAAATGCAGTTAATGTCATGGAGATATCTTGTATACAAAACTAACTTAGTGTCTCATGCCCAAGATAAAAAGGTACAAAACAGGAAAAGGCTATACTTTTATAATAGGGAATGTATGCAGGAAACTGGGACACCTTTTATCTCAGCAGTTAGCACCAGGAGGTAGATGAGAGGGTAGAAAGAAAAGTCAAAGAAGACAGTATTTAGAGGAGATTATTATCTCATGGACTGTATTCAGCTTTTTATGAACACAAAGTTTCTGGGCAATTTACAGAGCATAATGTGAGAGACTGTGAGGGTTACTGTTCAGTCAGCTTCTGAAAGAAAAAATGGACACGCAATTACTCACCCAAGGTGGCAGTCACTGGTATAGACGTCCTCAGCCTGAGTATATGTTATATGGACTCTAATTTTTTTACCTATGAAACTAAGCAGTCTTCTCCAAGCATAAGAATCTGAGGCTTGCAAAGATTATTTTCCCCATTTTCTTCATAGTACTGAAAATAAAAATTCTGTTGGTCACCTTCCATTATGAGGTGGACAACATGCTGTTAGAAGAGAAAAAGCAGCTCTTGGCATGGCACAGAGCACATAAAAGGAAGATCATTGCCATGCAAAAATAACTATTATTCCTGGCAACAAAATGTGACAGTGTTAAGGGAGGTCTCTTGGCTACACTGGACTGAGCTTGTGATGACTTGTTGCATATTCCATGAGGAAGAAGATGATGAAAATATGAACATGGATCAGTGTATCCCTTTCAGGCTGTCTGACACTTGCATGACCATGTACCTATTTATGTTCCTCAGGTCTAAGACTATTGGTCTCCTACCACTGAAAGACCACATCCAGAAGAAAAGAATTTAGAAACCCAATATACGTGTTGTGAAAAAGGAAACTGTCCAAATTCATCAAGAATTACAAGTTGCTAGATCTCAAGTACTTAGATGACTGATGATCAAATATTGCTCAGATGACTGTGTGGTGCTTAGTAACATACCAGTGTGGATCTTGAGAGAGTTTTCCAAATCCTCAGAAAGCCTGAAGAGCTATTTATTTAGGACAGTTCAAGGGCAGTTTTGGATCTAACCCTTTTTAAACTCCAGTGACATATCGATATAGCAGTTGGTCTCTTCCCAGTCATCTAGATACAATGCTGTTGCTGTTCTTCATTCTCAAATTCAGCCAATTGTGAACTCTGGTGCAAATTCCCAGTAGACATGTGCTCCCTGTACAAACAGATGGCCACAGATCAGCATAGACATGAGAACAGTGCCTTTGCAGGCACCTACCTAAACCCAAGCAGCACTCATGTAAAAATGAGCAACACAAATAGCCTGACCTTATTCTTACCCACCTGAATTTCATTAGTTGGATCTCACGGATATACATGCACCCACATGCATAGACACCCATAAGTTCACATGGGTATCTCCAGTAGCTGACTCTCAGACTTGTGGTATCTCCACTGGCTGGATCCTGGGTTCCTGGTCTCTCTGGTAGCTTGTTCCTGAGTCCACATTCTTGTCATAACCATCCCCCAGACCTACTAGCCAACTAGTTCAGCTCCAAGCACACCAGTAGATCACATCTGCTCATGCTCACACACATACAGAGTATAGGGAATGCACACACAAAATAGTTCAAAAGAAAAGTTAATAAGGTAGTAAGAGCTGTGGTAATACAATACAGGGCTTGACTGATTGACCTCTTTTATATTTTTTTTCTGTTACCCACTGTTCCTCCTCCCTGTTCCACCCTGATCCTTTGCTTCCTTTAATCTTTCCTCCAAAAGTCCTATAATACTTTGTACACTCTCACACTCCCCTTAAGACACAGAACAGTAAGCTCTATACAGCTCAAAAGTCTCCCAAAATATCCCATAAGTTTGTTCTTTCTTATGGGACCCATAACAATAGCCTATAACAATCTAGTTTCCTTTTACTTACCAGTTCACAAGTGTTAGTTGAATCCCTTCAAAGTCATGCATGAGTGATTCCTGCAACAGAGGATTGATCAATGCCTTCTGGTCAGTTAGGGTCTGTGTATGTGAGCATTTAAATTAGCAATTTTCCTATCTCTTGTCTTTATCTTTTATGCTGCATAGCCTTTAGCCAGATACACTCACCGTGACCTCATTGCAAAGACCTGAGTCTGGGCCCCCTTGCAGAACATGCAGCCAATGCCACAGACTGCCTCATAGAAAACACGAAACAGAACTGGGGGTCCATGGGAGCCAGGCAGGAGCAGAAACATGGGAAAATGACTAACCACAGCCAGGAATCATGGCAGCACCCACATGGCCACCCCATCAAGGCGGTGTCCGTGTCTTCTCTGTCACAGTGAGCTCTCCTTTTCCATTTTCCCTTCCTATACCCTTTCCTTTCCCCTTCTTCTTCTTTTTTTTTGCCTTCCTCTTCCCTATTGTGTGCTGAACAAGTAGGGCTTAGAATGAAGCTTTCTTCAAAAGGAAGAAATAGCATAAACTCAGCTGTGAGGCATTGAGCTTTTCTATCTGGGAAGGGGCCCTTTTGTGCATCACTATGGACTAGATTTTTTGTTCATCGTTTGTATTTCAAGTGTTTTATGTTCCATATGGATGCAAATCATTCTTTTTTGTATTACAACTGTATTCATGTAAAGTGGTTAGCAGTAGTAAAGACTAATTTTCTTCTTCCAATGATCTGCTCTTTCATTAATTCATTTCCTGAGACTTTTTCTGTATTCTTCCCCATGTCTTGCTTTTATTCTTCCTCCCTATTATTTTTACAGCTTTTCTGTGCTTTATTGTTGGTCATAAGCTCAAAAAAATTATTTCCTTAACAATTAAATGTAAAATGCAAGAAAAAATATATTGTACTTTCCACTAAGAGAAGAGCGCTGCCCGCTTCATGAATCAGGGACATCACCTGAGATCAAGACCAATGTACACATTGCATGAGTTGAAACGTTTCCCTTTGGATATATGGATATACTTAACTGTTTTTAAATACTGCTATGGCCAGACATCAAGCTGCAGCCAAAAGTTTCTCATGTAAGAGAACTGTCTAAATCACAACCTTCTATTTTGGCTCTCTTCTTCTTTTTTTTTGCCTTCCTGTTTTGTTTTTAAAACTAAAATGCTATATCTGCTTTTTCTGGATCAATGATTGGGAGAAGGTTCAGAGAAGAAGACAAGGGCAAAGTGCTCATGACACTCAGGGAAGTGACTGACTGACTGACCACAGAAGATACAAAGAAAGCTGAACTTAGAAAGGGAACTCTTCATGCCTGGGTAAGGATGGCCTTCTCTTAGGTGAACAGCTTTATCTGTTGAGCGGATCTTCTGGCTATGTCAGTTGAGTCAATCGACCAATTATGTCACTTAAATGATTCAGCCAGTTATGTTATTAAGTGTACTATAGAAATCTGCAATAAGAATCACATTTGTATTGTGATTCAGCTGCATATTGCAAACTGCTGAGAGCAGTTTGTACTTACATTGTGGTTTACGTTCATTGCTTTATTGTTCTGCTAAGTCTAAATCCTGTGTAACATAACTTCAGATAAGTAAGTGTGATATTGAAGATTAAATCCTCCATACGTGTATTATCAAAAAGAATCTGGTCAGAGAGTGCCCATGGAATATCCATGGGCAGGATATTCCTGAGATTTAATGTTATCTGTTACTGAACTAACAATTTTGCAGTATTTCTGATTTAAAATTATAGCTTAAAAAACCCAACCCAACAAAACAACTACCCCCCCCCCAAAAAAAAAACAAACAAACAACTAATAGAGATTATTTTTGTTGTGATTAAGGAAAATCAGTGACAAGACTCCTTAAAAGAGAGGATGAATATTAACACGTTAGCAAAGACTGGAAAATGCTAGCCCATAAATTTGAAAAGGAGTAATGTAAATATCCTGAGTTGGAATTGTCTTGGATAGAAGAACATTGTACCAGTCACACAGATATTCAGGAGGAATTGAAGAAATGGAAAGGTTGAAGTGGGAAAAGGGAAAGCCAGGCTTGTGCTGGCAAGGAAGTTGCAGCAGTACTGGAGAAGTCAGAAGAGTAAGATTACGTAAAAATAACATGCTAGAACCATAGAAGAAAAAGTAATAAATTATAATATGTTGTATAAAACATGACACACACAGCTGGAAAATCACAACAGGTTGTGAGAATGAAAACTGCAGCACTAGATCACAGCCAGTGCCCACATACACAGGGATCACCTATGAAGGTCTAGTCAAACAAAGCCTGTTCAAGAGGTGGCTGCCACATATACTGAGAACAATGAATCGTGAGGAGGTAGCTGGTCTGATCCCTGTTCTCCCAATCATCCTCACAGTGATAATTCAGGTAACTGGTGAGAAGAAAATAACATGAAAGTGGTTGTTTACATGATAAAATCAAATACTGGTTGGGTACCCTCAGAAAACAGAAAAAGGGTTTAATCTCTTGGAGATAAGTGACCTCTAAATAGTTTTCAGCTAAGCCTGGGTAATACACCCCTAGAATAGACGGCCAATTTATGGGGAAAAGGAGCAAGTCAGATGCCCTCACTGTGGATGAGGCTCAAAATTTACCATTAGGACCACTGGCATTTCTACAGACCGCTGCCCACAGCAGGCTGCCTCACTTTGGGGATCTGCTTTCCTCCAGGCCAGGCAGTTACCCCCAGCAAGGGAGAGGAGCTTGTGGACAAAAAACGTCTATGTCGTATTATTTTCTTCTTTCTCACCAATTTCTTAGCAAGCTGTTGCTCTTCTGTGTAGGATGAATACGTTTTTATTATTTTCACCTTAATTTACAGCCCCAGGTGCCTGTGATTTTTAGATCTTTGTGGAAAGGGC
The DNA here is from genome assembly GCA_013399095.1 of Psophia crepitans. Taxonomy (NCBI): domain Eukaryota; kingdom Metazoa; phylum Chordata; class Aves; order Gruiformes; family Psophiidae; genus Psophia; species Psophia crepitans. The sequence continues at coordinate 171,794 of VWZZ01000854.1, read as the reverse complement.
TGGTTGGACCTTTATTAGTGTCTGTGGGGAGCTGAGTCCAATGTGATCATGCTGTTCGCCTGTGTGTATGCGTTTTTGTCCCCACTGCATGACTTTTACAGAGAGGTTATCAAAGGCATCAGGTTCAGACACATTTCTCAGAAACGGATGCGTAGGCAGAAGAGCACTCCTTCAGAGTGAAAGGTTAGGAAATTGTTGTTTATTAGCTGTCAGAGAGTCCACATAGGCAATTGCCATCAGAAATCAAGTTTCAAAAGAACTACTGCTTAAAGAACTCTGTTATGATTAATTATTTTTTTTCTTTTTATCATCAAATCGGATGATTTTGAAAGCTCGTGGTAATTTTCCTCCATCCTAGCCACTGTAAGATGACTTCTGCAGAACCAATAATGTCTTCTTACCTTTATTGCTTTGACCTGTTCCTGCTTGTTACATGGTTACCAAGTACTTACAAACACAGGTATTTGGGTTTGCTTCCTCAGGGACAAAGACTACATTTTTTGGCTTTAACAGTCCCTCATGCTGCTGTTTTCACAGAAGTCCAGCCACGCATGCAGGTGTGCTGTGCTAGGTGAGTCCTCCTTCCTCTTCACCGCTCTAACCATTATCTGTGGCTGATGGCAGTAAAAGGCTTAGCAAGTCCTGTCGAGGATTTATTCCTCACAGCTTTAGTAAATTGATAGAAATCTTTATGGGGTCCCTCTGCTCCATTTCCAGGACAAATTTCTGAGCCAGCACTCTCTGTTCCCAGGAGTCCAGCCTGGGAAAAGAGGAGCAAATCAAGACTCAGCTACTTCATTTTGTCTTTGCCCTTCCCCACTGACTCCTTTTTGCTTGGTCTGTGCCGAACTTTCTGGAAATCTACTTGTTTAACAATGTACTTAAGCCCAGAGAGTTTGTCTTCAGATTCCCTAGCTCTTTGTTTTACTTCATTTACTGGTCGTTAATTTCATTTGAGTCAGCTTAAGGATTGAACTTTCAATCTACTAGCTAGCGAAGAAGCACCATACACTTTATTGACTGTCTTCTTTACCTGAGGATGCTCCACCGTTAAACCTTTTGAAGAAGACAATATGGCTGCTTTGGAATCTAGTTCTTTGCTTGGGGAGAATAGAGATTTTTTTTATAGCCTTTTATTTGCCTAGTTTAAATTTAAAGTGCTTTCTTGTAAATTGATCTCTTTCCTTTCTGTTTTAACTTCCATTTAACACCTAAAGTACCTTATTTGATACCAAACCTCACTCACACTTTTTGCAGCATACCTTATTGGCTTGTACAAGACATATACACTAGCATTTCATTAGCTTTTTTGCCTTGCTGCCAAATGACAAATAGCTTTACAGGAAATATTAGGCCCTTTTGATTGTAAAAGTCATAAAATTTAATGTCTTATTGGTAAAGAACGAATGCATTTGTTCTTCTGCTTCTTAAATGTCAGTGTTCCAGAACCACTGGAACTGGAAGGGATTTGTTTGTGTTGAAGAACCAGTTTAAGGAAGGTGAAGGGCCTAATTGTTGTGCATGTATACAACTATAGCCACAAAACAACTGAATTGTACTTACTTTTCCAGGGGCTGAAGTTGTTTCTGTGGGAAAATTACATACAAAAAGTGATGTCATCACATAGCAATCCTATCTGTAGGCACGCCCAGAAATACAAACTTAAATTGAAGGGCAAAGAAGAAAACATTTTCTAGATCTGCTGCCTGCTTCTATCATGCAAGTGCATGGGTCCAAACTGGAGTCAGTAATACTGGTTTTTGCTGCACAATTGCATCACAGATGCTGCATATTTACCGCTATCATTTTGAAAAGTAATCTTTGCAGAGTAATTTTCAAGCTATCAAGTGTGTTTTTACAAGAATCAGAAACAACAGTATCAGCAAATTTGGGCAGATCCTTGATAACTCCTTCAGAATAACCTCTAGTTGTTTGGGAAACTGTACCTGGTGATGTGCAGCAAGTTCTGTATATAAGGCTTTCAGTGTTGATTTCAAACATTTATTAGGAAGAAGACTTGAGCGTAGATGGGTAGGAGAGAAAATTGGCCATGCAGTACTCTGGCAGTATCAGAGTTGTTTCTGTCTCGTCTGTGTATGATTTTGCTCAGGGACCAACCTGTGAGGCTGGGTGCCACTCTTTAAACCTGGCCATGCAGAAACCAACTGGAAGACTGCCACTACTTTCAGTGGAGTCAGACTTTCACCCCTGCTGTTTTATTGCAAAAGCCAACATATGCATAAAAAAATCTCACTGGTGTCTTGGCCCCTTGGGGGAGGAAAGTAATAATAAAAACTTGGACAAGCCAAGATATGCATCATGGAAGCACCCAAGTGCAAAGTACAACGTAATACTAGTCAAGGAAGTCTTTTTAGACCTATCCTCTGATCTGAAAGGAGAAGAGTTCAGCTGCACTCATCTCATTTGTTTGAAATATGCATCTGGCTTTACGCCTAGGTTTGCCCACTTGCAGCAGATACAGCCTTTAGTGTCTCTGAGATGTGCTTTAGGTTCCTTTCAAATATGAGAAAGGTGAAAACGCTAGATTGCGGTCTCACTTAATGCAAGCACATCGCGGTGTAACACGAGTCGCTCTGACCCGTGTACGGCTAACGCCGCAGCATTTCACTGCTGATTGCATCCACTGGAAGCTCTAATCTAAAACGACAGTGGATGAAGACTGCTGCTTTTTTATCCGTCCTGTTGTAGTAAGGGAGAATAAAAGGGCACGGTCCGTGTAGCAAGAGCATGCACTCTATCCAGCAGCAGCCAGTGTAAATGGCAGAAGCTACAGAGAGCTTTGTTGGAATAGTAAGTCATACACATACATCAGAGATTGTAAGGAAAAAAACACAAAACCCAGTCCTCCAGCTGAAAACAAAAGTCAGGCAGATGATGTATAGGACAGCATTTCTGATGAATAGACAGCTGCCTTACTCTGCAACAAAAAACATTAGGATTTTGCATCCAATCTCAAGTCTTGTTTGAGGTCAAATAAAGCTCTAGGAGAAGAGTTACCCACAGTCCACTAATTGCCTTGATTATCTTCACCTGAGCTTTACCAGTGATTATTTGAAATGACTAATTTTCAGGTGTGCCTCTGTTTTTTTCCTTCTGGGCACCCCCACCCCTGCCTGAACATTGTTTGCCAAAAAAAATGGAGGAGTTAATTACAAGGATGATCAACAAAGTCAGACAGGACTGACAAAATCTGTGCTGCCTGTTAGAAGTGGTAGCAATCCCATGACAACGTGTGACTGGTAGGCTATGTGATTATCATGCCTGGTTACTTGTGGCCAGGCCGGTAGGAACAAAGCAGCTAGATGTGTACGAGGACTTGAGAAGGGAGGGGGTCTCCCTAGGAAACACGCCGACATGCTGTTTGTGATGTCCTGTGGAAAACTCAAAGACAACCCAATTCTTACACCATTTGG
>VWZZ01000854.1:157201-168279 GCA_013399095.1 Psophia crepitans | reverse complement strand
GAAGGGAAGGGAAGGGAAGGGAAGGGAAGGGAAGGGAAGGGAAGGGAAGGGAAGGGAATTTTCACTTGGAAGGGAATTTTCACTTGGAAGGGACCTACAAGGATTATCTAATCAAACTGAGGAAGAGCTCTTCCTGTTTCAGTGTATACTGTAGTAAAACATTCCTCCTACAAAGGAAACTGAAACAGAATCTACTGGAAGATATAACTGGAAGGTGTGTGCATCTTTAAGAGCCTTCAACACTTGTATGACTACATGTCCCATACAAAGACTTTGGAAACCAATTTTTTGTTTTCTCTCAGTGTTATTTATGAATGCAATTAATTATTCATTCATTTTCCAATGTCAATGTCTAATAGTATTTTAAAAATAAAAAGCCTTGACTACATCTGTTTTCTGTGAAGGCAAGTTAAGTTTATCATTGTCGTTAAGTCCTGTGTCTTTTTAATGATTGATGGACAAAAGGGGCATAAAACTCATGATTTTCAGAGCTGTCAACTCCACTGGGTTAATCTTCTCTGCCCTTCAGGTCTGCACTATCTTTCCGTGGACTCACTTGGCACTACTGTGGCAAAAAGCTGAGCCTGAGCTCAAAATCAGCTGATGGTGACTGACGGCACAACTGTACATGGTGCCAGGCAACTCCAAAATGTTTCCTAAGTCTGGTGTGTCCCATCTCTGGAATGGATGATATTAAAACTTTTTTGTAAAAGTACTGTTTGGGAGCTTAATTGACCTCTAGTAAAGTGTGCATCTGTTGTCATATCACATGCATATATGTATTGTATGCCCTTAGATGTTATTATCTTATTTTTTTGTTTGTTTGTGTGTTAAATGAATATACTCCATTTCCCTGCAGATAACCAGCATCAGGATGAAGTGTTTGAGATCCTGTTCGTTTGCTACTAAAATCAGACAGAGATGAAAAGACCAGAAGAGTTAAGAGAATATGAGTGTAAGGAATTCAATAGAAAATCTTTTGCCTGCTGATTTTGGACTGCTGTTTGACTCTGTAATATCCAGCTAATAAATCTTTCCCAATAATTTCTAATAAATTCTTCCCAATGTGTTTATGTGGTTCCAGGAAAGGAAATGTTGTACTTCTACTCAAGAGAACAAGAAAATGTTTACCTCACATAAGTATAAACATACAAAATAAGTCTATCAAACCTACTTTTTAGTACATATTAATCAAAGAGAAGCAATGAACTCTTGGCAATGCCAATTAAATAATTTAAATCAGGTAGAATCCTATTCCAGGATTTGATCTTTGCTTGGTCTGTCTGGCTGAAGGATCAGACGTAGAACTAGCACGCATAAATTTCACTCCCACATTTTTGCCAAGTAAAGACAGGCTTATTCCAAAAGGTATCATCAGCTCCAAAAGTTAAAGAAGCATCTCTGACCATTTCAGGGTTTTCAGGAATTAAATTGTTAAACCGTGGACAATTGGGCAACCCTGACAACTATAGCACAAATGGTATTACCCTGGAAAGAGCCTACCTTTATTTGCTATTAGATCAAGTGTCATCTTTACAAAGGTAGGTGATACTCTTGCCACCTGTTTCTGGAGAACTTTCCTCAATAGCACCAGAGCTACATGTTAATTCTGCCTCTTTTACTGCTGAATGGGGGGTAATTTTATAGCACTGCCCAGTTCTATCCATTTAGGTTTCTGTGTGATTTTATAAGCAATACCCATTGCTGCTTGCACTGACATCCTCACTGGTACAGCTCAGGAAAACAGGAGGATGACAGTTCTTTAACTGGTTTGTGGCATTACTGTTTGTTTTGACTGTCCTTTTCCATGGTGTATTTCTAGTACACAGGTGGGATATTTTGCACTCTGTGTATCAGAAAAATAAAATTAACTTTCCAGAAGTTAACAAAAGAAGTTTGTACTCTTTTACTTATTTTTTTTAAATGGACTTCATGAAAGTGAATGCATCAGTGATTCACAATGGTGATTAGAAATCAGCAAGCCTTATGCTGTGACGTCTATTTCCTTGATACATTAAACTTATTGCAGCACGCAGTTAACTCCCAACCTCTGCAATGACTGTGAAGGTTAGGGAATGACTAACCAAAATAATATTTCTTTTTAAGGTTCTGATGACATTTCAGAATGACGCCAGAGCACAGGAAGAAAACACCGAGTATTATGCGGGGTGAAATATCCTTGTCATTTGTATGAGAACAAACTTTCTAGTACTAATCAAGCACTCAGGTCTGTATGACAAGTACACTGCTGTCACCAAAAATTAAAATAATATTAAGCAAAATCTTCACAGAGTAAATGTACTATTTTTCAAATTTCACTGATTTTTGCTGAGTTCTTTTTTAATGTAAACTGAGTCTAGAACCCTCCATGCAGCAATATCTGTGGTTTTCCTTTCTCTGGGGGGTGTTTAGGATGGGCTAACAGCAATAGACCAAGATCAGTAGTCCTGCCCTGCCCCAACACTGTTCACACACACACAAATGTACAAAGAACATGTCCAATAGTTGTCAGAGAGTGTGTGGTAAGAGGACGTTGATTGCTGAAAAGAAATTATTGAGCAACACTATCCCACAGTCAGAAAATATCACCAATAAACCTTCTCTGAAGAAGAGACATCCTGCAGTCAACAATCTCTTGGAGCAAAGGCTAACAAATACTGTAAACATTAAACAAGATACAAGCTACACATTGGCACTTATTCAGAAAATAAACTTCCTATGAAAGCACAATATGTCTAATTGGTAATAGCTTCTCTGTTAAGGGGTGTACTGGAGAGAACAGTGCTCTTTCGGGTCATAAAATAATAAGCATCTCTAGACATTTCTACACATCATCTGTCAAAGGACTCCAAAAAGCATGTAGGATCCAGTAAGGACAGCTCTTGGCTAAATTTTTTTCACCTAATTCCTAATACTGTAGGGAAAGGAACATTTTATTCCTGGTTTCAGGGGGCTTTGGATGTGGTTTACTGGATGCATCACCTTTTCTTCCATCCTTTCTTTGGGTTCTCTGTGGAATGTGTTGAAATCTGCTTTTGAAACTCATAAATATGAAGCCTTTTTAAAAAAAAAATTAATCTGACATCAAGGTCCAAGTCTGGCCATGGAAAAGACCCATAAACTTCCTCATTTATACCAACATCTGTGCTCTGTCAGCTTTACCACCAGGATAAATGCAATTGTTCTGATAAGTCTTTGAAAATCATACACAGTCGGAAATAGTTTATGGATAACCCTTTCATTTCCTCTAGTAGTGAGGAGCAGAGATGCACTGCTGGGGTCTCTGAATACCCTGCACACTGTCTCAGTGCCCACCACCGGACATTAGCTGTAAGTTCAAGGGCTAGATAAAAAGAAAAACTCAAATATGAGCATGACTTTGTGGTGAACTGAATGTCACCGTAATGGACTCAGGACCAAGGGCTCTGCTGGTGACACCATAAGGCAAGGGAGCAACAGGGAGCTGAGCATGGCTTTCTGGTGTGGCCACTTTGAAATCAGTACAGAGAAGAGCATGCAGGGAAGAGAAGATACATCCACCGGGAAAGGGACTTGCAGGGAAAGGGAGTCACCAAGGTACTAGCAGGGTGTTCAGACAAAAGATCAAATTCACATAAGATATGTTTGAAGAGCTTTTTCCTATTCTGTCAGCTCTGTTGTGTCTGCACTAAAAATGTACCTCTGCTTCAGAGCTATTGCTGATCACTCTTTCCAACCGTTAGCTGAGGATCTCAGTGTACTTTGCAATTATTTAATAAAGCTCTAGAAAATTCATTGGGTAAGGTGGATATGTAGATAAGGCTTATCTATGCTTTACAAAGTGGAAAACTTGAGCGTTTTGAATGAATGATTCACTGAGAATATAACCCTGAACTCCAACTTTTCCAGACCTGAGCATGTTCCATCCCTTACTGGATGTAGCAGGGAACTTGACTATTGAGGATAAGGAAAAGGCTGAGATTATCAATGCAGCCTTTGCATCTGTCTTCAATAGTCAGACCAGTTGTCCTCAGGGTACTCAGCCTCTGGACCTGGAAGTCTGGAACAGGGAGCAGAATAAACCCCCCACGATTCAGGTCAAAACAGCTAGAGAACTACTGCTCCACCTGGACTGCCACAAGTCCATGGGGCCAGATGGGATCCACCAGAGGGTGCTGAGAGAGCTGGCAGATGTGATTGTCGAGGTGCTCTCCAATATCAATCAGTGGTCATGGTCAACTGGAGAAGTCCCAGATGACTGGAGGCTTGCTAACGTGATGCTCATCTATAAGAAGGGTCGTAAGGAGGATCCGGAAACTCCAGGCCTGTTAGTCTGACCTTGGTGCCAGGGAAGGGTATGGAGCAAGTCATCTTGAGGGCAATCACATGCTATGTCCGTGACAACCGGGGGATGAGGCCCAGCCAGCATGGGTTCATGAAAGGCAAGTCCTGCCTGACCAACCTCATCTCCTTCTATGATCAGGTGACCCACCTGGTGAATGAAGGAAAGGCTGTTGATGTAGTCTACTTAGACTTCAGCAAAGCCTTTGACACTGCCTCCCACAGCATTCTCCTAGAGAAGCCGACGGCCCATGACCTGGACAGGTCCACTCTTCTCTGAGTTCAAACCTGGTTGGATGGCCGGGCCCAGAGGGTGGTGGTGAATGGACTCAAATCCAACTGGCGACCGGTCATGAGTGGTGTTCCCCAGGGGTGGGTGTTGGGACCCATCCTCTTCAACATCTTCATTGATAACTTGGATGAGGGAATTGAGTGCACCTTCAGTAAGTTTGCAGACGACACCAAGCTGGGGGGACGTGTCAATCTGCCAGAGTGTAGGATGGCTCTGCAGAGGGACCTGGATAGGTTGGATCGCTGAGCAGAGGCCAATGGGATGAGGTTCAATGTGGCAAAGTGCCGGGTCCTGCACTTTGGTCACAACAACCCCAGGCAGTGCTACAGGCGTGGGGCAGGGTGGCTGGAAAGCTGTGTGGAGGAAAAGGACCTGGGGGTGTTGGTTGACGCTCACCTGGACATGAGCCGGCAGTGTGCCCAGGTGGCCAAGAAGGCCAACGGCATCCTGGCCTGTATCAGGAATAGTGTAGCCAGCAGGAGCAGGGAGGTGATCGTCCCCCTGTACTCAGCCCTGGTGAGGCCGCACCTCGAGTACTGTGTCCAGTTTTGGGCCCCTCACCACAAGAAAGATATCGAAGCCCTGGAGCATGTCCAGAGAAGGGCAACGAAACTGGTGAAGGGGCTGGAGCACAGGTCTTATGAGGAGCGGCTGAGGGAACTGGACTGGTTTAGTCTGGAGAAGAGGAGGCTCAGGGGTGACCTTATTGCCCTCTACCACTACCTGAAAGGAAGTTGTGGTGAGCTGGGGGTCGGCCTCTTCTCGCAGATAACTAGCGACAGGACTAGGGGGAACGGCTGCAAGTTGCACCAGGGGAGGTTTAGGTTGGAGATTAAGAGAAAATTCTTCTCGGCAAGGGTGGCTGGGCATTGGAACGGGTTGCCCAGGGAGGTGGTGGAATCACCGTCCGTGGATGTGTTTAAAGAAAGGCTGGATGTGGTACTTATGGACATGGTTTAGTGGGTAATAGGTGGTGGGAGGACAGTTGGACTAGATGATCCCTGAAATCTCTTCCAACCTTAATGATTCTATGATTCTATGCTTGTTTGTTGTTATTGTCTTATGAAATACAAGTCACAGAGCTGCTTGAAAAAGAAGCAACAATCACTACACTCAAGGGGAAATCAACATCCCTTTCCAAAACACAAGTGTATGAGAGAGGATAATTAGAAAATGTCAGCACCGGGGAATCATGGCATCCAGGGACTGGTGGGTGCCAGGAGTGTTAGGGTCTGCCTCTGGAGTGGCAGGTCAGAACGTGTCAGCCAGGACCATCCCATTGCCGCATCCAGGGAGTAGGAAAGGTAAGGGGCACCAGGGGCAGCCCCAGGCACCTCCATGCCCGGGGTTTGATAGCAGTCTAGAGGGAGGATAAGCAGGGACATCTATGGGTGCTCATCACATAGTCATCCTGGCATGCTGATGTTATTTTAAAGAAACTTTTTTTTTTTAAATGAATGGTCCATTTTGACATTAGTTTTGAAATGATGGGGCATTATACATGATCTAGTAGAGTAACCTGGAAATGAAAAATTATGTGTCCTGTTTCATCAATGAAACATTTCATTTGGTCTGAAATGGAACAAAACACTTTGTCTTGAGTCAACAAAATATCTTGTGTTGACACAAATCTATTTTTTTAGTTTCAATTTTTTGGTTCAGCTAAAAAATATAAAAAAAAAATCCATTATTCATAGTACTCTAGACTTTCTCCTCTGCCTGCCAAAATACAGAGCTGATGACATTGGTAATAATTTAAGTAAAATTATATAACACATTCTGGCATACTGGAGCTCTGCCATTTATTTATGGCTTGCTTTCACTACGGACCTTGGCTGGACTAGAATTGCCAACTGAAAGTACCATCTCTTCATTTATCCAGGTTTCAAATCAGAAGTTTTGTGATGAGCTGTTGAATCATCTGAATAAAACAGCAAAACTCTAAACCAAATGAACTTAACATTGGGGTTTTTTTTAGTACTTTTATTTGCATTATGACAATGTTTAGGAGTCCAGATAATGAACCAAGTATCCATAATACCTGCTACTGGCAGCATAATCCCTAAAGCTAGTATTTCCCATTCAAACTGATGCTCCAGAACTATTCAAATAATTAACAAAAGAACCAGAGATAATTATGCAGCTTGTATGGTTTCCAGCACTGCTACAGAAATGTTACAGAGTAGTTTTGAAAGTCGCTGTCCAGCAAATTTCTCTCTGAAGAATACTCATCCTTCAAGTCATGCATTCTTTATTTGGTTTATATTATATTTAAATCAAAATACATACGTGTGAGTGCCACCTGGTTTCAAAGTTTTCTGAGTTAACAAATCCCAGAGTTTAAATATGGTTAGGTAGTATTAAGGCCCCAGTATGTGAAAAATATTCACAATCTCTTTTGCTGTTGACATGAGACCAGCTAAGCTGGGATCTATTGCACTGCCATTTTAAACTGAACAGAATCAGAATTCTTAAGACTTTGACCCTAGCTTCTCAAGATGAGTGGAAAGATTTCTACCATGTTGAAAAAAGCATGCACACTGACATCCCTTCTTTTTGAGTATAAACACACAAATCAAAATGAAAACTCAAGGAAATTTTAAGACTGTTCTTTGGTAATCTTTGTTTTGATTTGAAGTTTCAAATTAAACATTCCTTCTGTGGTATGAAAGGGTTAAGAAAGGAAATTTTGTCTTTAACCCATATTTAAATATTTATGAATGGTTTTAAAAGAAAGCGAGGAAGTTGTCTCAGTGGGTATTCTCACAGTCTGCATGAAAAAATTAATAGAACACACATATTTCAATGCTTCACAATCTCATCTTTGTATCATAATGAGATTGTGAAGTCACTAGGTGACTGATTAGGATTTGAAAGATGTACATAATGTTGCTTTATTTGGAGAAAAAAAAAAAAAGAAAAAGAAGGAAAAAAAAACCCACATCAAAAAATCAAAAACGACAAAAGCTTTTGAAAATTGTAATGCAGCACTACAAAGTAATTTTCTATTTGAGTGTGGTATACCCTAGCCCTAACAATAAAGAATCATCCCACATAAAAGTAATAGCACAGTTAGCTTGCTGCTGAAGGGAATATGGTATGATTTCTGACACCAGTTGTATAGGAGCTCAGTGTCAGAGATTTGTAAACCAATTTAAAGCCTGCTTTCGAACTGGCTTAACAGTCAAGAGAAAAACAATACTGTTTAATATTTAAACAAAATGTTTAATGTTTGAACAGTAAAATTCTTTTTCTGCGTGGTAAAATAGGTGGAAGACTTGTTTAGAACAGTTTAGGGAGAAATAAAAAGAAGTAATGGAATAAAATTCAGTGAAAGAAGAACAGAACATAAAAACCAGACAAAATGTGTAACTGTGGTCAATTAGAACAAGAAACAGTATTTGGAGAGTGGGGGATAAACTGGAGCACTGGGGTTCATCACATGTAGGCTAGATATAGCAGTTGGATATGTTCTGTACAGTACAATTACGTCTGAATTGTAAGAGGAATCAACTTGACATACTATTTAGAAAGGCTGGGGCTTGTTTCATGTCTTTGAAGTTTCATTTCAGTTCTAGGATCAACACATGTTTCAGCAACATTGGCAACTTGTTAAATGGAGGAGATTTTTCTCTTCTAAGTGCTCCACGTTTGTGCATACGTTGTCAGCACTACAGAGAAGTCCTTAGCATTGTCCAAGCCTTAGATTAGGCAAAGTGTTTAATGTTCATTATTACTTAATCTTTCAAAATGAGGTTTTTAAAACAGCTAGTTTTAAAATAGCTCCAGAATTTCAAAGGAAATTCTGTGTTTGAATTCGCAGGGCTGAGTGGAAAATCTCTTTTTGAGTGGAGGAGTGACAGTGACAAGAGGCCCTGGCAACTTACAAAGCTTGGGCTCAACTCCATCCTCTGAGGTACTTGCAGATATGAAAGCCTGCCCTTGTCTATTAAAGCTTTTCGTTCATGTGGGGCAAGGAGATAACTAAATCTCTGGAAGATGTCATAATACACATTTTGGTAATCTGGGAAACTAAACAAACAGCTTTTTTCTTTCTACATCAGCAAATATTGACATTCTATCTTTCTCACTGTGGTGCATTTTAGTTTGTTATGGCCATCTTGCCTTGCAGAAACCCGTGCAGTCATTTGGGGTCTTCATTCCATACTATTTACATCTTTAAAAATTTACCTTAATGTGTATGGTTCATTGAATCCTCTGATGTCAGGGTTTGGCATTTTTTTTTTATACAGTCAAATAAAGACTTTCTCAGGAGTCCTTCTAATTGACCCGGGGCTCATGCAGAAGCCAGATGTTTTTTTCAGCCTTTTGCTGTTTCCTTTCAAGTTTTTGGTGAGTTCCCCATTGGAAAAGTCACAAAGTGGTTTGGTTTGGTTTGGTTTGATTTGGTTTGGTTTGGTTTGGTTTGGTTTTGCTTTGCTTTGCTTTATTTTTCAAACACATACATTACAGAAACTCAGCTCCGGACTTCATTATTACCACTTGACATATCCAAATGTGCTGTCTTCCATACAGGGCATTAGAAAAATATATTATGTATGCTGTAAATGATGCTTTCAAGGATCACCATAGGTTCTCGTTATTTTTACTCCTTCACCGAACCTTTTATAGTGTCCATACACATTTTCAGCTTTTCATGGCATTCCTGCTTGCCACTATATTCACGGCTTAGCAAATCACTTAAGCAGGAGTTCTCCTTTCCCAGTGGAGGTTTCTCTGTAGCCAACTTTAAAAATTTTGTTACAAACATTTGATTATGATAATATCATTATCAACCTTGAATGATAAATGTTTCATTAATTCTTCACTGTTCTTGGAATACATGCTTGGGGTACTATTTTTCTATATATGAAAATGAAGATATCAACATTTTCAGCCCCACAGTAGTGATTAGTAGCTTTTCTTGTCACTGAGAAAAGCCCCAGATTTCTCTTAAGTGTGTTACTCTCAAATTAGGTGTTGACAGCTATAGTCCACTGCAAGATTGAATCTGAAGCTTTTTCCATGGATAAAACTCTATGAGAAGGTTTCTTGTGCTTTCTCTGCACAACTTACGAAGATGCTTCCAGCCTTGCAAAATATTTTGTTGATGGTTTTGACACATTTCCTTTCAGCTGAAGCTAGGAAGTATACACACTGTGTAAAGAGAGGCAAGCATGTTACTGTCTTAATATTGTATTTGTTTACTTTTCAGATGAAGAGCTATGAGTAAAGGTTAACTTCTCATCCTACTCAAAGTTTTATTGTCATATCACTCTGTTACATACCTCTAATTATTTTACCTGTGTTTGGATATGATATGCGAATATTTGCTACTTTCTCCTGCATATAAAATTAGTCTTACTATTACATTATTCTCCATGGCAATGTTATAATACTTAATGAAAGGCAGAATCCATATTGACAGAGCTCTGGACATGGAACTACATACTGACTCACATGTGAGTCAGAGACATATTCAGGTGAAAATTTTCAGAGGTACAAATGGTTGTTTTGGGTTGGAAATCACGTACTGAAGAGAGCTGCATTTGAATGTTTTAACTTCCCACAGGTGAAGAATGCATTCAAATGGGGTTTATGGAGACTATGCTCCTCTTTCTGGCAAGAAAATTTATCGTCACAGAGGCTGTAATGGGAGAGTGAAGGTAGCAAAGACATATTGAAGAAGGATTCTTTTTAGTCCTTTTTGGATTTCCGTACAGTAACTTTTCTTCATTTCTACTAGTCCAACCATTGCCATGGTGATGCGGAAACAGTGAGCCTGATCTCTACCTGTTGTTCTGTTGCAAAGTATTTGCACTATAATGGCCTGGACAGAGCAAATGAGGGAACAGTGGTGCCTCAAGATGTCTTCTGCAGCACACAGTGAACTATCCCAGATACTATCAGCTTCCATAGAGAAATCAAGGGTGCAGAGCGTGTCCCTCCAAAGAGGTGAAATTGCTGACCTCCCCTTTTCCCTCTCCTCAGGACTCACCATGTTGTAGGGAACACCCTTCTGAAAGGCAGGGGAAAAGAGAGGAGAGTGAGTGAGTAGTTGTACTCAGGGTACTCAGCCTCCAGACCTGGAAGTCTGGGACAGGGAGCAGAATAAACCCCCATGATTCAGATCAAAACAGTTAGAGACCTGCTACTCCACCTGGACTGCCACAAGTCCATGGGGCCAGATGGGATCCTGGCTCGTATCAGGAATAGAGTAGCCAGCAGGAGCAGGGAGGTGATCATCCATCTGTACTCAGCCCTGGTGAGGCCGCACCTCAAGTGCTGTGTCCAGTTTTGGGTCCCTCACTAGAAGAAAGACATGGAGGCCCTGGAGCGTGTCCAGAGAAGGGCAACGAAACTGGTGAAGGGTCTGGAGCACAGGTCTTACGAGGAACGGCTGAGGGAACTGGGCTGGTTTAGTCTGGAGAAGAGGAGGCTCAGGGCAGACCTTATTGCCCTCTAC
>VWZZ01000854.1:118589-156040 GCA_013399095.1 Psophia crepitans | reverse complement strand
GCGGGTCCGTCTTGGAGCCGGCTGGCATTGGCTCTATCAGACACAGGGGAAGCTTCTAGCAGCTTCTCACAGAAGCCACCGCTGTGGCCCTCCCCGCTACCAAAACCTTGCCACCCAAACCCAAAACAGCAAGCATTTCCCTCTCAAGGTTGGGCTTCTGTCAAATCTGGGCTTCCCTGTAGGCATGTGTATGAAGCTGGGCAAAGGGAAAGTGCTGACTCTCCATATCCACTGCCCAGTCCTGATAGCGAATTCCCCCGCCTCCAGACAAAAACTCTGTCCTAGGAGAGACAAAGGCTGGCCTGGGATCTGTTTAGCTTGGAGAAGAGGAGGCTGAGGAGGGATCTTATCAATGCTTACAAATTTCTAAAGGGTGGGTGTCAGGAAGATGGGGCCAGGCTCTTCTCAGTGGTATACAATGACAGGACGAGGGGAATGGCCATAAACTGGAAAACTGAAGGTTCAACCTGAACGTGAGGAAATATTTCTTCACTGTGAGGGTAACAGAGCCCTGGAACAGGCTGCCCAGAGAGGTGGTGGAGTCTCCTTTTCTGGAGTCATTCAAAAGCCACCTGGATTTGTTTCTGTGTGATCTACTGTAGATGAGCCTGCTCTGGTGGAGGGGTTGGACTAGATGATCTCTAGAAGTCCCTTCTAACCCCTACCACCCTGTGAATCTGTGACAGTGGCCTGTTCAATAAAGAAGAAACTTGCTTACCATGCCAGCATCTTATACGAGAAAAAAGCACCCATCCGCTCTTGTGTCACAACAGCAAGGAATAGAATAGAATAGAATCGTTAAGGTTGGAAGTGACCTCAAGGATCATCTAGTCCAACCATCCCCCCACCACCTATTACCCACTAAACCAAACAATGGGAAGGAAAATGGAAAAAACCCCTCCGTTCTAAGGTTTTATGCACAAAGCAATCCTTTCCTTTTGTGCCTGACAAGACAAAAATGTCATCCAAATGCATCTCTGTCCCAACAATCTCCTACTGAGAGTGAGGAGCAATACATACAATTCATTGCCACTTAAGAGTACGCAGTGCAGCAATGCACAATAACAGAAAGAGTCCTTCTGAAAAGACAAGTTTCCTGCCACTTTCCTCAAAGATTCAAGCAAGACCTTTTCCCACCAGTAAGATTATAACAAGTCATTATTTATAGAGCTGGTAAGTACTGCTTTCTAATCACAGAGTCAAGAGGAATATGTATTTTCTTCAAAACTCCCTTTCCTTCACCTTCTCTGTTTCTTGTTGCTCAGCTATCTAAACAATACTTTTAAGCAATGCTTAAAATATTTCTGTGTGTAATATTTGTGTGTGTATATATATATATTACTATGTGTCTGAAAAAGTTTTCAAATGCGGTAGCATGCCTTGCTACTACACAGATGCAGTGGGGAAAAGACTGAGGAAGAGTAGCGAGTGGCAATCCCTTAGGCAGACGGGGAAGGGAAAGGGAAAAGCTGTGCAGGGGTTGCAAATCAACCCAGACAAGTGCTGTCAGCCAGCTGCTGGTCTTCCAGTTTCAAGGTGTTCAAGCCAAGCATGCAGGTAAGTAGGCAATGCAAAGCGCTTTTCCTCGTTTTCTTGTCAGAGGTGGTGGTGGCCCCTAGGTGAAGGAAAGCTTGCGTCCATCTTAATCCACACACCTCGCCATCTCCACCGAAGCAGGCGCACTGTAATGCTCCTGGACGTTTCAGACTCCTGGCAGGTTCTGCCAGACCCCTTCCAGACTGCAGAAATGGGGAGATGAAAGCGCAGCATAAACACGCCGCAGTAACGAACGCCGGAGTGGGGAAGGAGCGAGAGAGAGGCAGCAATTACAACAGCAACAAAATGTCAGAGGGAACAAGTTTTGAAACAAAAGAAAAATAGGTCAGGCTTTATCTTTATGGGAGTCCGCAACGATGTAAGTGACATCTGAAAGAAGTTTTCTTTGAATCGCTCCAGGCACTGTGTTATTTGGCAGCGGATTGTTTCTCCAGTCAGGTTTTAATTCTGTCCTGCTTTCCAAACCTTCAAAAGAACCCTCTGGGGGCGTCTTCAGAAATAGCAGCTGTTGGGTTAAAGTCACAAACATCCACAGTGCGTCTTGCCTCCAAACGGACGGGACTGCGTGCGAGTCGATCCCTGCAACGCGTGACGCCGGTACAAGCGCACTGTTGTATCGCAGTGCCGCCTCCCTCAACCCGTGGGGTGAAATCTTCGCAAAATCAAGCTTTCACTGTGCATTTCCAAGGACCATTGCTACCTGCAACGATGCTCTGTTAGCCAGTGGCTCATAAACTGTCTTGCAGTGAATGTTCTTCAAATGTATAGATATGCCTGCAAAGTCAGTGTCTTCAAAACAGTAATTATCATTTTGATGGTGTTTCCTTTATATGAATATCCTTCATTTTTATCTCAGAAAAAAAAAAAAAGAAAAAGGGACTCTGGTTTGGGTTACAGTTTGCCATTAAGCAAAGTTTTACTTTTATTTTTTATTACGGTTCGGCTGTCATTAATATACCAAAGTCCTGGAACTGCTGAAAATTTAGGTAAGTCTCCACATCTCACACAGGGTCAGAATTTCACTCCCTTGTGGTCTAATATGTGCATTGTCTCCAGGTTAGTAAATCTTTGCTCCACCTCCACACATTATTTTTGCACTGTTTTACCAATGTTTTCTAGCCTTTTTGACTGGAATATGTAATACTCTTTTGAAATAGAATTACTGAAAAAAGTAAATATTGTGTCTCTTCCTTTTTAACCTCCCAGATTATTATCTCTGTTACATGATTAGCAAACTCTGCTAGCATGTGCCTTCTCCTCACTCAGGGCAATTTCTTTGGGAAGACTGGGTGGAGAGGAGTGCTACTAATTTATGCCTGCCACTAGTTGTTTTTTTTTAAAAAAGGTTTGTCCTTTTTGTCCTCCAACTAGCAGCTGATAAACAATTCGTTAACTTACAATGAAAACCTAATGAGAGGGATACTTTTTCACCTCTGTAATGGAGTTGCAAACTCACCTTCACTAAGACAGATAAGACAGTAAATGTGTAGCATTGGCTGAGAACAAAAATATGGATGAGGAAGTGTGCAGACTGCTATTTGTTCATGTGGTGACTGCAGTGCATTACTTTCTTTTGACTCACTTCACATCTTTCTTGGCTCTAAATAATTTCTAGTATCTGGTGGCAGTCACTGATATTTCAGATTTTACGGGTCCCTTGTCAGGTGATAGTGCTACCTAGCAGAAAGGCCAAATAATCTTGGTAGTGGATTCCTCCTTCCTGTTCCTCATAGACAAAGGAAATCTCAGCAGCACAAAAGGCTCCGTTTGAATGAACAAGTCCTGGGTGACCCTGTTTGGGACAGCACTGCAGTACTCTAACCCACTGAAGGAGATCAGTGATGCTTTCTGAGATGAACTATGAGATTTCCTTCACATTCATTCTCTGTGTTTAAAAAATCATCTCCACATGCATTTACAAGTTCAGTCATCATACCACTACAAACTTTGTTGTGGTCTACAAAGTATCTTGTCAGCTTTTTAGAAGGTCCTTATAATTTTTTAATTCTTTTTTTTCAAGATAAAAGAGGAGATAATTGCTTGAAACTTTTAGACAATTTTAAAACATATTGTGAGGAGAGTTTTTCTGTGCTGCTACAGCTACCATATACCATATGTACATATACATATGGTATATATAATTGATGGTTTGACTTGGTCTNGGGGTGGTGGAAAGACTTATAATGTTATAAGAACCCATCCAAATAAGAAATCAATCACACATTAGCATCTTATGAACATAATCCTCAAAAAAATGATGCTAATTAGTCTTCTGTCTTTCTGTATAGCATGACTTTCCTTCTGTTGCTCAGAATCTTGCAAGGTTTCTCTTCTTAAAAAATGTCTTTAGATTTCTGTAGAATTAAAAGGACTGGATGAAAAATGGTATGACTTAATTTAATATCTTGGATATCAGAAATATTATCTCTTTTTTCTCTGTCTTGTGTTGTTTTTTTTCCAGTTCATCTTGATTAAGAACATTAGTCAGCACCTGTCACTCCTACTGTGAGACCGTGCCTGCATCTGGTGAAGTGCAATGTTCTTGTGTGGTAGTTATACACCTGTCCCTGGTCTGGCAAATATTGACATCCTCAGCTCAAATTTCACCTCAAACAACAGCGGGTCTTTATGTTACTAGAAACTAGCTTTGATAGATTCTTTTGACAGATCTTTTCAGTCCCCAAACCTGTAAAGCTGAACTATTTACTTGATCATTGCAAAATATATTGGCATGAGCCCAAAAGGAATTGGGAAACGACCTAACTGTTCCACAGGCTTTGCTAGATACCTGTTTTCAGATAGGTTCTACTTTCCTGCTAAATCTTAGAGAAAGCTGTATAGGTATACTTACATTTTGTTCTGTGGATAACGGACTAGGTATACTTATACAATGCATTTATGGATATTCAATGCTTATGTTTTCAACACATATATACTTTTATGGAACAGCCTCTCATGGCAGACTGGTAACTCTCACTGAGGGAACTCAGGGTTCCTGAACTCAGTTCAGGAAAACTCAACTGTTTTCCTAAGTTGTGATTTTAATATTTCTTCTTTCTAAGAAATTCAGTCCTTTCAGTTTCTGATTTCTTCCATCCCTCCCTCTTCCCCAAGCAATCTCGAAGCAAGACGCTCCTGAGAAGAAAGCAGAGCTGGTACGAAATGTCACAGCTTGTTGCTGTGGTAAGTTTATGTATGTGCATGACACATGCTTTCCCCTGACAACTGCTGTCATATCTGCTCAGTTTGATAGTCAAAATAATGTTTTTATTACTTTGTGCTTTGCAGATTAATCTGAATTTAGGAGAATCAAACTGACTTTATTTTCTTTGTTCAACATCAGCACTATCAAGAACCTACAAAACATGTTCAGTTTCAGGAATTATTATGGTTGTTGAAGATGTGAGAGGCTGATAGAAGGCAGCTTGACTTTGACTAAGCTAAATTGCCCCTGTAGGGCTTATATTAGCTGAAAAAACAACGGTGAATTCAGGGAGGCTCTGTGCACGACGCATACACAATATGCCATTTCACTAACTTTTCTTCTCAACAGATAAAAGTGAAATATGAACTATTTGCTGCAAAATAATTTGAGACTCCAGATTTTTCATATGCTATGCAAAATTCAGACTTAACTCATTTATGTAGCAAAGATCACTATGCTCTATGTGAACTTCCTTTAAAAAGGAATTTGTATATGGGGGAAAGCTAGCACTTTTTTAAAGGCAGAGTTTCCTACTGTTAAAGTGTACGTGCAAAATGGGCACTTTGGGGCACTTTTCCTGCAGATTCATAGAAAGGAGAAGGTACGAATACAGCTAGGAGGGAAAATGAAACAGGAAAGCGTGTCTACGCAGATGTTGCTGTGTGGAAAATTCTTGTGACGAGAATTTCTTTACTTGCACAATCACAATTCCAATTTTTTTTCTTTTTTTTTTTTTTAACATAAACTGCTCACTTTCTGTAATAAATGATACAATGCTTCAGAGTTACTGAGCTACTTGAAGCAACATAATCACCTGTGGGACAGCAAGGGTTTTGAGGGCTTGACTATGTCTCTTTCATCTTGTTACAGTAAGACATGATATAGGTACCTACCTTGCTATCTCCAAACCCCATTAACAAAGTCATCTCATTAAGAGAAAGCTGCTTTTCAATGTGATTTTAGTAAATTATATTAAGAGCCTTTGATGGTAAATGAAGGAGGTACCAACTATCGGTGTCTTGAGATTGCTTTTATAAAGAATGAAAGAAGCATCTGTGAGTGATCCTGTATGAGATATCAAAGGGAACTATTCCCAACCAGTGGAGTATCATAGGAAAAAGATGAAATAGGGAAATGGCAGCTTCTATGTCCTAAACCGCAACAGAGAGCTGCTTTCAAGTGACACCTAGGACTGCTTAATGCATCCCAGTCTTTCACTGAAATACATCAGAGTGAAATGTACCATAATATGCATGGGAACTTATTCTTTGTTTGTTTACCTTCTAACTTCATTTGTTTTACCTGCTTGGAGTAATTGAGAGCTGGAATCTGGGAAAGCAGGTGGCTTGCAATGTGATTAAATTGGTAGCTTCCTGAGAACGAACTCAGTATCTTAGTTTGCTGCTACTTGGCAATTATGGAAAATGTGGCCATGGGATTCTTTGAAAAACTCAGTCAGTATCAAATACCATTTTCCTTCAGATTAGAGAAATGGATGCTTTTCTTTCTTTTCCGCACTATTTTCCAACTGAAAAACCCTCTCTTCCTAGCTGTCGGCAGTGTCACTTCTCCTTTTCCTTGTGATGGGTTTCTACTCCTTCTTATTTTGAAACAGAGGTGCTAATTAATCTTCCCACATTCAAGCACTGCAAACATATTTCAATTTCAAATGAGATAAGACCCACGCTTGAAACGCCCACACTTACAATTTTAGATAGCTTTGTACCACATATTGTAACTGGCCTGAATTTTCCTCATGACATTGACATTATCAACAATGAGCTTGTAAAGCTTTATATCTAATAGGCAGCCTCTACATAATAGCTCACCAACTCATGCGGGAGTTAGAGAGCTGGAAATACATAAGAAAGAGAAAATTAAGAAAACCAATTACTGTTAGCCTGCATACCAGGCTCCTGCTTTTCAGTATCCACATACATTAGTCTATTCAGATGCATGCCACTCATTTCGTTTTCCAAAATCTGCAGGACTGTCATGCCTCATTCAATTATTTTCTTAGTTATTTACTTAACTCATATTTAAGACCAAGAGGCACAAATTGAAGTGCGGGAAATTCCCTTTAAACAGAAGAAAACACTGTTTTGCTGTGAAGTTGATTGAGCTCAGAGAGGTTGTGTATTCTCCATCCTTGGAGAAATTAAAAACCTAACTGGACATGGCTTTGGGCAACCTGGATCCTCCTCTCAGCAGAGGGTAGCAAGATGATCTCTAGAGGTGTCTGTGATTTGTGAACTATGTTATTTGCTGAGTGAGTTGCGTGTGACTTAGGGTCTTTCTGGGGTTTGTTTAAGCTTCTGGACACTACAACCCTCTTCCCTTCAACGAAGAATTAAATGTAGTCCTTAGCATTCCTTATATCATATATCATTCCTCGTGACTTGGTTGGTATGAATATTCATAGCAAGGTAAGAGCTTAATGCAAGGGTCCTAACCTGAGCAGCTAAAGACTCCAGTTCTCCTGCACTTGCATTTCAACATCTGATTTGCTTACTTTCACCTCTGCTCAGAATCCCTCCACTTCTGTCTTCTCCTTTAACCTTCTCCTCTGACAGCTTATGATTCGTGTTCATGTGGCACTGAGTACCTCAGCTGAGTTCAAGGCCCCATTCTGCTAGGTACTGTGATAGGCCCTGAGTTTTCCATCCAGCAAACTGATTGCGTCCCTTGTCTCATTAGGCTATCTTGTTATACCGCAGGAGCTGCACGTCTTTGTCTTGTGAATCACTACTGATTGAGACTGGGTCTCAAAATCTATCCCCAGATACAAACAGAGTAAGAGAAAGGAACTGCTAGTGTTGTAACATATGGAGAAACAAAGAATGCATGAAGGAAAATCCCTCTCTAAAATCCCACTCTAGGACCATCATTGCAGGGCAGGCTTTCCTCTTGCTTCTTTCCACCACCAGAACTCAGCTCACTGCCTGTGTTGTTTCCACGGGGTGAGATATTCCCACTTGACACCTGTACCAGTGTAGCGTGTACCAGTCGGTGCTTTGTTGCCTTGTGGACTAAGCTGTGCCCTCAGATCCAGTGGTGTAAATATAGATTAGCTCATGAAATCAGTGCTGTTGAAGTTAATGAGATTGCATCAAATTCACATCACAGTCATTCAGGGAAAAATTTAACACCGTGAGTTTTTCAGTTTTAGCACAGTTTTATTAGACTTCAGTATCACTTTTGCTGCTGTGAAAAAAACGCTTTACTAAAATGGTTTAAGATTCATTACAAAAAAGCTTTTTCAAATGTACTTTCACTTTTTTTTCATTCTGAAAAGGGATCCTTGTCTTTTTCATGCTCTGATTACCTTACTGGGCATGATAGCAGTGCCTGGCAGTATGCAAATACAAAGTTGTCGTGCCATGATATTCAAACTTAGTAAGATGCTGTTCCCTTTCATTAGACAGAAAACAGTCCAGACAGTGAATAATAACTGTGGTAGCTTTTCAGGTCTCCCACAATCATACTATGGTCATTGAGGGTAATTGGACACTATGTCCTTAGATCCAAACAACTTAGGATATGTTTTTAAAGAATGTGTTTTATAACACTGTAAACTGAGGCACACAGCAGCAATAATTTAGAAGACGATAATAAACACCAAATAAAATGCTGACATTGTAAACAGCTAGAAAGGCTTAGGGTTAGTCATTGGAGCTACACTGGTTTGCTGCTTCTGTTAATTGTCACAGATATGCTTGTTTGCTTAATGTTTTCCTGGGTGATCACCCACCTGAGCACCTGTCCCAAAAGCTCTCCCTCCAAGTCAGTAGGATTCACAGCAGGATGGTCTTAGAAATGGAAAAGGCTCAAGGAAAACACCAAGGATCTAAAGATACGATGGATTTCGAGAATCATTTGTTCTGGTATATAATTCAGGATGAGATTTCCTAAAGATTGGTTATCATTCTTAATTTAAAGTATTTGTTTATCACTACATATGAAAACAATGAATGTTTTGCACACCATCTGCTTACATTTTCCCCAAAGGGCTTTACATATTTTCAGGAAGAAATTACTCTAAATATCCTGTAGTTTTCTCTAAAACATTTCAAAGTTTCACAGTGTCCTTGTTAATGAAGTACAGCGTGTGCCCTTGTAATAACCCAGAATGATTCCAGATTGCTGACAGAATCCTCAATGTTGTGAAAACATAGCAAAAGCTTGTGAAAAGAAAAGGTCCTTTCTGTCTTTGATCAAGAGGCTCAAAGACTACATAAGTTTTTCTTACTCTACTGTTACAGAAAGTAAGAAATGAGAAAATCTCGTGGGAATAGTGAATTCCAGACTCTACTATGAGTAGGAAATTGAGAGAAAATGATCTACTGATAGTTCCATTCTAACAGCCTACACTGTCAAGTAATTGCTAGCTTCTAAATGTCTTTTTCTGGCAGACTTTAGGTAGCCTTAGAAGTTCCTTCTTTCGGTTTATACCTAAATGCTACAGTTTGCCATGCAGCCTTGTTAGGCTGTTTTTAAACACATCCTCTTCACCACTGCATGCCCAGATCCTTCCTGGTGTTAATACAGCTCTCCACAGAAAGCTTGACCGCTCCTCTCAAGACTCAGTAAACAGGCCACACAGGTGAGTAGCAAAGAGTGAGCAGTGCCAGATGTAAGCTGTAGTTGGATGAACAAGGAGAAGAGAGAAGACCCCAGCTAGGCTGAGTAGTTTTAAAGATGTGCTTAATTTAAAGCACATGACTTGTGTGACACTTCTGGGGCTATTTAGATGGCTGAGAATGTTTTACAGGGGTCAGGCTATATCTTCAGAAGGCCTAGTTTAGACTAATCTCTTGCAAAGGGATTCACTGATGTACTTGTGCACACACACCACAGTATAGACAATAGGAGCAACCATACTTCTTTTTTCTTTTCTTTTTTTTTTTTCTTTTTTTCTGTGAAAAGCAGAACATGAGGTTTCTTTGCACTTGAGGTATCCCAAATCTTCAAAGCACAACTGCAGGCATTTCTAAAAAGGGATGTCAACAGCAGACCTGGACCTGGAAAACAAGCTCCAGGTGCATAATGAAGAAAAGATAAAATAGCCAGTGCCCACCCCTAATTATGGACCATCCCTGAGCCTGAGTCCTTCAGCATCTTTTGCTCCCTTTAGAAATGATGAGGGGGCAACACAGAGTGCCAGGTTTGAGTTATTTTGACCTGTAATACAAGGCCCTCTTAAAGCAAGAGCATTTCATATATTTTCCCAGTATTCCTCTATTTATTTGCTTTCAGCTACTAGGTATGCCATTCTCTGTCTAATTCATCCATGGAGTATGCATATTAAATTACGGATTAATTTTCCAGAGCGTATCCTTAGTACCTGCATTAGGAGGCTAGTTTTCTTAAGCTCTTTCTGTGGTCTGTGGAGAGAGGTTTACTGGTTTACTTAATGAGATTTAGAGCACCTGGAGCAGATTTCTTCCCTGGATTATTTTCTGGGGGAGCTTTTTTTTTTTTTTTTTTTTTGAGTACATAAGGAACCACAGAGACAGGCCTTTGAACACAAACACCTACTTAGGCACCTAGAAGTAGGTAGTGTGAGAGCCCCTATCAGTTTCCAGTTAGCATTTTTTCGTCACTGGGAAAGTATCTCTGCATGGGTGGAAAAATAGACTGTGGATTTTCAGAGGTCATGGGATCCTGACTGGAAAGACAAATCCCCATTACACCTTTGAGGAGTAGCTCTAAAAGTCCATCTTACTACAAATGGAGGATGAAATTTACAAAGCTTGGATCTATAATGGGGAGTGGGTTGGTCCCTTGGAAGCAGTGGGTAACTATATTTCTCCAGGAGTCATATAAGGAAGAGACTGTTTCCTTTTCTGTGCAGCGTGTCGGAGGTGCTGGACAGTTCTGTCTATCTTCTCCATGAGTCTCTGAGCAAGTTGATCCCACTCCAACAACGATGTTTCTCTGTACAGACTGGGAACAAACACAGGTTTCTTTCTTGTCCCTCCATCCCCTGGCATTGCGTGTGATCCAGCCTGTGAGTTCTAACTGTAGCTAATCCTGGGCTGTTTCAGAGGTAACATCTGTAGCTGGAGGGGAATAATGGACTAAAAAGAGAGTAGAATGACTAGTGTATTAGCCCCCTATAGCATGGTTTGAAATCATACATGGAAGAGAAAGTTCATTATTGTTGCTGTCCTCTGACAACAACGTCAAGGGTGAGGCCTGAGCTGCTTTTCATAATGTTCATTTCCATGGCTGTCATTCTGCAAAGGCAATGTGAGGAGAAAAGGAAGTAAAGTGGATGAAAATTGTGATGCCTATTTTAAATTTTTCTAATCACAGTGAAGTGAAATGTGTTCAAGAGCTCTGTAACGCCTATATGCTCCATGTAGTACGCCTTCCATCAAGGTGCTAATTTCGTTGCCTCTAAGTGACAAAAAATAAAAGCGACACTCTCTTAAACCCAGCTGTTAGGGTATCAAAGGAAATAAAATGAAAGGAAGAAATTAAGTGAATGCAGTGTATAAAGGGAAAACACATAGCGTGATAATGAAATGAAAAATTACTCCAGAAAATGGAAATTAGTACGTGAATGGAAATGGTGAGATGACAATTTTGAGTAGCTATCTAAAATACCTGTAAAAATATGACTTACATGCATGTCGATCAATGTCAAGACTTGGTTTCACTCTAAGAGAAGCAGAGAATTAAGATATATATCTATACTGCCTCCACACAGTTACAATGTTTGGAGCCTGTCTTTGAAGTATTTATTTCTCAGTAAGACTCTTTTAAAAAGATCGCTAGCGAGGAACAACCGTGTTTCCATCTAGCCTTAGCCAGCACATACCCTATTGTTGGCATCAATTTCTCTCACACTAAAAGCCTCTATAAAAGTCAGGGTTTGTTTATGCCGTATATGGGGGGAACATCTCTGGTATTGCAGTTTTGATTGTGGTTTGAAATCTAAAAGACAGAATAATTGGCACATTTCCACTAATGAAGATAAATATACTCCTGTTCCTTCTCCAGAACTATTTAGAAAAGTCTTATCCCTCTCAGGGATGTCTGTGATTCATCACATGACTTTCTATGGTCCTACATAAGGGGAAGGTCCCAGATTTTAAGATGATGTCGTGAGAAGGAGTCTAGGAGAGCTGAGGCTTCCTTATGAACAGAGGAAGGGCATAGCTGTTGTGTGTTCCCCAAACAGGATGACAGGAAAAGGAAGATGCTTTGCTCCTCTCAGCAGTTTTAGGTTGTGGTAGGACCCATTTAACGCTCTAGATTCTGTAGTATTAAATGCGGGTAAAAAAACATTATGTGAGCTCTTCAGTTTCTCTTTGCCAGGTGGTAGGTTCCAGGGGAACTTGATTTTGACTGAGTCTGTAGCTCTCAGAGAGTAAAAAAAGATAGGTGTCCTGACTCCCTAAGGGCAATGCTAGACCACTCTGACATGGTGTCTCAAAATTCACTTCCTCCACTGTTTTCACCAAGGTTTAGTGGACATCTCTTGTTTTGGAGTTCTCAGAAGAAACATAGAAACATTAAGGTTGGAAGAGACCTCAAGGATCATCCAGTCCAACCGACCCCCCCCCCCACCTATTAACCACTAAACCATGTGCTTCAGTGCTGCATCTAACCTTTCCTTAAATACCCGCAGGGACGGTGACTCCACCACCTCCCTGGGCAACCCGTTCCAATGCCCAACCACCCTTTCAGTGAAGAAATTTCTCCTAATCTCCAATCTGAACCTCCACTGGCGCAACTTGCAGCCATTCCCCCTAGTCCTGTCACTAGTTATCTGTGAGAAGAGGCCGACCCCCAGCTCTGAAACTAGCAGCCCATCTATAGCAAGATCCTCAAGAAAGACTGCCTCCTTACTTGAAGACAGGGTCCTGGATGTCTTAAAGTGAAGGATTCTGGGACCTGTTATCTGTATTTAATGACAGAAAGAAGGCAAAAGATCTTTTGATTTGATTATAAATGTCACATAATTCCTTCTCATTTATATGTCTTTTGGTGGCCTGGAGACTTTTTCAAAATCTTGATCCAGGCTACCAACTACCATTATAATATTATGTAAAAATAGTCCATGTCTAGAACAATTTACAATTTGGAACAACACGAGTGAAGTCTTTCTGGCATGCACACTCTCCTTCTCCTACCTCATCTGCATTGGGGAAGAAAACTGACTACCTCAAATACTTTAATGGGAGGCAACAATGCCTCTGTCGGATTGTAAGAGTCTTTTCTTCCCTACTGGAGAAGAGCAGAAAGTATCCCCCTGGGCCTTGGAAACCTTCTCCTTGAAAAAAATGACCAAAATCAATACACCTCTGCAAAAATCTTAAAACGTTTCACCTAGTTCATAACGTGACAATCAGTAACTATGGGAAAGTTGTGAACAAAACTTGTCAGGGAAGTCTGTACCCATGACTAAATATCATACAGAGCATGTTTCTTCTTAGCGTTCCCCTTTTCCAACACTGTCTTTGGGAAAAGGGAGGTATCAAAATTCAAACCATAGATATTATAATCAGAAAGCACCAATAAAATATGAAGGAAATGCAGAATTTTAATTCTCATAAGTTAAAGGCTTCAGGGTTTCACTTAGAGACACAATTTAAACTGAAACGTCATAGGTTATTGGCTTTCATACTTATCAGAGATTTCTCCTTAATTAAAATAAGAGTCTTCATTTTTATACCGTGGTGACTTTAGCTCCCATTTCTTGAGGAGTATTATTTGATACAGTGAATAGAATTAAAACTTTCCTATATTATGAGCCAGAATATCAGTCTCTTGAAACAGTGAGCAGATAGGCACATGAGTAATCTGATCCCTGTCCGGGGGGTTGAATGCACTGGGGGTAGGCAAAAGTAAGAAGATTATTTATCTCATCTTAATATTTCTCATTGCTATTGTTATTGAGGCCACATCTTACACTATTTAGTCTAAAATACCACTGAAGATCATGGGATTATATTTGTCATGATCAAAGCCTAAGAAGGTTCCACAACTTGGCCCATTATAATTTTATTTTCATTTAAATAGCTCCTCAGAGCTTCCTGCTGCTCTTCCCTGAAACTCATTCTTCCACAAACAAAAACACATGGTGCTGGCTCCAAAGAGCCAAAAGCCTGAGACCTGCTAATGCTCAAGATATAAACAACCCCACAAATTTTCGTTGGATTGTCTTCTGTACTTTGGCTAATCTTGCCCTCTGTGTGGAAAGGTGAGAATAATTGTATGCAGCAGCTTAACTACGAGGGTGATGTCTGAGCAGAAAAAAGTCAGTGATTTTCATATATTTGGCTGCTACTCTTGGTTATTTTTCATTTATTGCTATACTAAGAAACAAATAAAAAAAATGTCAAAATCTGCACTGAAGAAGTTGTTCGTCTCTTTCTTAAGATAACTTCTTGTTTCACTGGAAGTATTTAGATTTTAGGCTGCAACACATGGGAGACGTGCTTAAGTCTGGCAAAGAAGGGAAAGGAAGGCCCCTCACCACAAGAAAGACATCGAGGCCCTGGAGCGTGTCCACAGAAGGGCAACAAAACTGGTGAAGGGTCTGGAGCACAGGTCTTATGAGGGACGGCTGAGGGAACTGGGACTGTTTAGTCTGGAGAAGAGGAGGCTCAGGGGAGATCTTATTGCCCTCTACAACTACCTGAAAGGAAGTTGTGGTTAGCTGGGGGTTGACCTCTTCTCACAGATAACTAGCAAGAGGACTAGGGTTAACGGCTGCAAGTTGCGCCAGGGGAGGTTCAGTTTGGAGATTAGGAGAAATTTCTTCTCGGCAAGGGTGGTCGGGCATTGGAACAGGTTGCCCAGGGAGGGGGTGGAGTCACCGTCCCTGGGGGTGTTTAAAGAAAGGTTGGATGTGGTACTTAGGGACATGGGTTAGTGGGTAATAGGTGGGGTGAGGACGATTGGACTGGATGATCCTTGAGGTCTCTTCCAACCTTAATGATTCTATGATTCTATGATGAAGAAGTGACAGCTGAGGAACAAAAGGTGCAAAAGTGTAATTCAAAGCATTCCTGGAGGACTTTAAGAGAGATAACATGGTCATTATCAGGTTTTCGGTTTTGTTTGGTTTCTTTTTAATACTTGTTACTTCTATGAATAATTTGTTGCTACAGACTTGTGTAGATGCATGTAAGGAGAAACTCTGAGTTGTGCCCGCATGGATGCTGAAGTGGGAGTAAGAGCCCAAGAAGAGTTTTTCTTTTACTCTGTTGCCTAAAAACCATAGCTGTGGAGGGAGTGAAGTATGAGAAGTATTCATAAGCTGTATCACTGCTGTCTTGTTAGAGCATCCCTGCCTAAGCTTCCTGAAGGCAAGATTTCCTGACCCCCCTCAATGTCTTTACAGTGCATTGCTTGGGATGGATCAGACTAGGAGGTTACCTGGACTTTGCATGAACCCCTCACCTCCCTCCAGGCAGTGTGGGTGTCCCAGAGGGAAAGCAGTCATCCCTGCTGGTGTTGGTGTCTGCCAGCACATGTTCCACCACAGCAAAATTCTCATCAGTGTGACAGTGTTGTGCTGGACATCATCCTTTTTGAGACACTGCACAGGATGTGGGTAACTGTGCTGCCGAACCAGCAGCATTGCCTTGGCCAGATGGGACAGTGCTTGTCTTGCTCAGCACAGGACACCTCCTTCGGTGTAAGCTGTGTTTGCCTTGATGGCGCAGATCGGCCCTGATGTACACCAGAACTGATCCTGTTTACTTGTGCCCCTGCTCAGGGGAAGATGGATGAATTTTTGATAGGGATTGCCAGGCAATGCAAATTTACCTAGAAACTACTTGTCTGCAATGCAAGCGGGCACTATAGCGTGCCTTGCTGCCAGGGTCCCATGGCTGTGGGCATCTGCTGCTGTTTTGCACCTTGGTAGGTCCTATGCACCTCTTCTGATGCCCTTACCTCCCAGTCAGGGCAGCCTAGGTTGTTGTCTCATTTCTGAGTGACCATTACCTCTGTCCCACAGCCTTTCCCACAAACAGAAAGAAAAGCCAAGAGTTTGTTACTTGTTTGCAGGACACCTCCCAGGCCTTACAGGTCCCACCAACCCAGTCCCACAGATGTCCCTTTGCCTTGCTTTCACTTGTTCTCTGTATCGTAGCCCAATGTGCTGCAGAGGAAGGAGCACGTACAGCTCCATATCAGCAGCACAGGGTTGCTGCCTTGGATAAACCCCCAACCAGATCAGGTGTCTACGTGCACATCAAAAACACTACTCCGAGCAGCCTATGGTTCTGTCTGTTCTAACCACACAGGGTGGCATATCCTTAACCCCCTCTTTGTGCTTTCAGTTGTCTCCCAGTCCCTTCCAGCTCCCATAGGCAACGTCCACCACCACATGCCCACCTTTCATGTGGGCACATCTCCAAACAGTCTGACTTTCCTGGGAGAACCAGACAATAACTCTGGTGACTCCCATCAGGACAGGCCTGCAGGGCAGGACACTGAAAACAGTGGGTAGGGAGGTATCTGTGCTTTTCATAACAGGGAGCAAAACTGTGTGAGGAACTAATGTGTTTACACCAAGTTGGTCAGGTCTCTGCCAGACCCTTCTCCCTCCTGAAGGGTGCAGATGGGCTATATCCCCAGGGCTGGTGAGAGCCAGGACTGGTCTCTGCAGCCAGGAACTTGGACTTCCTGCTCTTTGGACTAACACAACGGAAAGAAGAAGAGGCTCGCCATAAGCACCTGTATAGATCATTGAAATTATTGCTGGTTTTAGTGGTCATGTCACCATTTATTGCTGAAAGCACGGCACTTTCTTTTAAAATCTGTCTTGCAGGTGTTTCTTCTCTTTGGGATGCCACTAGTAGTTGTCTATGAAGGGTTGCAACTTATCAAATAAGAGCATACAAAAACAATAGTTGATAAAATTTTGGAACATACCTTGAAAAAAAAAAAAGCTTTAAAAATGCTATTCTTCAAGGACTGCCTGTGAAACTATTTGATTTCACCATGGTCTCTGTGGTGCGAAGGAAAGATCTCTTGTGTTGCAGTCTTGTTAGGAGTAAGGTGGAGCACTTGACAGTCTTTTGTCTTCTGACTTGGAGGGAGGAATCTTAGTTCTATATTTACCCACCTGATAGCTTTAGCCTATGACAGCACTGCCGATGAGTGTCTCTGATTCTGTGGCAGACCTTTACGATTTCTCCACAGAGAAATATCTCAGTGCCACATATCAGTATCTGGGCCCAAGATCATGCACCAGCAAGAAGGTGGTTACTAGGCCAATGTCTTGAACTTGGAGACTTGGAGATAGATCTGAGTACCGTCTCTTGCTCCATGTTGGCTTTTAGGTAGGATGAGGTCAAAAGGCATTCTGTGCTGGTGTCAGAAGGGAAGACTACTCTTTCAAGGATGGGTTGACCCAGGCTGGAGGCCGAGTATCTCTCAAAGCTGCTCTATCACTGCCCTCCTCAGCTGGTCAGGGGAGAGAAAATATAACAAAAGGCTCCTGGGTTGAGATAAGGACAGGGAGAGATCACTCACCAAGTACCATCACAAACAAAATAGACAGAACTTGGAAAAAAAAATATCTAATTTATGACCAAACAAACACAATAGAGTAATGACAATAAAACCAAATCTTAATACACTTCCCCCGAACCCTTTCCTTCTTCTCAGGGTCAGCTTCACTTCCCAGTTGTCTTTCTTCTCCCACTCAGAAGCACAGGGGGACGGGGGATGGGTGTTGTGGTCAGTTCATCACACATTGTCTCTGCTGCTTCTTCCTCCTCAGGGAGTGGACTCCTCACACTCTGCCCCTGCTCCAGTGTGGGGTCCCTCCAACGGGAAACAGCCCTCCACCAACTTGTCCAATGTGAGTCCTTCCCGTGGGCTGCAGTTCTTCACTAACTGCTCCAGCGTAGTTCCCCCACGGGGTCACAAGTCCTGCCAGAAAGCTTGCTCCAGTGTGGGATCCTCTCTCCACAGGGGCACAAGTCCTGCCAGAAGCCTGCTCCAGCGTGGGCTTCCCATGGGGTCACAGCCTCCTTCAGGTGCATTTACCTGCTCCAGTGTGGGATCCACCTGGGGCTGCAGGTGGATATCTGCTCCACCACAGACCTCTGTGGGTTACAGTGGACAGCCTTCCCCACCACGATCTTCTCCACAGGCTGCATGGGCTCTGGTGCCTGGACAACCTTCTCCCCCTCTTTCTTCATTGACCTTGGTGTCTGCAGACTTGTTCTCACATCTTCTCACTCCTCTCTCTGGCTGCAAAAACTGCTCCTTTTTGTTTGTTTTGGTTTGGTTTGTTTTTTTTTTACCCTTCTTAACTCTGTTATCCTAGAGGTGCTACCACTGTCACTGATGGGCTCGGCCTTGGCCAGCAGCTAGTCCGTCTTGGAGCCGACTGGCATTGGCTCTGGTCAGACATCAGGGAAGCTTCATAGAGTCATAGAATGGTTTGGGTTGGAAACAACCTCAAAGATCATCTAGTTCTAACCCCCCTGCCATGGCCAGGGACACCCTCCATTAGACCAGGTTGCCCAAAGCCCCATCCAATCTGCCTTTAAACTTTTCCAGGGAGGGGGCATCCACAGCTTCTCTGGGCAACCTGTGCCAGTACTTCTCCACTCTCAGAGTAAAGAATTTTTTCCTAATATCTAATTTAAATCTCCCCTCTTTTAGTTTGAACACATTCCCCCTTGTCCTATCACTCCCTGTCCTTGTAAACAGCCCCTCACCAGCTTTCCTGTAGGCCCCTTTAGGTATTGGAAGGCTGTAATTAGGTTTCCCCAGAGCCTTCTCTTCTCCAGGCTGAACAAGCCCTACTCTCTCAGCCTGTTCTCATAGGAGAGATGCTCCATCCCTCTAATCAACTTTGTGGCCCTTCTCTGGACTTGCTCCAGCAGCTCCATGTCTTTCCTGCACTGGGGACCCTAGAGCTGGATGCAGTACTGCAGGTAGGGTCTCAAAAGAGCAGAGTAGAGGGGCAGAATCCCCTCCCTTGACCACTGGCCACACTGTTTTTGATGCAGCCCAGGACATGGGTGGCTTTCTGGGCTGCCAGCGCACACTGCCGGCTCATGGTGAGCTTTTCATCAACCAGCACCCCCAAGTCCTTCTCCTCATGGCTGCTCTCAATCCATTCACCACCCAGCCTGTAGTTGTGCTTGGGATTGCACCGACCCATGTGTAGCACCTTGCACGTGGCCTTGTTGAACATGTGGTTCACATGGGCCCACCTCTCAAGCCTGTCAAGGTCCCTCTTAATGGCGTCTCTTCCGTCCAGTGTGTCGACCACACCACACAGCTTGGTGCTAGCAAACTTGCTGAGGTGCACTCGATCTCACTGTTCATGTCACCAACAAAGACGTTAAACAGTGCTGGTTGCAGTACTGACCTTTGAGAAACGCCACTTGTCACTGATGTCCACTTGTACATCAAGCCATTGACCACAACTCTCTGAGTGTGGCCATCTAGCCAGTTCCTTAGCCACCAAGTGATCCATCCATCAAATCCATGCCTTTCCAATTTAGAGACAAGGATGTCATGAGGGACAGTATGAAGTGTCTTGCACAAGTCCAGGTAGATAATATCAGTCACTCTTCTGTTGTCCACTGATGCTGTAACCCTAATAGAAGGCCACCAAATCTTTCAGGTACAATTTTCCCTTAGTGAAGCCATGTTGGCTGTCACCAATCACCTCCTTACTTTCCATGTGCCTGAGCATAGTATGCAGGAGGATCTGCTCCATGATCTTGCCCGGCACAGAGGTGAGACTGACCAGCCCATAGTTCCCTGGGTCTTCTTTTTTTCCCTTTTTGAAGCATTGCAGTTCTCAGTTGTTTCGCTTGTGGCACAGAGAGCTGTAAGTCTCCTCACATAGAACTTGTGTCACTGTCAAACTGATAAAACAGGCCAAAGTGAAAAGATTATCTAAGCAAAACTTGCCCAGGTGTAACTTTAACACATAGCTTGATCCACTCATCAGAAACAGTGCACAGTAGAAGAAATGGTGACGAGGTGACGAACTTGGCTGCATAAATACAAGTCACACACTTACCACTCACCTGCCGTCACAGCAGCTCATTGTAAACCCACACAGAGAATTACTGTTTGGTTCAGAGCAGTTTAAGCTAATTTGTCATTTGTGACAACTGATTTGTAAGAAATGGCAACTGTGCTTCAGAGAAGAATTAATGCCCCACTATGTGTCCTTGAAGAAAGGAGTTTCTTCTAATAGATAGAAAATAATTACCCTGTTCATATGAAAGCAGAAGAAAGATGAAGCCCTCTAGCTGATGCCCAGGCAGGTCGTAATTTCTACTAGGTGTATCTTCCTGGTTTGGTTACTGGACTTGCATGTTTTTCATGTGACCAGGAAAGTATGGAGCTGAAAAGAGAAGAGCTGGTGTAATCTGCACACTGCTTTAGGCAAGAGTTAAATATAATTAGGCCATCCAAGACAGGTATTCATTCAGTTTCTGAATAAAAAAATGTGTCAGTTAGAGACCCTGAAACACTCATAGGCAAATTGTTTAATACTTTACTTTTCAATATAAAGTCTTCCTTGTTTCCAACTAAATATTTTTGTAATGATTTTGCATCTTAACCTTTCCTTGATAAACATGGAGAGGAACTCATAAACTTTTGAAATGTTTGGCAACTCTTGCATCTCCTTTTCAATTCTTTTCTTCTGTATAAAGAAATCTTTTCGCTGCTTACTTACAGATCACATTTTCTAAACCTCTTTACTTGTTATTGTGCTGTTCTTAACCTTCTCTAATTTTCTTAGAGCTGCCTTAAAGCTCAGTGCCAGTGCCAAAAGTGGAGTGCATGCTCCAGCTGATGCATTGCTGGGGCTGAGTAAAGCAACTCTTGTGTTACTTGTGATGCTTTTGATAAGGTGCTGGGAAATGACTTATTTCATTTTTGTTCATAACTGCCTCACACTCCTTGCAGAAGTCTCAGCCAGGTGGGGACTCTGTGGAACAGAGGGGAGATTGCTACTGCCCTTGGAGAGCAACTGAATCTGGGAAGATCTTCCTGAGACTGCAGAGTGGAGGGAGCATGAGTGGAGTTTGGAAACAGCAGCTCCTGAGGTGAGATATGACAGAAGTGTTGAGAGGAGCAAGGAAGGATCACCAGGCCTCAGAGGGTATATAAAGGGAGACTTCCCATGGACCAGGGGGCTGGAACAGACCTGTTGCCCCTCAGAAAGTTCCTGATTTAGATAGAACCAACACAGACAGAATATAATTCATGGTGGTAGTGCAGGAAGTTTGGTTTAAATTATTTATTTTTCTGAGCCATCTAATCTAACCTAACCTAATCTAATCACTTTTAGTTGTTCCTTTGTCCAAAAAGATAAACATTCTGGTCAACATAAGAAATTGTGACTTTGGAGTGTAAAAATCTAATAAGATTTTGGAGAAGCTTACTAAAGCAAGAACGTTCACACTTGTCATTTATTTGGGGTTCAGCTACGTCATAATACATCAAGGTTTGCCTTGGAACAGTAACTGATTGCTAGCTAAATTTCAGTGTGACATCCATTTAAGATAATGCAAGTTTTTTGACATGTCTTTGTTCTATCCAATTTTTTCTCATTTTCATGTCTGCATCTGATTTATGAAAGCATTGAATGGTACCTCCTGATAGTATAAACTCTGCTTCACTGGTATTTCCTCTCAGATTGAGAGTAATTTGCCCAGTTGCCATGATCTATGCATCAACAAGTCAAATATTTATTCCAGTGGTTGTTCATGTAATGACTTTAGACTAATCTGCACACTCTAACCTCTGTTTCCCCTCTCTTACATACTCATTATATTTGACTTTTTCTTCTTTTCCGTGAGTTCTTGAAGATAATCATCGATACTTAAGAAATCACTCCAGCTGCCTTTCTTAGTACTCTAAGGTGAACATTTTCAGGCTCTAATAACCCAAGCAACCTAATTTAGCTTAATATATTTTAATGATTTTTCCCTCTTTTCTGTCCCAGGTTCCTACTCCACACTGTTAACATTAATTAATACAAAAAAAAATCTGATCATAATTAACCTGTTTGTTACAACTGAAGCAAAAAGCCATTGAATATTTCATATTTCTCTGTGTGGGACATTATTTATTCACTTTTTTGGTTACTCAATGAACCATCATCTTTCTCTAACTGTAGTCCATACAACATTGCCAACCACTGTTTCAGTCTCCACCACCCAGAGACATTCAGCACATCGTCTCACATTTTCTGGCATATCCCACTGAGTCTCTGCAGCGCTGACCATGCCACAGTTTTACCTGTATGTGACTCATAGCTTTTCTTCCTAGCTCTAGAGAGTGGCCATAAAGAGCTTTCAAAAACTGGCCTACTGCTTTTCTTTTGCTTCTTCTATGACTCCATTGTAACTTTCCATTAAGTTCTTGAAAATATTAATCTTTTTGTCTGCCTGCATCTCCCTTATACACACACATACACATGCACACACTCTTTTCATCCATTGAACCTTTATTATCTGGTGCTGGTAATAACAGACAGTGCACCTTCAGCAGCTAGCTCAAGTTCAACTGGTTCACTTTCTAGTTAACCAGTTTATCTGAAAGACAAACCAGTAGGACCTGAGAAAGCTCAGATTTGGCATTATGGGTCTTCAAAGAAGAACGTGTTATCCCCACTCTGCTACTAGATTGGATGTGAGCTTGGTAAATTAAAAGATGTAAGAAAGAAAAGCTTTTTGTCTTAAGAGCACTTACGTCAATTACATACATTTAAAATAAATTATGCATTTCCACTTGACATGGGTTTTTAAATAATTAATTTAGTTTAAATTCTGTCTAAATATCTTTTTTTTTTCTTTTAATTTACGAAATCTCCTGACAGGCAATAAATTGCAATAAGCTAAGAGTTTGGACAGGGAATCTGGGAAGAAGTTGTCTTTTGAGAGGATATGGTAGAAATGACATAAGGAAGGAAACTTACAAATGCACTACTAATTTATTTAGTGTTACAGAAGTGTGTCAGCATATTGTGAACCGTCGTAGATGAATGAGGTACATACATCATATATCTAAGAGTTTGTTTATGAAGCTCTAGACTGAAATACTGCATGATTTTTTTGGTTTTTTTTTTCCCTTGACTGCTTAATTACTCTCCCCTGACTTTGTTGACAGAGCTGCAGTATCTTTCGTTCTGGGCAAATAAGCATTTCAGTCTTCCTTTATCTTTGCATATCTTTAAGAAACCACCGACAGCCATGTAAGACAAAATGGAATATGCTACCTTAGCACTGATCAATTTTATGTTGCAAAACTTAAGGCAATGCTCAGACAATCTTTTATATGAGGCAGGATCTCAGTAGCATAAGGTTCAAGCAGTAAATCTTTTGCCCGAGAAAGTCCATCTTCTTTTGCTCTTTCCCCAAACTCATGAACTGACTTATTCAGAGAGACACTGTAAACCTCCTCTTTTGAGTGCAATGTTCCTCTTCAGTAAAGACATGTGGAATACACTGAGCACCTCGGACATGAGTCTTGTCTTACGTGCCTGTTCTGGGAATATATTTCCAATCACAGAGTATGCTGGACCACATGCTTCTCAAAGACATATACTGCAATGCGTTCATAGAATCATGGAATCATAGAATCACTAAGGTTGGAAAAGACCTCTAAGATCATCAAGTCCAACTGTCAACCCAGCACCACCGTGCCTACCTGACCGTGTCCCAAAGTGTCACGCCTATAAGCTTTTTGAACACCTCCAGGGATGGTGACTCCACCACCTCCCTGGGGAGTCTGTTCCAATGCCTGACCACCCTGTCAGTGAAGACATTTTTCCTAATATCCAATCTAAACCTCTCCTGACGTAACTCAAGGTCATTTCCTCTTGTCCTACCACTAGTTACTTGGGAGAAGAGACCAAAATTCCATCAGATTAGGTCTTTTTCCATTCATTGAATGCTGTTTTGAAGAAATCATGAGCAACATTGAATTAGAAACTGAAGCTGTTAAATAGAGACAAACTCTCAAAAGTCCATATCCAGGTAGCATTCAATAGTTACGGAATTCCAGTGCTGACCTGACATACAAATTCAGTCCAATGCTCTATTTGCATGTTAGGGTGAAGTAAAAAATATTCCTTCTCACTTTTAACGAATTCTACCTGCTTCACTGAAAAAGACAGGTTTATTTCTGTAAATGTTTGAAAGAAAACCATGTTAAATTTCTAAGTCAATTCTTCCTTTTTCTTAAAGTCTGTACAAAACTGCAGTATCAAACCATAGTTAGCTTCAAATGTAAGTAATGGTTGATAATTCATGTGCTTTTTTTTTTAAATTAATTTCAGGTATCACTATATTTGAGTTTATAATGGCCTGTACCTTTTCGTGAGTGAAATATGTGCGTTTCTTTTATGATTGGCTCTCACTAAGAGCACTTTAAAAAAAAATAAAATTTTTTTTACTTGGAAGGATAATATGAAGCAGATGGGTAAGAGGAAAGGATTGCTGGAGACAATTACTTAGGAAACAGGGTCCATGTGCTACCGGCCTCTCTGACCATAGTCTTTTGTTTTCTATGTCTATGACTGAATGGGTATCCTTATGCTTAGGTTTTAGGATGTGGGGAATCATATTCATAGGGACTCAGAAATTATGCAGGCAGAGACCTGTAAACCTTCAAAACCTTGTGCAGGTAACAGGTACACCAGGAAGGATATTTCTACACAAGCTTAATCAAAACAAGGTGCAAAGAGGACCTGTGGGGACTGTCCACTGAGACGGTGGCTATCGATTTCTTTTCATGGGTGGAAAAGTGCCCAGGATCTGTCTGAGCACATCAAAGGCAGTCTGAAAGATGAAGCTGGAACTGCTGGCAAGGACTGCACCAATCAGAAAAGGGTCAGTGCTCAAAAAATTTTCCTCGCTACCTGTGTGTTGCAAGAGGAGACCAGCCCAGATGTGGAAAGAGTCATTAGTGTTACTCAGCAGGAGACACCTATGGGCCTGGCAGTCCTGAACTACCTGGAAGGAAGGGCAAGAGGGGTGGGTTTTGGGGCTAGAGTTGCTTAGAGAAGCAGGGCAGCCTGAAAAACGGGGGTGGGGGAACCTTGTGCTGTGGGGTCAATACAGATGCTCTGTATTACTTATTTCTAGTGCTCCACTACTTGGATTTAGAAAAACAAAACTGTGAAGCGTAACATTTCTGTTCATTGACAGAAGATCAAAATTTTCATGGGGTCCAGTAGCCTGGGAAGTACCCTGCCTTCAAACACAATCCAGAGCTCTTTGCTGTATAACTTCGGGTTGAATTTTTCATGGAAATTGCCCTTTAAAGACAAGCAAGCAACTCCTCCTCCTTCCCTCTAAAATTTCAAACTGTCTTTTTTGCGTTATCAAATAAGCACTGACAACAAGAATGACCCACTGCAGAATTTCCTTGTGCTTTCATTACTGGTATTAATTAATTCATGCTACTGTGAGTGCTTGATTTAGGAGGAAGCATTGCCAATTAAGAATAATTAGGAACCAGGGTGTTAAATGTGATTTCATATATATATATTAAGACTGGTAAGGAGAGCAACTGCACACACCAACACATTTCTGTTCACGTCTCTCCCTCTGCCTGTTCTAGCACTAAAATAAGTTTTAAATAGATTATTAGTAAGTGATATTTATTCCAGGCCATGCAACAGGAAAGAAATTAAGTTCAAAGAGATGCTAATTAACTCAAAAGTGCACAGACTACCTGGAGTGACGTGAGTTCAAAGTCATTTGTACCAGGTTCTTTTCCATGGTCAGAGCTCTAATCAGTTGATTTTAGTACAGATTTATATCCAAAACAGTGAATACTTTGATCCCACAATATTTGAAAGATCAAAGATTCCTACATATCACTGTACTTAGGTACAATCCAACATAAGGTGTATGCTACAGTTTCTTCAGAACACCTGTAGCACCTAACCCACTTCAGCTGCTGGGTTCAAATGATGGAAAAATGCCCTTTGACTGGGCACTTTTCTTAAACAGTATTGAAAAGACACTTGTCAAAGAATATTTTTCCAGTAGTTTTATAACTCTGCCAAGCAGTTTCTGATAAAGATTCCTTTCCTTGTGTTTCATTTCTTTAACCTCAAAGGTTCGTGTGGAAAGTGTCAGCCCATTCTCGTTTTTCATTCTCTAACTTTATTTCAAATATTGGCTGTTACACTGTGCAGAATGCACATTGGTTTTGTCTTAATTTTAATCTAAGTTTGATCCATATACAGGCTGGGACTGAAAAGATCATGCCATTTCTGGTATTGCAGCAAGGTTTTAATCACACCTGCTTCCAGCCATGAGGAGGGGTGAAAGGAGCTCTGCAGACTTCTTTTGTTTCACCCTATTTTTCATTTCAGAAATATTTCTGCAAATCTTACCTTTGATCTGGTTAAAATCATAAAATTAAAACAGAAGGCATTTTTATTCTGTCT
This sequence comes from Psophia crepitans, assembly GCA_013399095.1. Classification (NCBI taxonomy): domain Eukaryota; kingdom Metazoa; phylum Chordata; class Aves; order Gruiformes; family Psophiidae; genus Psophia; species Psophia crepitans. The sequence continues at coordinate 129,851 of VWZZ01000854.1, read as the reverse complement.
AGATGGTTTGCAGAGCATATTTTATGTGACATATGCTCACTCACATGAATAAGACTTAAACCAGGAGTGTGGGTCTGGGAAGCACAACTGGTAGCTGCAAAGAAATTTTGCTAATCTACCTGAGCCAGGTAACAGTAGCAGAAAGGAATACGTACTTCAAAGCTGGGCCATACCAGCCTGGGGCACTTGGCAACGTGCTCTGGTTGCCAACATGCACCAAAGTCAGTCCTGCTCTCTTGTTGCTATTATTCTTAACTAACTGAAATATTTTAAACTTTTTTAGGCTGGCAATCCAGTCTCCAGACACAATGTGAGCAATACCCTCTGTGAGCTGACCTATATATCCAAGTGACTACCTATAGATCTCATGACACAACAAGGGACATGGCTTGGAGAAAGACTGCTTTATGAGCTCTAAGTAAATCTTTTCTTACATAAATGACCATGAGCTCTGCTGAACATTTCCTCTGGAATTCTCTTCTATGTAAGTCAGAGCCATTTTTTAAAACTCTTTTTAAGGTTCGTAACAAGCTTTCAACCAAACAGCTAGATCTCCATCAATCTCCAGGAAAACTTCGGACAACAAAGTCATGTGAAACAGGTTTATGGGAGAAGCAATATTTGCAGTCCAACACTTGACCCATTTCCTATTGCTGTCAGTGTGTTTGGATAAATCCATGCATTTATCCATAAGGATTTTTATGCTTCTAGAAAATCAACTTTTTTTTCATCTACTTGCATTAAACATGCCACTTACAAGCTTGTTTTGTTAACTAAAATGACTCCTAGTGTGAGTTCAGTAGATCTGTTGAAAGTTATGAGAATGAGGAAATAGCGTCTACAACCGAAGCACTGAGCCTGTAACAATACTTATCACAGAAAGGGAAGATAATCTCACAGTACTTTTCAGATGGTTTAAATTTAATTTCCTTGTAATCACGGTGAAGAGAGAGAGAACTGGGCTTAGGATCAGCACCTTCTCTGTCATTCCCAGCCCAGCAGCTCAGGTTCAAAGACCATACAGGACAACGGATCAATGGACATCTTCTGGTTGCTATGAAAAGCCTTTGGTGAAAGTGTCAGCACATGAGGAAGGCATGCATTAGCATGAGAAGGGGTCCTCCCTCTCTGGCTTAAAACCGATTTTATGAGATGTTAAATAAAGCTTTATGTTTATGTAGAAGCTTTATGTTGTCTTCTGCAAGAAGCAATGTCAGTAGGATTAACACTTGGAATTAAAATGAACTTTTGGAAATAGGAATTGTGATGATTGTAAGCATGATGACGACAAGGACTGCTAGAGAAAGAGCAGAGATTTTCAGTTGTCTGACCTGAAAATTGCGCTGTTTCCTTTGGGAGCAGAGCTGGAGTAGGGAGTGGGAGGACACCCAGCAGCCCAGCTTCCTTCCCTCTTGGAAGCTTGGTGTGCCACACTGCTGGCCCCAGCAGGAGAAGGAGGAGAACAAGACCTTCAGAGGAAAGATTTTATTATAACCAGCTATTTCTGTTGTTCTCACCTTTTTCCAAAAGTACACGTTATTTATCCCTAATACACAATTAATTGCTGTGTCTTTCTTAACGGTAATCATAGAATCATGGTTTGGGTTGGAAGGGACCTCAAAGATCATCTAGTTCCAACCCCCCTGCCATGGGCAGGGACACCCTCCACTAGACCAGGTTGCCCAAAGCCCCATCCAACCTGGTCTTGAACACTGTCAGGGAGGGGGCCTCCACAGCTTCTCTGGGCACCCTGTGCCAGGGCCTCACCAACCTCACAGGGAAGAATTTCTTCCTAATACCTAATCTAAATGTCCTCTCTTCCAGTTTAAAGCCATTCCCCCTTGTCCTATCACTTCATGTCCTTGTAACCAGCCCCTCTCCAGCTTTCCTGTAGGCCCCTTTAGGTACTGGAAGGCCACAATTGGGTCTCCCTGGAGTCTTTTCTTCTCCAGACTGAACAACTCCAACTCTTTCAACCTGTAAATCTTACCATGAACGTTATTTACATTGGCAGTAATAAGTCATGCTGACTTGAAACCACACACACACTCAACTTCTGAGGAGGTATGCCCATAATAGAAGGAGTTAAGGAAGAAATTAAGGTACCACCAGGCAGTGCTGACAGAGCAAGAATTGGGCAACACCTTATGCTATGCACCAGGACAGACTGAGGGGCACTTACACAGTTTTCATGACAGAAAATGCCGTTACATCTGGCTGCTACTGATGTAAGCAGCTGTTTCAGTCACAAACCCAGGTGAAAATTCTTTCATCTTTACTAGAGGAAAGAAGGTTGTACTCTGATTAAAGCAAGAAATAGTGTTCAAGAGCAGGAAACTGGGATTCAACAGACTTCCTCTCTGTGTAATACTGGACCAATCCAGTGGGACATTCCATCTAAACAGGGATACACAGGGACAGGTACAAGAACTGCAGGGTAAGAGGTCACCTGTAAAGGGACACTGCATTGCCATGTTGGGTGCAAATTACACATCCAGTGATAAACCAGCTTTTGTTATTCCTTCCTTCTTTTTTTCTGACTTTAATCTCACTACCTTTCCCCATGTTAGCCCTCTTCCTTCATACTTATCAATATCCACTGAAAGCTTTGACTCACTACCTAGAAAATACCAGACCTTTCCTTTCAGACTGTTTATGAACTGCTCATCCCAGATGACTTCAATACTAAACTCTCATCAGCAAGCTCCAGCCATCCCAGTACCTAAACAGATTTTCAGTCATCCCAGCAAAAACAGATTAGCCTAGTCCAATGAGAGCTGGGTAAAAACTTTCATTGAAATTAAGTTGCACATAAAATCAATTTTTTTTTTATGTAACACTATCTGATGTTCTCTTTTTCTCCTCTTCCGAATGAAAATAGGCAAAAGCAGAGTGTAGTGCAAGATATATGCATGGCAGCCTCCCAAGTCTGATAAAAATGTGTTTGACAACCAACTATCTTTTTGTTTGGGGGGTTTCATGAAAACTGCAAATGTCTCTGAAAACATCATAAACAAACATGACATGTTTTTTAGATTGAAGTTTCAGCTGGAAAAAATGGAGCAAAAGCAAGACAGTGTTCCTCTGCTCATCATCGTTGCTACCTCACCCAGCTCGCGAGGGTGAGAACTCCGACCTGAGCATGAAGGTGGGCCAGATGGGAACTAACGGGTTATTACTGTCCTATGGTGACTATGGAAAGCTTAACGCCCTCTAAACTGGGAGTGTGTATCCACCACCATTGCCCCACAGACAGCGCTGTCAGCTCCGCCTGTGGCACATCAGATTCCTCAACCTGAAATTCTCCCTCTGTCCCTCCAGTTGCTGGCTGAAAAGCAGGTTTCTGTGACACTCCTGCAGCTCTGCACCAGAAGCCTTGCCCCCACCACTCGCTTGCGCACAAACCTCTCTGTCCGCGGGACACAACGAAAGGCAAGTTTCATGGAGAGATCTGCCTGCAGAGCTTTCTTCCCATATCCTGCATACAGGGGTGTTGGCTAGTCTGTCCTCCGTATTCAGAACAAATCCTGACTGTGCCAAACCGTAGAGAGTCTCGGCAGACGACAGATATTTTAATCCTATTCCTGCTGTGCCACAAGACCTCTGCAAGCCCTTCAGGGAACCCAGGGTGCAAACCCGGGGTGCAAACCTCCGCAGGCACGGGGGGGGCTGTGTCAGTCTGAGCCTGGCACAGGGCGTCGATTGCATCCAGGGCTACAGGCACAAGGTTTCCCCACATTCCCAGGCAGCATCCAGGGGAAAGGATTTGCTCCCCTCCTCTCCTGAAAGCCCCCCTGCACAGTCTGTCAATCAAAGTGAGTTAGCAAGGCTGTCCATGTCTGCATTAATATTGAAGTAAGTATTAAGCTTTACAAAACAATAAAGTCTGGCTTGAGAGGTGCTAACAACTCCACCAATTTAATCTGAATCAGATTAAATATTCATTTCAATAAGATCCGTGAAGGCCCTTTTTTGAGACTTCTTTAATTTCCAAACCAAGCCACAGAGGGAGGAAACAGAAGGGACAGCAGGGACTGTACTGCTGAAACCACATCACTGGTGGTATTTGGCAAATCAAGAAATGTTTATTGTTTGAGTCCTTCTGGGTTTGTTTACTTATTTACCAACTGCCTTCTACTCCCATCGCAATTCAGACAGAAAGCCTGCAATGAATTCTTCTAGGAGAATGTGGAGGAGTATGTAATGCTGACTTTTTACCTGATATACCTATCAAATTACTCATTTCTCAGACTGCTAAAGGTTATTTAAATTCACAGTTTTTCTAACCACAGGCAAGGTTTGCACAGTGAAGAAAATCAATATTGTTAAGGGTTAAATGGGCACTTTTGGCCTTTAAATGAATTATAAATTAACTCCAGGCAGTCTTCTACTGATTTTTGTCTTTATTACTTTATTTTATAATCAGAGATACTTCATAGTTGTGGACCACGCTGATAATTTGCATGACAAGAGGAGAATTCAAGCAAAAGCGACCCACGTAGATAATAACCGCAAAGTTGATGATGTGAAAAGAACAATGCTGGCACTGAAATATTTTCAGTAGGGAAAAAAGAAGAGTTTAAATTACTTGGGTTTGTATAGTTGGGTTGTAGGTTTAAATGCAAGTGAAATTTGGGTGCCTAATTTGTGTAGGTTCAAATTCATAAATGTGCCTGTGCATATGTGCGTTCATGCATACTTAGAGTTACGTATGTTAGAGATTTCAGTGCCCTGTGATACATCGATTAATCATGTCCCTTCAAGTGCATCACCCATACTCTGCCCAGTGGTCTGTCTCCGCAAAGGCTGTCTCTAATAGCAAAATCTCTAAGCAGCTCCTAACAGCTGCCAAGCTTTAAAAATTAGACATCAGTCTCCCAGCACAACAGGTCATCCTTCTGATCAATTTGAGAACCACCTGTGCTCCTGCTTAACTTCACTTCCATTTTCTTCCCTGCCTTTCCTTTCTTCCTTCCCTCCCTCTCCTCACAGCTGCCTGGGAAGGAGACAATGAGCAGTCATCACTCTTGGACAACTAACCAATATACAGAAACAGAAGAAATAGGAATTTTATGTTGTATATGTATGTTTCATATGTATGTTAAACAGACATGTACTACACACATAAAAGTTACTTGAAGCTACTTTGAAACCTCTGACTTTCCATAGGGTTTTTTGGCACCAAACTGAGGGTAATTAAGTAGAACTCCTGAAAAGTGGAAGTGGAAAAATAGCTACATAAAATAACATTTTACAAAGCAATTTTCTGTGTAATGATAGACACAGAAAAAGACAGCATAAAGTGATTTTGTGTTGCTCCTGTTCTCAAAACAGTTTCTTAACTACTTCCTCCTTAGCCAAGCTCTAAAGCACATCCATCTTCTCCGTATTTTGTTGTTCAAAGACCATATAACCTTCAATGCACTTACCAGCAGCACATGCCCTGTGAGAAAGAGAAGTGCTATTATCCCTCTGTTAAGGGTGGGAAACTTAGACACAGAGAGTGACCTGGGCTACCTAAAGCCCAGGAAGGAAAACTGTGGCGTAGTCCAGACTTGAATCCAGAGGTCCCAGTCCAAGTGGTTATCTTGAGGTATCTTTCATCACTAACTTTTGATATGACCGTAGTATCTTTTTTTGATTCATTTTCTCACATTTGTGGATTCAAAATACTGTTCTGTTCCATTTGCCAAAGAATTTGAATACAATTCATTTTCACTGCAAATCTGAATGAAACCAAGTATAACAATATCACAGTCCTTCTGGAGCAGAATTGCCCTATTCTTTCAATGCTAGACACAACAGCAACCCACCACGTTCCCCATCCAACCCTGGCTGCATTTATACACACGTTAGCTTTGTTGAGCTACAGAAAGAGATGTAATGGTCAGTTTTCAAAAGCACAATAATACCTAAATCCTCAAAAGCACCCAGTCACCTGATGTTCATTTAGAAAGTCAGGAAACCTAAGCACCTATGATCTGAGGTAGGAAGGAAGTTAAATACCTGGCTCTAGGATCTTCCAATATCTGCACTCAGCTTTTAGTTTTGAAAACAGGATGCAAACCCCGCAACCACCAACATGCACCAGCATGCAAGTCAGAACGGCAGACAAACCTTGCTGTGGCTTTCATTATCTGTGCCACTGGTGCCTGAAGGTCACTTATGCTCCTTTGTTAATTTTTCTGCCTAAAAATAGGTCATTTAAAGTACTCACATAATCTCATTTTTTGTAGACATTAGAATGGTGTTGTATGAGGAAAAGACAGAAGGTTAAATACTTTTAGTCTGATAAAGGTTTTGCAATTACCAAATTCAGTATTTTTAGCATTGTGTACTAATGTGCATGGATATTTTACAGCCTTTCTTCTTGGGTAATGGCAAAGATTCTGCCCATTTTCACCAGGACTCCAACATAGATGAAACTCCCAAATTGAGGACAAATGATGGTATGTCAGAAACAAGAATTCAAAAGGATGATAAAGGCATTCCTGCCTGCTAAGTGAGAAGAGCTTTGCAACCTATTTTCTTCACTTTCTTTCCTGGGGGGGGTCAGGGGATGGGGGGTGGAAATTCACGTGATCGTGTCTGCTAACTGTTTTTTTTTTAGAAGACTGGGACACTGAGTATGTCTTTAAATGTTTCCATTAAATGCACAACTTCAGAATCCAGAAAACTGTTGAGGACAATTGATGAAAACACTAATTTCAAAGAAGCCACTTCCTTGTCCAAGAGAAAATACGTAGCTGCTTGTGGAGAGACCTCCACTTTGTTGCAGCCAGTGTAATCCCAACAAAAGACTCCAGTAGATTTATATAAACCCCAGTTCTTCTATATGTGTCAAGAAAAGAAATATTATTTTAGGCAATTCCTCTTCATCTAAAGATTTTTGTGCATTTTGTATCAGTGAAGAAACATGGGAAAAAAGAACAGGATAAACCTCTAGCTCTCACCAATATTTTATAGATAAATTCAACAAAAGGTAGGCAAAAAGAATGGCTTTGCCTGAAAGACGTGGCTGCCTCTTCATATATGAAACATGGCAATAGGTGACCTTATTCTGCAATGAGCACAAAAGAGTACGCCAAAAAAAAGTGCATGTCAGAAGAAAAAAGAGAGCAAATTTACAGCCTCTTCTCACATTTGAAGTAGTTCTTCCTGAAGCAACACTGCCAGTTGGGATTGAAGGCAATGTAGGAATTGCCTGAGCTCATGGCAGCTTGGCTATTTCTCCTGCTCCACCTCATACAGTCATGTAGCTTATAGACACTCAGTCCTTGGAAGGAAGATGTGAGTGTGCTGAAGGTCAGGGAAAAAATATCCCCTGATGGACTGTGATTCTAAAACAAATATAACTTAATATGCAATTACTGCTTTGCTTAGCTTTGTTTACTGCATCTAGCAATTATGCCTGAGACGTACAAAAAAAAAAGAAGAAAGATGCATGAAAAACATAGTGCGGCAAATAATCCTAGCATGAACTCACTTCTGCAGACGTAAAGCAAATGTCTTCTTTCATCTGCAACCACAGGCAACCCACATTAAAATACTTTGAGACTAGATCCAGGGCTTCAATGTCACCCTGATTATCAGCAAGCCCCCTCCATTTCAACCTGACTTGTGCATGTGTCTCTCTCCCTGCCTCTGCCTCTCTCTCTCTGTTCCCTAAAATTAGATTGTTATCTCCCTGAAATGATCTCACACATATTTGTTGAATAAAGATTAAAGAACAAGACTAGAGGGGAAAAGAGAGAAAATGTGTTACAGGGTAGCACTGGAAAGATGAGTAAACATTAAAAAAGGAAAAATGATCCAAGAGAATGTAATTCTGTCAAGATCAGTCCTACTGACGGGCCACTCAGGAGAGGTCCAGCCATCCGCTGCAGCTATGCAGAGGCTAAAGCTGACAGACTTCTCTGCTGCAAGCTCTCATGGTGGGACATCGGCCAGGTCCTCCTGTCTGAAGCTGTGCTTACATATCTGTGTCTGTCCCCAGCCTTTTGCAGAGGGACTAAGGGGTTTCGTCGGTGGCACTTTCATTTCAAGCATCTTTGAATTGCTTGTATTTACTGCTACAACACGAAAGGCCAGTTTGTCAACTGCTTAGAATTTCAGTCTCCTATTTATAAAAACCTGCATCTATGTCTTTATTTTCACTCATGTAATAATCAGTTATGTAGGCAAAGCTCATGCCTACACATCTCAGTAACAGTACGTTTGTGTAGACACTTGATTCGTGTACGCGATTTTTAACAACAGTATTTCCTGAACAAACCTCAGGCTTTGACTTTTCAGAACATGCCTTGAGTTGGCAATACTTGAAAACCTTGTTTCAAAATTACAGACATATTTCACCCTTCTTAAAAAACTGAAGTAGTGTAGACAGACACCTCTTTGTTTCTCGGCAACAGGTCGCTGAAAGCTCGTAGCTGTAGTTTCCGTGTTGCTGTAGTCATACAAACCACGTACTTGTTGGCTGGTGAGACAGATGTGAAAACCACTGAGAAAGAAGTGCACCTATCACCTGCCATGATCTCCATACTTTCTTGCTGACTTCCACAGTGTCCTGACACTCTGTGATACGCTGCAGAAAACCGCTGGCCTTACAGTCAGAGTTTGCCCGGTTTGCCGTGTCGCAAGATGAATTAAAAGCTAGGAAAATATGTAAGCAATGTTTTAGTTTATATTAATTGTCCATGTGTGCTGCTGCTGTGACTTTGTTCACCTGGTCCTAAGAAGACAGTTTGCAAGACCGAAAATGGAAAAAAAAAGATGGAATATGAACACATGAAAACATGGTCTGTGCTAGAAATAACAATCATAATCCCTAGTCTCATTTTACACTTTATACTGAATCCTAAATGCCCGAAGATTCTATCTATAAACTTTGCCATTGTAGACTATGAAGACAGGAGTTTCCTCCTGTATTGTTTGCCTTTTCTTCTGGCTTAAACTAGATGCCCACTGCTTCCAGAGCTGACTGACCCTTGAGTCCTGACAGGCTGATTTTTGATGCCACAGCCATGGCAGACCCTACTTGGGGCCAACGTTGATGTGAAGTGCCGGACAGTAAGGAAAATCCGTAAGCCTGGGTAAGCAATGCTGCAGTCTGCTCACATGGTAGTGGGATTTTGGATGATTTATTTCATTTTGACAGGGAGTTCAAATAGCAAATTCAGCAGCCAGCATTACAGACTAGAAAATTCTGCATGGTAACCTTCTGGGTATGAATGTGGCTCCTGTATGGAGGTACGGTGGCAAGGCAAAGTAAAGAAAACAATCTAGGCTTTCTCCAGAACAGAAGCATGTATGGTTTTATTTTGGCATTTCTGGAAGTGTTAGATTGCCTCTTGTTTTGCAGTCTAGGAGGGCTTATTTTCTGGAAATGGTTTCATTGTTTGCTTCAGTTTTGATGTTTTAAGTAGGACAGCGGTTGTGCTGCCGAAGGTGTGGGCCATATTTTCTGTCTTTTATCACAGCAGAGGAGAAATTATCTGCTGGGTCTAAATGTGGGGCAGAGCTGACCTAAGCAAGAGTCTTAAAATGCCATGCAGTCAGTGATCAGGGTAGCTGGTGACCAGTAGAGCAGAGAATAACAAGATTAAATAGGGCAATTTACTCAGTATTCGCTTGGTCTTTTTTTTTTTTTTTCAAGAAACAAACACTCAGAATTGATGCAGAAACAGGCTTCACAGGGATGCAGGGTGCAGAAAATCCACCCTGTGAGAAGTGTTTAGCATAGCAAAACAAAGCCTGAGATGCAACATGATGGTTTGTAACAACCATGTATGTTCCCAACACATCCCATGGAGAGAAACAGCTATTTGAGCTGAAGGACATTACTGGACACACATTGCCACAGCAGTACGCGGTGTCTTGAATAAATTTAAGCTTGAAACAAGAAGATTTTTAACCTGTAAAGAAGTGCAGCTCTGGGACTGCCTTCTCAGAAGGATAGTGCAGGAAGGAGAGGGCAGAAGGGAACTATTTCTAAGAAGGCTAATCATTTTATGTAAAGGATTAAAATGCAGTTGCCTCCAGTAGCTTGTGAAAGGACTTGCTGACTCCAGCCAGCTCTGCCATTTCTATGTTTTTAACATTTCCTAGATTATTTATGAGTATGCTGCTTTACTGCAGCAAATATTTGCTTTTTGTAGAACACACAAGGGTAGAGCAAGGAAAGCACTGATTTTACTACACACGTGGTCTTCATGTCCTGCTGATGTGACTATGTATGTTCTACTTAATAAAACCAGCTCCTCAAGATCTGGCCAATTTCCCAGTGCCTTTCACATGAACTTCTGAAGATGACACTCACTTTCACACCACGCAAAGACCTCAGCTCTACAGTAACTCCCAACCTTTGAATTTTCAATTAATTCTTGTTTCCATTTTCTGATCAAATGTAAAGACAAGTGATCCTTCACAGGCCTGTCTGAAAATGAACAATTAACACCTGCCCCGAGCATGTGTAAATTGTATAACCCTTCTTTCCTCCCAAGCTTTGCATTCAGCTGCAGTTAGATGCTTAAAAGACAAAGGAAGGGCCCACGATCCTGAGTCAAAAAACATCTAAGCAATGCCTAAATTATGCTTCTATATCAAAGAAGAACTCCTGCCAGCTGCAGTTTGTATAGGGCTTTTTCATACCAACTCTTAAAACCTGTTTTCCTGGAATATTTTTGGCTGTCCTTGGAAGTGTGAAGAAGTGAAGTCTTCATAGTGTTTTAATACCCCCAGGTCCCTCTCTGCCAGGCAGCTCTCCAGCCACTCCGCCCCAAGCCTGTAGCGCTGCCCGGGGTTGTCACGACCAAAGTGCAGGACCTGGCACTTGGCCTTGTTAAACCTCATACAGTTGGCCTGGGCCCATCGATCCAACCTGTCCAGATCTCTCTGGAAAGCCTTCCTACCCTCAAGCAGTCTGACACTGCCTCCCAGTTTGGTGTCATCTGCAAACTTAATGAGGGTGCACTCTATGCCCTCGCCCAGGTCATTGATAAAGACGTTTGAACAGTGCCAGCCCCAAGACCGAGCCCTGGGGAATGCCGCTAGTGACCGGCCGCCAACTAGATTTAACACCATTCACCACAACTCTCTGGGCCCGTCCTTCCAACCAGTTTTCTGTTCAGCAAAGAGTGTGCCGGTCAATGCTTCTTCAGTTCTACCTGTATGTCCTGGTTTCAGCTGAGGGAGAGTTAATTTTCTTCACAGCAGCCAGCATGGGGCTGTGTTTTGGGTTTATGCTGGAAGCAGCGCTGATAG
>VWZZ01000854.1:92288-118373 GCA_013399095.1 Psophia crepitans | reverse complement strand
GGACCTGACCTGAGCTGGCTTTGGTGCCCAGTAACTCTACGCATCACACAACGTCTCCTGTCCTGAGTGACCACCATGGTGGATGGAGCCCAAGGTTATGGACTGAGTGAACTCAGTGGACAGTCTGCCGGCTGGGTCAAAACAACGGCACTCTGGTATCAGACTGCTCAGTGTGAATCTGTGCCATGATCTCAGCTTTTATCTGTGCCCTTTTTTGTACACTTGCACAAAGCAGTAATAATAAATTGAATAATGACATACACATGGTGGATGCTGCTGTTTGCACCTGATCTTTGCAGGTGTGTGATCCCAACAACTGCTGGCCTCTTACACAAAGCCAAGGGTTAAGCCTGTCTCTGCACATTGCCTGGAGTGGACCCCAGTGACTGCTCTTAAAAGTTACCTTACATGCCCTGCTGACGCTCATGGATTGCCACCTCCTTCCTCACAGGAGGTTGTTTCTCAAAAGCGTTTAAAAAACGATTGTTGAGTCTCACCAAGAAGAGTGTTCCTAAAATGAAGAAACATTGGGACAACAGCCTGTAAGTTAAGAGGCTCACTCATACTCCTCAGCTCACACCAAAAGAAAAAAGAATGCTTTCAGGGGATTGCACCCTCTTTCACTTTTCAGAACATATACAAAAATAACAAAAAAATAAAAGGAATATGCATTAAAGCAAAAGCCTTATTTTACTGCATTGTAGAGTGACTATAAATCAAAAAATGCAGGCTTGCTGTCATCTGATTTACTAAGGAATTTCTCCATCTCTGTAAGACTTTAAATCAACTGACTTGCAATTGCAAATGTCAAGAGGCTCATAACAATAGAAGAAAACTGAGGAACAGAGAAAGAATGGTCTTTTTAAACTCATTAAAATCATCGTAATACTGATGATGAATAATCACTGCAATAATAGTAATGAAATAAGGGTTGATGTTAACAGCACAGCAATAATAATCCCTACTATAGTTTACATGGGCTCACCCATAAAGGAATGATGGAGAATTTTACAAATTCCTCAGAAATGCCATGAACCATCAAAATTCCTTATTAGAGGCGGAGTTGGTAACACAATTTTTTCATATTTCCATATGTGACTCTGTTTTCATGTGACAGGTTTTAATGGTTTGTAGTTGGTGGTTTTTCACATAGGCAAGCTCAAATTTGGTGGATGAAAAATAATTTAACAACTTTAGAAAACTAGAACAAACAGAAACTTCTCGTTGAATCCTTGCTAAAAATTAGTAAATAAATATATAATAAATAAATGGTTAGGGATATATAAATAAATAAAAAATAAATTGTTAGTAAGGTACCTTTTTCCTTAAATAAATCACAGGAAAATATGAACATCTGACTCACCCTGGGTGTACAACAAGCCTGAGAATCAGAGTTTATCTATGTTCTGTGAACAATTACCAGACAGACCTCTACAATGAGATGTTTTTGATTCTGTTCTACTAGTTTTGCACAGTCAGAAGGTTTCTCATGAGTGACCGAGCACCCTCCAGTCTGAGCAGTTCACGTAAACTTTTTTTCTACGGCTTTATCCAATGGTGAAGACAAACAGCAAAGCTGAAAGACTTGAGTGGGTAGCATCAAGAGTAGAGGAGAACATAAGGCAGTACAGGGAAGTTCAACTGCCTGCAGTGGAGGGGAGAAACTGCCTCAAGACAGGTAAGCCTTGGTAAGCTAAGACGACAGCTTGTGTGAAGGAGAGGTGATAGGTGCGTGGTAGAAATGGAAACTCAAATTGCTGAACCTAAATTTGGCCTTGTGAGTAGAAGACAAACAGAATGGTGCAGTGATATCCACATGGTCACTAAAAAGGGTGTCTTCTCAAACCTGAAGGAGAACAGGAGATTCATTAAATCTCTTGAATATTACACCGTCATGAAATACTAAAATAACTGATTTCCCCTTGTGGTTACTTTGTTCAGCTCAGTAGGGAACTTTTGGTTTTATGGTTTGAATTTTACTGTATATATAGAAGTCAATTATTAAAGGAACAAAATAAAGTCTACAGAAGGATGACCTATAAAACCTAAGGATTCTCAGGGTGGTGGTGGTGTGCTTGCATTTTGATAGTTTACTGCTGATGGACTACTATTTCTTCATGTGATTCTGCCTCTTCCATTGCATTCACTTAAGGAAAGTAAAATTCATGCAAGTATGCAAAATTTGTTTTGCATTAGTGTTTTGCACAACCTACCACACTCACATTTATTTGGAAACTTCCATTTGCTATGCCACTTTATCATTCAGCTAGGCACATCTATGCCAACACCTTGGAAAACGAACAAACAAAAGCCAAAAAAAAACAGAGAAGAAAAAAATACCAAAGCAATCCCACAAGTGAAGTATACATTTGGGATGCCTAAGTCCAAATCCTTGAAAATACTAGTTTCCCTCCTCTTTACTCAAACTAAATGGGTGTGTTTTGTTGAGAGAGTAGATCAGAAAAGTAATTGGGGGGAGGGAGAAATCTAGTTCTGAGAGCATTTATACTCCAGGCTCAGATCTTCAGGTTTTGGGGTTTTTCTTAATTCCTGACATAAGAAAGAATTAATAATTCATAGGCTGTCTTAATGACTGAGTTAAAAATTCAACAAGTTGGTGTTACAAAACTGTCAAAGACATAACAGCGCCTGCCTTCTTTAATTTCAGCTGCTTCTGATGAAGTGTAGGGAAATGCCTTATTGGTGTGCAGTGTTACCAATTATCTGACAGAGCCAGAGTGTATTTCCAGCTAATCAGAAATAAGAGCACAGAATTAAATCTCCCATGTGAAACTCATCATTTACATATTTATGATTCTGAAATTATAATAAGGCTAATGAGAAACTCACATGGTGCCTTTAAAAGTCAAGCCAATCTTAATGTTAATTTTCAACAGATAAAGCTTCCCTGGTACACGGTAGTCAAAAGATAAAGTGTGTTGATTACAGTTTAGTTTAATTAAACATTACAAGTTATTTGTGTGGATCCATACCCGCTTTGCATCAAGGGGTTAGTTACATAAGCTGGAACTCTCTCAAGAGAAGAAGTGAACAGGCAAGGGCAGGGTCCCCCAAAAAAACCCAAGGAGAAAGGTTATTTCTGCATCCATGTGGGTATAACCACAATAGGACGCAAAAGGAAAAAACCTCTTTTGGAGGGATGACTGCTCCTTTGAAAACCCTGTGCAGCAGCAGCGGTGTGCTGCAGGGGCAGGCTGCAGGGCAGGTGACATACTGTGAGCCAGTGGTCAGGTCTTTAGGCAGATCCCCACACCAGTCTGAATGTCATTAACAACACACCTGCCCACACATGCTCATTGTACACAAAAAATAGCTCCCCAGAGGCCGCCGAGGTTGCTGGCAGCTGACCCTTTCCTTGCATTAATAGCGCAAGCTTCGGATCCTTGTTGGCATCCTGACTTACATGACAGTGGGTACAATTTTCAGACACTACATAATCTTCTATCATCACTGACCTCGTTTCCAGGTGTGCCTTGATTATCATACATGTCCTCAATCACAAAAATACAAAGCGAAAACTTGGCCATCTCCCCCCCGCCCCGTCCCAGAAGAGGTATTTACATTTACATATGTGAGGCTGTGTGACAAGGAATGGGATTGCGCTTCCCTGGGCTCCTTTCCAAATACTGTCTCTTGACTTTGGAAAAAGCGTTTTGAAATCATGTGGTTAATACAACCTTTGGAAAAAAAAAAAGGAAAAAAAAGGGAAAAAAAAAAAAGAGAGGAGAGTGCTTGCCAGCCGCTGTGCAGTGTTGCAGTCAGTGGCTTCCATGGCCCTTGCTCTGCTCACAGCCAGCACTTTACATGCACATCTGCATGTGCCGCCACACCGCCTGCCAGCCACACAACAGCGAAAGACCACTCCTGTGCCGGCAGTGGTAAAGGGACTGTTCACTGTGACCTTTAAGTCTCTTTTCTTTCCAGTATTCCTTATCCTTGACATCTCTGCAGTACATTAGGAAGTAAAGTCAAATCAAGGAACTCCTTGTAATTGCGATCCACTTCAGCCAGAAAATGAAATCACTTTCAAAATATATTCTCATTTAATTTTTCGCTTGGGCCAAAGTGACCAGTAGTAATTTTGTTACAATATATTTATTAGCTTAAGAAATGGACATGTTTTAGGAAGAGTAACTATTAACTCCATAAGGGCAGAGAAAACAAATACCTCTTTTCTGCTACCACTGGTTCAGCTACATAGCTGAAGATCTGCAGCAGCTTACACTAATCCACCTCAAAGCTTCTCGCTTCCACTTGTAATGACAACGGGCTCTGGGCCACGTGAGGAAAAGCCTGTGTTTTGCAGTCACCTGCTCTACAAAGGAGCTGCCTGCTGGGTTCCTCGGGCACACCAACACGCTGCCGGAGAGACAGGAGCTCTCCTCCTTGGCTCCAAAGGTCGGGGAAGCAATGCACCCCCCTGAGCAAGTGACTCACTGCAATGAAGATGAAGACATGCATGGCTAGCGTCGTTCCCCACTGCAGGTATTGCAGCCCACAGTGGGATGCCCAAAGGTCCTTGGAGCCCCTGCAAGGCGGTGGGCTGCAGTCAGGCAAGTGGCGCCCTCAAAGCACCACTCACGCTTTGGGTGAAATATTACCAAGTTTCTGCATTGCTGTTGGTGTGCTGTTGTTCACTGACATTAAGAATTACACTTCCTGACCAGAGACCCCTCTGCCATCATGCCACCAAAGTCAGCAGAGTGACACCTACAGAGAAGTTTCTCTTGCAGACTTATTTGTAATAGATGATTTCCATTACTTTATTTCTTTTTTTAGATCCCCCCAAAACTGTTGTGCTCCTTGCAAATCACACCCATGGTTTTCATAAGTATCTGTATTTAATTAGCCTCGGATTAGAAACTTGCAGCACTGCTGTAAAGTAAATAGATAGTAGTTCAGGACAAGAATAAAAAAAGGATTTTTTTTTTTTTTTCCCCTGAAGGGAATCATTCACAGCTGCAGTAGCAGGGAGAGACACTTTAAAGGGATTATGGTATAGACAGTAACGATCTTTATTAGTGCTGTCTGGAAAAGTTGCCACACTCGGATATCAAAAATACCCCTCAAGGTTACAGAGCTATGGAACTTTCTTCACTTTTCGTATGTAAAACAAAAGCACTAGCCACATAATAAACAACCTGAGGAAAAGGTTGACTGGTAAATATATTTTCCATGCTCAACAGAACTTGAATTAAAAAAGAAGCTTATTTATGTTTTGAAAAAAAAGAAAGAAAGAAAAAAGGATGTATATCTTTCAGATTTTGGGAAATACTTCAGTTTTCAGCAAAAAAGAATAGCTGTCTTCTGTAAGAAAATGTCTATGTTCTTAAAAAAAATTCACAGGATCTATGTTCCCCAAATTCTATATTTAAGTGCAAAAAGGGACATTTTCATATTTGAGGATAGAACCGCACACCTAGCTGATGCTGTAAAGTCCCTTGTGCTTTTGAAGTGCAACCAGAAAGAGACTCAAAGGAGAAGCAGGCAGTTTTTTGGAAGTTAAATTATTTGAGCATCTTTAGAAAAATTAACTAGAGTAACATTTGTGTGGGCATGAGGAGAACCAGGCCGGGTATGTGATCCAACTGAGTGACACCCCCATGGCAATAACAAGGAGAAGGTCATTTTTCAGTTTGGCCATGCCCTGGACAGAGATCCTCATGCACAAACTCTCAGAGTTTTCCTCCATGGAGGAAGAACTTCAGCAGCCATTGCTCTTCCTTTCCTACCTACCCCTGAAATGTGTCAGTACCTGCTTTTGTGAGACTGCATGGTGAACCAGATGGAGAAGCTGCTCTGCAAAATGAGAGGCTTTATTTTCAGCCACACTGCTTCCTTCATGCATGACACCCACAGCAAAGGCTGCACTGGAAAAGCTCAAGGGACACTTGGTTGAGAAGGACTAGCAGAGTGAGGAAGCTGAGGGCAGCACAGATGCTTTCCTGCCAGTGGAGACAAAAAGACCCAGACTGTGGGACTTCTGGGTATGAACAACCAAAAAAGGTGACACCACGAAAACATGATTTCCTAAGGCTCTGTACACTGCTGACAATTAAAATGAGCAAAAAATGGGCACTGAATCCACAAGACAGCCTTCAACACCTGAACTTACAAAAGTGAAAGATGCTGTCAAGTGTAAAGCAACAGACAACTGTTTTGAAACGTAACAGGAGAGAGAAATAACTGTATTCAGAAGCAGAGATGGATCACCTGATGGTAAGGTCAGCCAGCTGAATACTGGTGTGAGGGACTAGCTTGCTACATAGGTGTTTTGGTGAAAGAGGATTAATTAATGGATTTCACATGGTGGGCAGTGGAAAGCAAGGCTATATCTGCTGATCAGCACTTTTTTTTTTTTTTTGAGGTGGGGGGCAGGGGGCAATAGACTTTGAGATAAAGCAAATTTTTCTGGTGCCCAAAAAAGCTCAAATACAAAATCCTGCTAAGGAGGTGGGTGGGTGAGACAACTCTATGTCAAAGAATATCTCAAACTGTGGCTCCACAGACATTATATCAGCAGAGAGCTGACCTCATCCTTCCCCACAATGTCAGCTCTCTACTGCCCATTTAGCCTTTGAGCAAATGCTGAGACCCAGACTGGGGGAACTGAATAAGGTGTTAAAAACCTTCACTGAAAACAAGAGGGCTTGGGGATTTATTGCCAGATGAATTCTTGGTGCAGACCATGGCATAGCAGCCAAACAGCTGGGCTGTCACAAATGGTAGGAGGTCCAAGGGTAGGAGGGAGTCTGCTTGCTAGCATTTTAAACACTGAAACATGTTTAAATCTCACACTATTTTGTTTAAAATGTATGAAATGTGTGAGTTTAACATTGGAAGCCCCAGCACTTGAAGCTCATTTTTCTTAACCAAAGCACCTTGTTTGTAAGTAGAACTTTATAAGCAAACTGCAGAAATTACCTACATAAACTAGAATGATTCCACTCAAACCAATGAGATTCAGCTGAGGATCCAGTCCAGCAGCATCACTCTGTCCAGATGAAATGCCAGGATTTATCAGTCAGTAGCCTTGGTTCTTTTCTGAAAAAAATTATTCTTACAGCATTTTCTTCCCACCCTTCCCCTTTTCCTTTGGTCTCACACTATTGCTCTCAGCCTCAGCTACTGTGCAGAGGGATGACTGAAGAATTCACTGATAGAAGTTTTTCTTCTGTGCATTGTGCATAATTGCAGCTCTGCACAATATTCTTCTTCCTTTCTCTCCATCTGTACTTGTTGTCTTTTTCTGAAAACCTGAATATTATCTATGTGGCACAAAAAAGGTGTGTTAGATTTAAATATCTTTTTTTGTCTCTTTTTCACTGTTACTTTTCTGCTCATTTCAGATAATAGCTTCCTCCCTTTGAGCCCGTTCTCTTCCTTACTTGTTGTGGCTGATCCATAGAGTGTAGCAGATTTTTTTTTCATTGTATTCCCTACTGCTTAAGTGCCAAAATATAGAGGCAGTTATCTCTTCTACTTCTGTGGCCTTTGAATCTATGTAAATGGCATAAAAAAATTTTACTTTTCATCCTCTGTCACCCTCTTCTTCTTGGCTGATGTAAAAAATACCAAAAGCATCAGGTGCAGAAGTTTTCAGCCAAACCTAAGAAAAAAGGATTTTTTTAACATGGAAAATGATAAGTTTTAGGTTTAGCACTCCTTGTGACTCACTGCCTCATCTTAACAAGAATTCCTCATTGTAACAACAAGTGTTAATTTCAACAACTGAAGCTTGCTTTTGGGACAGAAATGGGCAAATGCTTGGATCTTTTTTCTGTTCATCTGGCTCTTTCACTGATTCCTTTCAGAGTCTTTCTTTGCTGCTTGAATGTCTTGTCCAGGGGATAGTGTTTTCACCTGGAATCAGCCTAATTTCCATTTACTATTCCTTTTCCATATATTATTCTATTATTCTATATTTCCATATATTATTCTATATTTCCATATATTAAGCCTCTGGTCCTCCTCTCCCATTACCCCCTCTGAATGCTTTGTCCTACCAGAGACTGAAGACGTCAGTGCTGTGGCTCTTACTCATGGGCTGCACCAGCTTCATTTAGTCTCCAATTTTGGGGGGCTTTTTCCCCCACTGTCTCTTTTGCTCTGTTTTGCTGGCAAAAGCTGCTCACTGCTCACCTGTGAAAATGCTCCCCCTTAGCATAAGCAATTTTAATTACAGGGTTTTTTTCGAACACAGTTGTCAGTCCCAAGAAACATGTGAAGGGATAATGAAAGAACCTGTTTGCAGGGTGGATCAGAGTGACCTTGGGGGCAGGTGGTGCCTGAGTAGTCAATGTGGATGAAGCACAGTAGTGTTTTACGCTCAACTCAGCTGCAGCTAAGCCAACAGTAATGGTCCTGGAGTCTTGTACCTTTGAAGTAGTCACAAGATCAGGTTTCTTAGAAGAGTAAAAAAATCCATCAAAGAACATCTTGTCCATAAACGCCTGGAATTGGAACTACTTGGAAGATTAAAGACAATTTAAACACTTAAAGAGAGTAACTAAATACCAAGAGAACTCCTAGAAGAACTTGTTGATGGAAAGGAGATCCTACCGAAGGGCCCCAGAGGACTCTGCATCTATGTCTGTTTTGGCATTCAGGCATGATGCGTCCGCGGTTACCAAAGTAACAGATATCGAACATATTGTTGCTTTCACCTTTACTTCCTTTTCTGTGAAGATCTGCAAATATATTTGCTGCTGTAATTCTGTGGCATCCTTTACGTGACTTAATAAAAAAGTATTAGATTTTTTACGTGATTGCCTTGCTCTGTGGAACTGCTACACAATTTTAGTTCAAGATTAATTTCATATCAATGGTCCAGGTTTTGGAAAAATACTAATATACACATTCAAGGTGTGGAGCTTGAAGGATAAGATGCAACATGTGAAAGGTGTTAAGAAAAAATGTTTATTTCCAGCTGGAACCAACCACCCTATATACCTTACATCTTACCCAGAGGGCTGGCCAGAGCAAAACGGGTAACGTTGTATGTTACCGTGCAAAAAGGTGAGCCTCAATGGAGACACAAATGTTTTTTCTTGAGATTTCTTCTATATGTTTGTTCACAGAAATATTTTTGAGTGATAGAAGAGAGGTTAGAAGATGGGAAAATATGTATAAAGCTCTTAAAAATATGCAGAAATAATCACAAATCTTAATGAACAACACACGAATGGGTCATTTTCTCCAATCACTTCCTTCCTGTTCTCATCCGAATGTTTACTGTTAATGATGGAATGATACAGGCTTCCACTTCAGAATCATTTTATCATAGCTTAACATTCAAACGTTTGTACTTTAAAAACCCACCTTTTCTGCCCAGAGAAGAGCACTTGCCTAAAGCTTTTCCACTTGAGGAACGCAGCATGCACTTTGGCAACACTAACTGCTTCCTGTAGCATCCGCTGAAACTGAGTGATTACTGGGAAGGGTCAGGCCAGGAATGCTCGTGGAGCAGCTTTTGCATTATGGCATTCACGCCCAAGATTGCTGTAGCTCAGCCTTGTTACCTCTAATACACCGCTTGAGTCCCACTAATGCACATTTTGTGAAAGGTAATAGATTCGCTCTCCACGTAATAAGATGCTCTAACTCGTGATGAATGCACTAGTCTGCATTCTGAGCTTTTAGCCTACATACATAGTAGTAAGACCATTGTAATCTGGCTGGAAAAGGCTGACATCTATGGTAATAAATCAAATAAGTCTCCAGGAAATGGTTGCTGCTTTGGAACTGTGTTCTGGGAATGAACTGTGGACTGTTCTTCGTATCAAACAAAGCCCAGGAGCTGTTTGAGCTAAGTGTGGGTTGTAACAGCCCAAATTCATCCCAGAGACCACTGGGACCATTTGCAAGAAACAGACAACTGCAGCCTGGGGCCCAGTGACTCTGTGGTTACTAGTGGTAGTCAATCACATTTACTAAAGCCATGGTTATATTAAAGCCAAATGGCATGTTTCGTTGTGGCTACTGATACCTGTAAAGTGGTCACTTAAAGATAAACTCTAAAGCCTAAGTTTGCACACAATTGTACTCTGCCTACATCTAGTTTTTGCTACATTTTCTTTTTGAAGATAGGCATGCCAGAGAAAGGCAGGGGAAAGATCTGATCTTCATATTGTTCTTTCTGAGGTATGTATCAGTAACTCAGTTGAGAAATAGGTATTTAACTAATTTGTTTGCTCTTCAAAGTGAAGTGATGAATATTTTGCAAAAACTGGAACTGTATTTGAATAATGGTAAGTTCCTTACACGTATGCTAACACTGAGATTACTTAAATAGGGAATCCTTCAGAAATTTTCATTATCCTCAAGCACATTTTTTTTCCAGCTTGACAAACCCCAGGTGATAGTAAATTAGTTTGTGAAACTTCATTCCATGGATTGCTTTTAAATGACCCACTGTACCAATGCTGAAAGTACCACCACCTTGTTACTTGCTATTTGCACTCCGTTTATAATTTCCAAATCACATGGCGTTTTTTAAACGGCTCCCAAACCCACAGAGCTGTCCAGATGGCCATGTGAATACTTCTAGTGTCAATACTCATGCAAACATGCATTCATATCCTTACTTCTGATGTTCTACTTTGCATTGAGCATTCTTCTGAACAGAAATTTGCTTCCACAAACATTTGGAGAATGCAAATGAAAAGATCTCTGAACACTATAGAAGCTGATTCATGGTTTCTATTCAAATAAATGTTAGTGAAGCCTTCTGAAACTAATCATGAGCATATTCTTCCCCTCCCTATGACCCAGATTCGAAGAGGAAGTAAGTCTATGGGTAACTTTAAACATGCAAATAGTGTCAGTTGTGCACAGATTTACATAAGCAATTACATTTCTTGCTGACCCAGGAGCTGTGTGATTCTTATTCATGTGCACCTATTTCTACCTTTTGTGTTCTGCATCTCTCTGAAATTTTATCAGAAATCTTAAGAAATAACGTAAAAGCAGCAAATTGGCAAACATTAATCACCGATTTTAATGTCATAATGCAAGGGAGAAAGAATGACCCTGAAACAAAAGAAACAGCAGAACAAGAGGACAGATACAGAAGAAAAGCAGGCATGCAAAAAGTACCTAAAGCCAGCATGACTGCTAGTGTAAGAATATAAATGCAAAGTCAATGGTTACAAGGCTTAAAAGGCCAATCAATAAAGAAATTGCTTGAAGTAATTCCAGGGGTAGAATTCGTCGATGATAATAAACAAGCTGAGGATCCTTCAAAAGACTGGAGTGTTGCTAGGAAAAGAAAGTCTGCATGCCAGTTGAGGGAAATTAAAATGCAAAAATCATGTGACTAATAAGGAGTCACTGCAACACCACTCAGCAACGGAACATCAGAACAAATTATTTGACTACTTCTCCAATAATCACATTACATTCATCTGAATGCATTTCCTTTATTTTCTTTATTATGCATCCATTCAGAGCTTCTTCCTTTAGGAGAAAAATAAAGACTAATTTCTAATAGGAACCATGGAGAATCTAAATGCTAAACACTTTCATTGTGTACCTTTCATAACATGGTGCTCAGAAATACACTGAACTAATCTTTGAAATGGGTGTTTATATTTGCCTCTGAAGGAGTTTGCAATAGTATTGGGTTTCATATAATTTTGGGTTCAGAGTCAGTCAGCACGAATAATTTAAGCAATTATTTGCAATGCTGATATTCTCCAAGTCCTACAGATATAACCCACTCAGCCCTCTGCTCCTTGAATATTATAGACAGCTGGCACAGAAGTAGCAGGTAGATTGCTTGGAAAGTGATCATCTGTTTTAGCTGGCTCTGGCTTGTTTTGCTGTCTATGCAACACTGCTTTAGGAAATTTGGGGATCTGTTAATTAATGAGTGACAAAACTAATAGAAGATAGACCCTAGCAGATGTAGTAAAAAAAACAGGAGAAATGCATGCGGGACCACAAGGTTTGAGCTACAGCTTGAGAGAAGACAACTGGGTGGTAGAGGATACAGGAAAAATACAGGAACTGGAGCTGAATTAGGTCCTTAGGGAGCAAAAGCAAACAAATCCACCTTTTTAAAGAATAAGTGTGATGCCTACCTCTTGGCCTTTCTTGGGTGCCCTCTTAAACCAACACTGAAAAGCTTCGTTGGTAGCAAGTGGTTGCAAAAATGTGGTAGTTCAAAAAATTTTTTTTTTCTTTTGTATCAGAGTCTTTCATACTTATCCTTAAGTCCAATGGCCATGGTAACACCTGCCCTCCCTTTCCTCATCCATAAACCCAGTGAGGAGGCTCCATGATCTTGGGTGAAGATGCAAGTACAAACCTTGTGTGACATCAAGGGGACGGTGATGTCTATGCGGCAGCTGGATAGGTTAAGGTTACTGCTTTTCGGTGAGACATCACAGATGGCTAGTAATAAGATCACAGGTTTGTCTCCAGTGAGACTGTGAGCATCATCTTCTGTAAGGCAATGTTTTAATGGTGTTAACTGCATCCTCTTTTCCAGCAAATCATAAGTAATGAAGCTTCCACTGAAGGCATGAATATTAAGAATATTCAGTCAGTCACTCATTTTCATCTTCCTTGACTAATAATCAGCAGCAAAAGGAAAAGAAGATGGAACCCAAATAAGTAGAAGAGAATGAATAACAGTAACAGCAGCAGAAATAATAGCAGTGATAAAACTAGAATTAGAATTCAGTTGATGTCTCTGTATGACCCAGAAGGAGAACTTATGTGAAGCAGCTAAG
Source organism: Psophia crepitans (assembly GCA_013399095.1). Classification (NCBI taxonomy): domain Eukaryota; kingdom Metazoa; phylum Chordata; class Aves; order Gruiformes; family Psophiidae; genus Psophia; species Psophia crepitans. The sequence goes on along the minus strand of VWZZ01000854.1, from coordinate 105,615 downwards.
TGGGTGTGTTTTGCTTTGTTGGGATGTTACTTTCAGTAGGCTTAAACAAAAAACAGAGGCAACACGGACCAGAGGTATGACACCAAATGGGAGTTAAGTCCCAGCCTGTGCTTTGTCCCCATTTGTGCCACTCATAGATTGAGTAGCCTTCTGTGTGCCCATGGACCTTCAGGCTTCACTTTAGACTTCGCGTTTGTTGCATGAACAAGAGCTACACAAAGAGTGAGCTGTGAATAAGCATTGAAAGCAGTCTCATCCAGCCCTCACATGGGCTTTGTCATGGCCCTGGATATACAAGTTCTCACACATTCATATCAGATGTTCCACATTTCTTACTGTCTTTCTAGTCTGTCAAGAACCATTTAACAGACATCTCTATACTTCTGAGTTATAAAAGTGGGGTGCCTGGAAATACTGCATTAATTCCTCCCAAACACTCATAAAATAACCCAAGAGCTTTTTGGCATCTAAATTAATTTCGGTGCTCCATAATTTAAATTCTTGCTGGTTAGAATTATAATTTACTGTAACTGTGCAATCATTAAGCAATAAAACAAAGGGCAACGGGTGCAAGCTGGTTCTGGGTTAATATAAGGAAAAACTTTTTCACTGTGAGTGTGACAGAGCACTGGCACAGGCTGCCCAGAGAGGTTGTGGAGTCTCCTTCTATGGAGACATTCAAAACCCGACTGGACGTGTTCCTGAGTGATGCGCTCTAGGTGGTCCTGCCTTGGCAGGGGGGTTGGATCTTTCAATGTCCCTTCCAACCTCTAAGATTCTGTGATTCTGTAACCCACAGGGCACAGGAACCGTTGCCTCTGCCAAAATGCAAGACACTGTTCTGATCAATAACATATTACTGTGAACCCTGCTGCCACCTTTTTAAAGTAAACCAGGTGGCCCTGTATTTGTACATTTTGTACCTAAGTAAAATGAGTTTTCAGAGTCCTACCTATCCCAAGTCTGCTGTATTTTAGCCCTTGCTAGCCCCATAGTTAACAGGGGGTTAAACAGGAACCTGGCATGAAAACAGAAGCTGGGAAAATTCAATTAGGGTTTGCAGGACAAAGATAACTAAGCAGACTACTTAAAAAGTTTCTATATTTGCCCTTGTTTCTAATTATCAGGAAAAATATACTAACGGCCCACCTTTAAAAGTGAGGAGAAAAGGGAAAAAAAAACAAAACAAAACACAATAAGCATAGAATTTATTTGCGTGAAATAGATGTGTTAAGCATTCACAGGAAACTCTTTTGTGCAATTAAAAACAGCTACAGGCAAAGGAGATCGTTGATACTTGGAGTTATCTAGCTGGTCAATCTTGGAGTGTGTGGCGTTAGAGTTAATGGGGTTTCTTATGTTTCCGAATCAGAGGTTGAGTCAAAACTGTTGTGTGAGCAATTTCCAGAGGGTGGGCTTTGAAAAGTTCTCTTAAGGATGTATGGGGTGGGGCTAGAAAAGAGGGTAAGAAGGGGAGAAGGAGAAAACGGAGAGGAAGGGGAAATAAGTCAGAGGAGGACAAACAAGAATGAAAATGAGAGCCCTCCCTGCACTGCTGGGAGAAGTCAGGGTGGTATGTTTTCTAAGTGAGCAAATAATGGTAATGATAATGCCCAGATATTGTACTATAGCTTTTCATCCCTAAAGAATGCACTCCGCATTTCCCCAAATTTTGATAATTGCCCAGCCAAAGAGAAACAACCACCTTTTCCAGTACAGTGATCTGCTATGGGTATGTCAATTTTTCTGGAAATATGTTTGACTGATAATGTAAAAGCAGAGAGAGTCTCCCTCTGCAGCTTGAACAGAATTGGAAGATACAGACTTTTGTATTCAGAAACAACAAATCTGTGAAACAAGCTTGATGATAAACCACAGGCTAATGATAGACACACTCAGTGTAGCTTCCAAGTGTTACAGCAAAATAAAATGTCACCAAGACTATTGCTGCAAAGTACGATCATTGTACAGTCCTACCCATGCGTTAGTTAATGTTTATCCAAACAATGTACTAATGAGGGTGTGATTGTCAAGAAGTAGAAACGTAACTGATAAATTGTTAATTTGACCAACAATCCTTGAAGTACTGTTTGGACTTGCCAAAAGAAGTGGGAAACTAGNGAACCAATCATTTAACAGAAGAACAACGCAGAGGTATTAGAAAGATGAATATGTTAATGTCTTATTTATGAATAACCATCGATTTGGGGCTTTGGGGTGTGCTGCCTTGGGACAGACACCCATATCTGCACAAATATGCAACAAAATGCCTCTGCTCTGTGTGTATGTTGGTGTATGGCACACCGGGTAAATGAACCCCCAGTTTTGGGACAACACAAGGACCACAAATGGCCCTGGGAGTCTGGTGCAAGAGGATTTAGAAAGGAAAGGGAAGTACACTAATACAAGTCTGTTGAATTGTAGGGACTCTAGTAACTGCACTGGTGTGGTCTCACCTCAATACTGTGTGCAGTTTTGGGAGATGAAGTACAAAAAGGACATAAAACTATTGGAGAGTGTCCAAAGGAGGGCAACCAAGATGGTGAAGGGTCTAGAAGGGAAGATATATGAGGAGAGGCTGAAATTCCTGGGCTTGCTCAGCCTGGAGAAGAGGAGACTGAAGGCAGAGCTCATGGCGGCCTACAGCTTCCTCACGATGGGGAGCCAAGGGGCAGGCGCTGATCTCCTCCCTCTGGTGACCAGTGATAGAACTGGAGGGAACGGCATGGAGCTGCCCCAGGGGAGGGTTAGGTGGGAGATCACGAAAAGGTTCTTCACTCAGAGGATGGTGGGGCCCTGGAACAGGTTCCCCAGGGAAGTGGTCACAGCACCGAGCTTGGCTGAGTTCAAGCAGCGTCTGGCCAACGCTCTCAGTCATCTGCTGTGATTGGGCTGGTCATGTCTGGAGCCACGAGCTGGACTCAGTGATCCTTGCAGGTCCCTTCCAATTGGGGATATTCTGTGATTCTAGTGATATCTGGCATCAAATTTAAAAGTTAACGATGACTCTGTGACTAAGAATGTCACACGTAGTTTTAATAGATAGGGTTGTCACAGGTAGTAGATAGAACGTCACAGGCAGTCTTGCTATTGTGTGGTCCTGCCCCTCTGTCAGTTGATGTTTACGCAAACAATCCATCAATTAAGGAGTGATTGTCCTGAGGTATGTGTTCTAGTTTGTGGGCTAGGTGAAGAAACCTGAACCAATCGTTGTAACTGGGGGTGTGTGATTTTGTAACATTCTCGGCCTCACTAAGCGATAGGACAAGGGGCAACGGGTGCAAGCTGGAGCATAGGAGGTTCCGGGTCAATGTAAGGAAAAACTTTTTCACTGTGAGGGTGACAGAGCACTGGAACAGGCTGCCCAGAGAGGTTGTGGAGTCTCCTTCTCTGGAGACATTCAAAACTCGACTGGACACGTTCCTGAGTGATGTGCTCTAGGTGGCCCTGCCTTGGCAGGGGGTGTTGGACTAGATGATCTTTCGAGGTCCCTTCTAACCCTTGTGATTCTGTGATTTTGTGTGTAAATACGACCAGAGAACCGGCACTAGGTGTGCAAATCCACCGAGCACCCAGGGCCTAATAAAAAGCAGTATCTCTCCTCCGTGTAAGAATTGGCTTTTTGCACACCGGGCAACAAATCTGCTTTTTAGGCAAGACTAGGAAGAAGAAGACGAACAAAAAGCAGGGGAGAGAGCAAGCACGTCTCTTCTTGAGTCTCAGTATCCTGTTGATTATCCTGGGGGTATTAAGGGTCAGGTTTCATTACGGAAAAAAAAAAAAAAACAGCAATGGCTGGAGAAAAAGGAAATCTAAACAGTTAAGGATAGCAATTTCACAACTAAAAAGAAAAGTATTGCAGTTAGGCACAAGTAGGAAAAAAAAAACGGCAGGATGAATTGGGAACCTTAATAAGACAATCTTATAGAATATAAATTAAATATATTGAAAATAACTACAAAGTGATTAAAAGAAGTAAATAGATAAAATAATTTAATTTTGAAGAGGATTTAGGAATTCTGAAATTCAATATAATTTTGAAGTTGTAAATTTTCTCGTTAAAGAAAATACCTCTTGGAAATGTCAAAAAGTGATTTTTAAAGGATTCTAACCAATCTTGGTGATGTGACAGAAAGCTGGGTCTTTGTTAACAGCTGGAGTCTGGAAACCCTAGAAATGCTAGTTTCCCTGCTCCGAGTCTATAGATTACAGGCCTTGTCTCACAGCTCCTTCTTATGACTGGCAGCTAGAGTCACAACTGAAACCTCAAAATCCCAGAAAACGTGTAATTCCCACTTGAGCCAGGAGTCTGGGACCTATTTAATCTCCAGCAAGCAGGTAGGCTACAGAGATGTTAGAAAGAGTTGCAGGCACGTTTCAAACCCCTGCCTAGCCTATCACACCCTCACAGAAATCAAAAAGTCTCTGCAAATTGAAATTTGACGAAACTTCATTCTCTGATGGAAAAATTGTTCCCTTTGAGAATTTCGGAACAGTCTGTTTAACGGAGTTGAAACACATCATATTCCAGAGGTAAGACCTGAGAAATGAGTAAAAAGGTTTTCAGTAGTATTTTCTGTGGTTTCTGAGCAAACCCCTTATAAGTCTGTTCTGCTCCTTTACCTCCACCTGAGACCGCCCATACCTACTTCACAGCTTTATCCCAACTGCCCTGCTTCATCAGTTTGATAACAGCCAAGAAATTGTTTTGACACTCCATGCTTTCTGTCAAAAACAAAACTTGTAACTGCAGCATTGACATGTTGCCACCGTGGTACGCCGTTAAAAGACCTATTATCACAATTAGACAAACAAAGTTTGTACAACTGCAAGACTGAATCCCTTGGTCTGTGATTACTGAAAGACTATCTTCACCATACAAAAACATCTCTAACAATTAAAGTGGCAGTGCTAATCGTACATAATTTATGGTTCAACAATTTGCCTAGCACATGTGACAATGCACTGCCAAGTGAAACAGATTTGGCCTTTAAAGCACACAATTTTTTAATAATTTTGGGTAGATATTTTCCAACCAGCTGTGATCATCAGGTCTTTTTAATGTTATGTATGTAAGCAACTCCTATTAGGACTAATGAGCCTCTTAAAAGCCCAGAGAATTTACTTCTTAGGATTATTTTTTCAATTTCTTTCAAGCACAACATTAGAAGAAATTTGAAAGTACTTAACTGCTATCATGAGCAGATCAGACAAGATGTCCAGGCAGCTCCTTTCACTGAAATTTTCCTTGCCATAATATGGGTGCATTTAGAAAAAAAGCCAGTAAATGTGTACTGGGAGCTATCAGACCTCACTTTGGGTAGGCAGCTATGTGGGCATTTGCTCATGATAATATCGGCTTGGATCACCAACTGGGTAAATCACAGTAATCTATTTGATTTCAAGTTGCTCCTGGATTTGCTAGGGTTAAGATCAGAACAGCAATTACGACTCCAATTTGAGAAAGTTTTTTCTGTGTTTATCAGTGTAACTAACGAGCCTTGGTGTAGACTTTAAAGGCTTCTCAGTGTTTCTGTAAGGGAGGAAAGGATTATTACTGCAATTTGAAAGATGGTGGCAAGAAGACATTTAGGGCATTTTACTTACATAAAGTGCTCCATTTTCCATAAATGCTCAAGGTGTGTTGATTATCTCAGTAAATTTTGAGTGCTACTTCTAAACAGGGACTCGGCACATAAACTCTTGATTTGTAGGTCCCAGCTAGACTACTCCCTGCGTAGCCTACAGGGAGCAATGACCACATTGGGACTCAAGGAACCAGTGGCCTGAGGAGAGCACTTAGGGACAAAGAACATCACTACCTGAATTTATTTTTCAGAAGTAGAGTCATGGTTAGATGCCACACCTAAGATATGTGTAACAGGACAAGTATCTTCAACTGTCTGTATTTACGTACCTTAAATACGAGATATTATCTTCTTCACAAATCCGTATTTAGGGGCTTGACATCAACTGAAATCTCACTTTGGACTGTTCTTGTGTATGAGGAATCTAACAAAATCTTAGCATGACCCTGTTTAGTGCAAGTCTCACAGAGTACCAGAGCTGATGGGGTTAATATTTTAGCCTAAAGGAAGCGACTGAACTGCTGGTGTTCAGCACTATGCCATAGTGTCCTGGTTTAAACCCAGCAGCAGCTAAGCCCTACACAGCCGCTCGCTCACTCCCCTCAGTGGGATGGGGCAGAGAATCAGAAGGGTAAAAGTGAGAAAACTCGTGAATTGAGATAAAGACAGTTTAATAGATAAAGCAAAAGCCACAAACACAAGCAAAGCAAGACAAGGAATTCATTCCCCACTGCCCACGGCAGGCAGGGGTTCAGCCATCCCCAGGACAGCAGGGCTCCGTCACGGGTAACGGCTGCTTGGGAAGACAAATGCCTTCACTCCAAAAGTCCCCCCTTCCTTCCTTCCTCTTCCTCCATCTTTATATGCTGAGCATGACGTCATATGGTATGGAATATTCCTGTGCTCAGCTGGAGTCAGCTGTCCCAGCTGTGTCCCCTCCTGACCCCTTGAGCACCCCCAGCCCACTTGCTGGTGGGGTGGTGTGAAGAGCAGAAAAGCCCTTGGCTCTGTGTAAGCGCTGCTCAGCAGGAACAAAAACATCCCTGTGTTACCAACACTGCTTTCAGCACAAATCCAAACCACAGCCCCATACCAGCCACTATGAAGAAAATTAACCCTATCCCAGCCAAAATCAGCATGCACAGAAATACCTATTCTGAAAAGGGGTGACCTGCTGAAGATAAGGACAGGAGATGGGAGAAAGAAACCCACTGGGGTGTTGTTTAGAGGCTGCTGCTCTGGTGAGACTGCTGCTGTGTGAGGCAAGCAGAGGACAGATTTTTCAGGATCGGGGAGGATCACTCAAGAAGCAAATTCATGGGTTTTCTTCTGGAAAGATTTGGGGTATCAGCTGTGAAAGCAAACAGTGCAGCAGCCAGCGACTCCATCAGGGAAGGAAAAAACAAAAAACAAAAACCCAACCAAACAAAAGAAAATCCAAAAAAAACCCCACGAACAAAAAGCCCCCAACAAACCAACACAAAACAGGAACAGCAGAGATCTTGTAAGTTATCATGAAAATATTCAGTGTAACTTTTCAGACCAGGAGAAAGGGACAAACTTGGCCTGCAAAATGCAGCTGCAGTCATCAATTTTGGCAGCAAACCAGAACATAAAAAACTGTTTTGTACTCATAGAAAGAAAAGAAATTACTACACCTCTTGGCTTTTGCTACGGAACCAAAGGACTTTTATCCTTTTTATGATCTGCGTAGTTGGCTGGTGCAAAGCAGGATAAATAAATAACTGAGCAGTATAACAACCATAACAAATCCTTACCTGAAGTGATACACGTGCAAGATACTTGAGTGACATGAATTAGCTTGGGCGTACATTCACTGGCAAAGGGATTTGCTTCCAGATTCATGGAGGCATTGCACAAAATGGAAAAATCTTGCCCAAAGTAATAATTTAAAAAGAGTTTGTGAATCAACGATAAAGTGTAAGCTGAAGGGGTTTGATTGCCTTTAAATATAATTCACAGCTGATTTAATAAAATGTATCTCTATTTTCTCTTTGGATGGTGCCCTATAATTGCGGAAATGAATTAAGTCTTCATGCTGAGGGAAATCCTTTGGAACTGAGCTTATCATACTGAGTAAAACATTCCCTTTCCCTGCTCCTTATATATGTTGTTGTTATGCACAACAGCCAAAATAAGAGACTTGAAAGGGAGTTGTAAGAGCATGAAAGACTAGAAATTTACTTAACCCTCCAAAACTTTATCATAAAAGTAGAAGTTTATGAATTTTTATTAACACTAGAGTTGTCTATAGTTACAAGAGTTTGGAAAAGTTAAAAAGAGATTCAAAAAAAGCTGAATAATTAATACACCTTGTAATAACAGGGAAAAAGAGGTTTCAGTGCATTAGCCTGTGTTGAGGAAATAAGGTATTCTTAGTTGGGAAAAAAAGAGTTATGAATAGTAGGTAACTTGTATGTCGGTGGTTCAAATTTACCTAGAATTTCTTTTGCTCCAGAAAAAGAGCACGGGCTGGACTGTAAGCAACCCACTCGCTACTCATCTGCGTGCATCATAATTCTAACGTGGATTTATAAATGATAAGGAAAAGTACCTCTCATGAGGAGAAAAAGTAGTTGAACAGTTTACAGTAACAGGAACATTTGAGATGATTATGCTCTCTTTGCACATTCAGAAAACAATGTAATTTGTCTAAGCACGTCAACTGACATGAATTATTCACCATCAGAGCATTGCTGGTGGCACACCTGCATGGCGACTGTGTTGGAGTGACGTTCTACTCCAGTCTAGCAATCCAGCAGGGCACATCAATTTGGGTACTGAGTACTGCTGTGTGGACCCAGTGCGTGATCCTGCAACCACACTAGAGCTGGTCTGCTGGCAGCCAGAGTAGCCACATCTTTCCCAGTCCTCTGTACGCCTGGCTCCAGTGTCTGAAGCACAGACCTGCCTAAAGCCAGAAAGTGGTATTTTCCTTTTGAAACTGCTTCCTATCTGAGCTGCAGTGCGCTGCTGTAGTCCTCTGGTCCTGGTCAGGACTGGTCTTGTCCTTCTGGGCAACTGCAAGCTTGTCTATTTCCCAGTTGTGTCTTCGTTTCTTACACCTACAAAATGTGAAAGCCATTCAGATTTCCTTGAGCTTTGAACTCTCTCAGGCAAACAGTCTTTTGTTAAAGTGACACCATAAAGTGAGACCTGCTGATTTTTTCTTTTCTGAGGCTTGTCACAGGTAAGACAGAATAAAACAGCAGAACAGCATACATAAACCACCACCTGTCCTGCAACTTTGACTCCTATCCCTGAGATATTTAACTCTCCTGTTTCTACTCACCATTCCATTAAGCAACTCCTTATCACTTCATTTTATTTCTGTGTTCACCCCATGAATGATGGATGTTATTTTACATAGTGTAATTAACATTTGCACTTCTTTCCTCCAAAGGTATGATTTACAGCACAAATGGGAGTGTTGATGTCTTGCCTCACACAGGCTTAATCTTCCTTTTAAGTGAGGAAGTGCTTACACAATTCTTTATTTATATATGACTGTTATTTTAGACTTCTAGGAAACAGTATACAAAGGGTTGAGCCTTCATTCATTTTCTTGGACTTTAGTCTGCTCTATGGCCAACACAATTTGCAAGTTCAATAGCTGGTTGATTAGTCCCTGAATATATTCCATGAGGGAGTATCATACAGTTTGATTATCAATTGTAAAACTTCAGTTATATTTGCAAAAGGATAAATCTCTTTCTCACTCACACAGGGGCTCTGTCCGTCCGCACTCAGGACTGCTTGCAGCCAAGAGGTTATGGAGCAGGTGAGTGGGGAGGACTTCAGGGAGAGTCTGACAGCACCATTTTTTGAGGGTCTCCTCTTGGAACCAAAGCAAGTGCTTCCCAGAACCAGAGACCCAGTCTTCAACCAAAGAGCATTCCCACAGGATGATGAACACTAAGGTGTATTTTGCACCAGAACATGATTTGTACCATTATTCCAGGATGAAGACGAAGGACTACTACCTCAAGTCCTGTGGAGTCACTAGCCTGGTTTCAGTGCAGTGACGTCTGGTGAGGTGATCTCCAGTTAGGTCTAAGATCTTCTGGTCTTGACATAAAAAAGCCAAAATCATGAGTTGTGTTGTGAAACACTTGTGGTTCACTAATCCAATGCAGCCAGTGAGAGCTGAGTAAGGGCCTGACCATATACACTAGCTTGTCACCATCTGCACGTATAATTTCCTTGATAGGTTATTGAACTTTTTTCCTGCTTCCAGCAGTGGAAATGTGTGGTGCATACTGAAAGCTAATTAAATGCAAAGCTTGGCTAGTAAGAACATGCTTTCCCGTTTACATCACCTCCCCCCAGTATCAATGCCTTCTCCACCATGATTTCTCTCCACTCAGCAAAGCAGCTAAGAGAAAGTACCACGCACTGAAGAAGTTGTTAACCTCTGTGCCCTGTTCATTTATCATTCAAACAATAAAAACCAATTAGGATCCTTAATTTAAAACAACTGACCCATCAAAATCCTAAGAGTATATTCTGAAGAATATGTCTTCTGAAGGGAAGAGGAAATGTAATTACATATTACCAGACTCCTTGCTTTCAATGCTCCATTGTACCTGAGAAGTTTGTGTGTACAGACTTGTTACAGAATCCATCTTAAGTACAAAAACAGATATAGAAGTTTACTAGCAAGCAAAGCAACTACTGCCTCTATAGCTTCCAGTATCTGACTTAAAAATGGCCAGCTGTAGATAAGATGGGGGTTGGAGGGGTGGGAGGGGGGAGGGGGAGAAAGATAAGATAGCAGAAGAGAGGGAGAAAGTGAAAAATAGGATTTTTTTTGAAGAGACATTATACATAGCCTAAAATTTTCACCAGGTACTTTTAGATCTTTGAATGAGTTTTACTGAAATGTGGAAGAAAGATTAAAAGCAAGCAAACAAATAAACAAAACCAGTGGTAATAGAAAAGGTTTAAATGTAATTGCTCACATTCAAATGGAAATGGTTTAATTTAAGACGACATTTAAACATTCCCTTCCACCCACACTGTTGGAAAGTAAAATCCAAACATAACAGCATTATGTTAATACTATAAGTGAGATTTAACGCTGAACAAGAAAAGAAAGGTACGTTGAATTTCAGGAAGAGAAATAAAGCACAAAAATGACAAACAGAACACAAAGTGACTTAAATTTATAAATTGCTTACTGTGATAATACAAGAGACATTAGCTAACACTCAGAAGAGTGGAATACAGAAATACAAGTTACTGATGAAAGGACTATTATATATTAAAACCATATATTTCATCAATTTAAAAAACCCCTCATCTTCTAGAAAGGCTCATGTGCTCCTTCCTCATTTAAATTGTAAGAAAGACTTAGACTTCTGATTCAAGTAATAAAAAGCAGCAAGATAAAATGCTTTCCTGCCCTACATTGTCCACACAAAGTACAGTGGTCTCCCACCAGTTCTGAGCCCCTCAGCTCAAGGAGGACAGGGAACTGCTAGAGAGAGTCCAGCGCAGAGCCACTAAGATGATCAAGGGAGTGGAACATCTCCCTTCTGAGGAAAGGCTGAGGGAGCTGGGTCTCTTTAGCTTGGAGAAGAGGAGGCTGAGGGGTGACCTCATCAATGTTTATAAATATGTTAAGGGTGAGTGTCAGGAAGATGGAGCCAGGCTCTTCTCGGCCTCATTAAGCGATAGGACAAGGGGCAACGGGTGCAAGCTGGAGCATAGGAGGTTCCGGGTTAATGTAAGGAAAAACTTTTTCACCGTGAGGGTGACAGAGCACTGGCACAGGCTGCCCAGAGAGGTTGTGGAGTCTCCTTCTCTGGAGACATTCAAAACCCGACTGCACACGTTCCTGAGTGATGTGCTCTAGGTGGCCCTGCCTTGGCAGGGGACGTTGGACTAGATGATCTTTCGAGGTCCCTTCCAACCTATAATATTCTGTGATTCTGTGATTCTGTGATACTGGTACAGGGAGAAATCCTATGGCAGCAGGTATCTGGGCGCTGCAGGCTGACCCCAGAAAGGTCATAACAAATGAATGACACACAGTGTAGCATGATTCATTTGCTTTGATATACTGTGCAGCTTCTAAAATGGCATGGTTAGAGAGAGCGAGGACATTACTCCGGGAACCTCAGGTCAGTATCGGACCTTGGCTAAGACAGTGTCTTAGCTTCCAGAATTGTTTTTAATAAGATCTGATGCAGAGATAACTCGTTGTTTTGTACAAATCACTGAAAACATGGGAAAGTCCTTATACAAAATTTTGCATAAACAAAATAATAACATGGGGTGTTCTTCCTATCTTTAAATTTTGCTGACATTCCCACCTAAGCTTTAATGGATAATTGCTTGCTTCCTTTTTTTTTTTTCTTTTTTTTTTCTTTTTAACTGTAGAGAATAAAAAGGAATGGCAGAAGGGAAATAGAAGGGAAGTTCAAGATCCCCTTCCTTAATATGCTGTGCAAATGATGCAGCAAAACCCACAGAAAACTGTTTCTTCCCTCCTCCAGGACTGCTGCAGTCCCAGCTGCTGCAGATTCTGCTCTGAAATCACTTGAAACTGCATCTCAGAAGTGATGCTGGTAATTCTGGTACCTCTTATGCTGAACTGTGCTCGTGCTCCGGGGAACCGACAGGCTGAAATGATTTCCTGGGCCACTCACAGGTAAGACCTAATATCTGACAGATCAGCCTGTGTCCTTCTCAACACTTGCCTGACTTCAGTAGAGCTACTTATGTACTGCTGTGTTTTCTTAAACACAGAGCATTCTTATCCAAATTCTTAGACGGCCTATTCTGTCCATTTTTTTTTAAATTACCTAACATTAAGTGTGTGTATATATATAATCTTTTTAAAACTGAAACTTCTTCCTGACCATGTAGATCTCTCTGAAACCTGGCCAGCCTCCGTCACGACGGGTTCTGAAGGATAACGATCTTGACCATAAGTATTTTCACACCCCTGAGGTGAGGAAACGCCATTACCTGCGCTTCACAGGTTATATGTCACACAGGAGTTGGTGTAAGGGTCTCCTTTCTGAGACAACATTCTGTGTTTTATATTCTATATTCTGAATGCTGGTTGAAACAGTATCGCTGCTGTGTCTGTGCTGCTGCGCTGACAGGCTGGAGCTCCGGTGTGCACTCAAGTGAATGAACTGTGACCTGTGGGTGAGTCCGCGTGGGAGCAGGACACCCCAAAGCCTCTGTGGCCATGAATAAGTCCGCCCCAGAGCAGGTATATGTTGAAGTGTCTGTGACAGTGGTTTTGTCTGTGCTGCAGCAGGTATCCCTCTGAAGGGATTGAGGCCTAAGGATAAGCCCATGCTGGAGAAGGTACACCTCAACACACCTGTGGCTGTGGATAGGTCCATGCTGCAGTAAGTACTACCTTGAAGTGTCAGTGGCTGTGCATGAGGTCATGCTGGAGCACCTCAAAGCCTGCAGCCACGGATGAGCCCACACAAGGGCAGGTTTGTTTCTGAAGGGACTGTGGCTGTGGGCAAGGCCATGCTGGAGCAGGTGTATCTCTGAAGGCATTGTGGCCTAAGGATAAGGTCATGCTGGAACAGTGTAGCCAGCAGGAGCAGGGAGGTGATTGTCCCCCTGTACTCAGCCCTGGTGAGGCCGCACCTCAAGTACTGTGTCCAGTTTTGGGCCCCTCACCACAAGAAAGGCATCGAGGCCCTGGAGTGTGTCCAGAGAAGGGCAATGAAACTGGTGAAGGG
>VWZZ01000854.1:64857-91742 GCA_013399095.1 Psophia crepitans | reverse complement strand
ATGGTCTGGTCCAACAGCACCAGGGGTGAGGACGGTAATGAAAGTGCCTTTAAATTGTTGTAACCCAAGATTTGGGTTGCATGTGATAGGAATTACTGTAGCAGGAACCACCTGAACCAACGGAGGAGAAGCCTGACAAGGAGCAGTGCAAGTGCAGCAGTGACCTGACCTGACCTGGCTTTGGTGCCCGATAACTCCACGTGAACACACCACCTCTCCTGTCCCGAGTGACCTCTGTAACAGGTGGAGCCCAAAGTAACAGACTAAATGTACTGAGTGGACATTTTGTGGACATTTGTGGACATTGTATCGGCATTTTACAGGGGTGGTCCATAGGCTAAGGGAATGATATCTGTGCATTGTATCAAAGGATGGGAAAGGTGGTGGTGGTTAGTGAGGCTGTATTAGATAGTGTGATACCTGAGCATCATGTAAATGGTATGGAATAAAGGGTGGATGATGTCCTGGTTTCAGCTGAGAGTTATTTTTCTTCAGAGTGGCTAGTATGATGCTGTGTTGTGGATTTGTGCTGAAAGCAGTGTTGATAATACAGAGATGTTTTCATTATTGTTGAACAGTGCTTACGCAGAGCCAAGGCCTTTTCTGTTTCTCACACCAGCCCATCAGCGAGTAATCTGGGGTGCATAAGAAGTTGGGAGGGGACACGGCCAGGATAACTGGCCCCAACTGACCACAGGGATATTCCATACCATATGATGTCATGGTCAGTATATAAACCTGGGGGAAGAAGAAGGAAGGGGATAACGCTTGGAGTGATGGTGTTTGTCTTCCCAAGTCATGGTTACATGTCATGTAGCCCTGCTTCCCTGGGGATGGCTGAACACCTGCCAGCCATGGGAAGTGGGGAACGAATTCCTTGGTTTGCTTTGCTTACATGCACAGATTTTGCTTTATCTGTTAAACTGTCTTTATCCCAACCCACAAGTTTTCTCATATTTTCTCTTCCAGTTCTCTCCCCATCCCACCATGGGAGAGTGAATGAGCAGCTGTGGGGGTGTTCAGTTGCCGGCTGGAGCAAAACCACGACAATTCAATCGCATCAGATGTCTCAATAAGCCTCCTTGAAAAATCATTCATAAACTGGGCGTAGCAATATCTGAATGCAAAAGAGGTAGAAATGGGAACAAGGTGACATAAAGCAAACTGTCCCACACACATGGATCCTGAGTTTTCAAAAACCGCTGTACATATATACATGTTTGAGAGTTATTCGCAGGACTGGGGTCTCAACGCTTTCTACAAGCTAATATTTGTAAACATTTCTAAGTACCTCCTTAGTTCTCTCAGCCGTTCTGGTCAATGAATGATATGCAGATGAACCATCACACCGTTTAGGGTTTTTATTTTCGTTTTTGGTTTTGGTTTTGTTGTAGCTTTTGTTTTGTAGGTTTTTTTTGGGGGGGAGGGTATGGTTTGTTTGTTTGTTTGCTATGTTTTTCCTTAGCAACTATAGGCTATTGTAAGGGTAGGAAGCCTATGTATAGAGAACCCTATAGGAAGCCCACATAGAGAACCTGCTCCAGAGGATGAATTTTGAGTCTATCCAAGAGTCTCCTCCATTATCCTGGAAAGCACGGAAAATGTTGATTACCCGCTCCCAGTGTAGAACTGAATACTTGTTGCATTTTTTTACCCATACAGACTATGTGGAGTGCCACTAGTCTTTTGTGCTAGCAAAATAATCCTTTCAGGCCAGAATTAACCCTTGACATTTCTGTTATTTGAGGAAAATTTTTAAAGTGCAACAGATAGTTATGCTGTTGTACTTTGGCCTAGCTGGGCATTTATTACTATCTTTCATCAGAGGCAGTTTAAAACCTCTATTACCCACACAATTACCGAGTAGTTATCCTGGACAAATAATCCTCTAGCTAAAGGGGATGAGAAGGGCAGTGCCAGCTCAAATTCCAAGATGTAAACTTCATCATATGAGTGTTAAAATCCACACAAAGTTAACCATTCAGAACTTGTAAATGAAGCCTCAAAATTTCTGTTGTAAGCGTCCTCTGAAGGTCTTGGTCATAGCCAAGTGCAGATACGAGCTTTGTTAGCAGCTCAAGCTGATAGTTTCTAGCTGTATAAGGACACAGTTATACAAAAAGGAGGTGGGGTTTGGAAGAAAAAATAAAAGTTCTTGTTTTTCTAGTTATTTTAACTAGAATAAACTTTCTTCTTTACTTCATTTTTCTGCCCTTGTGTCGTGGTTTTACTCCAGCCGTTGGCTGGGCACCACATAAACACGCGCTCCGTCCCCCTCATTCGAAAAGGGGGAGAGAATCTGAAGATCGAAAGTGAGAAAACTCCTGGGTTCAGATACAACATTTTAGTCAGTGAAGCGAAAGACACAAGCACAAGCAAAGCAAACCAAGGAATTCATTCCCCACTGCCCACGGCAGGCAGGGGTTCAGCCATCCCCAGGGCAGCAGGGCTCCGTCACGCGTAATGGTGACTTGGGAAGGCAAACGCCATCACTCCGAACGCCGCTGCCCCCCCTTCCTCTTCCCCCAGCCCCTTATAAACCGAGCATGATGCCATATGGTGTGGAATATCCCTTTGGTCAGTTGGGGTCAGCTGCCCTGTCCGTCCCCTCCCAACTCCCCACACACCCCCAACCATCCCGGTGCGAGAAGCAGCAAAGGCCTTGGCTCTGTGTGAGCATCGCTCAGCAACAGCAAAAACATCTCTGCACTGTCAGCGCTGCTTCCAGCACAAACTCAAACACAGCCCCATACTGGCTTTCTTGAAGAAAATTAACTCTCAGCTGAAACCAGGACACCCTGTTTACTAAGAATGCTCTCACAGGTGCTCAGATGTAATCAGTTGATTTCTTCTCATTTAGTAAGACTACTAGAAAATTAGTTACGTTTTTTAAGGGAAAAAAAAAGATTTGCCTTAGGCTTGCACTGCACAATATACGGCATCTTGATTAGCACCCAGGTCAGTTTAGCTTTGTATCAAAAATATTCCTGTCATTCTCTCACGGCATGGGTAGCCCCTGTACCACATGTGCAGTGCTTGAGCATTTGGGTCAACGCTCATCAGGGGCTGCAGAGTTCAGAGAAACAAATTACATACCTTCAGCAAGACCACTAACTGAACTGACCAAAACCAGCATCCAAATTCTAAAGCTTTTTAAATTCTGTAATAAAGCTGCAAGGTTTAGTTAAAGCTGCCTGTCTTAGTTGCTCTGGCAACTGAGCACCACTTTGACAATAAAGTCACAGCATCAGGGAAGTAACTTCTTTCTTCTCAGATGAGTCTTTTAACTGATAAAAAATAAATAACCAGGGCCACCCAAGCAATGGGGATAATCTGACTGACTGACTGAATGACAAAGAATCCAGCCCCAGCTTCAGCAACGAAACAAAGTGCCAAATTTAGTGATATACAAATATCTTCTGTTTTCCTTGATTTTGGACTTCTGATACAAAGTACCTGTTGTCATTTCAGTCTCTGAGGATCCAAACACTCTGATCTAACCTCCTATATTTGGTGTTGTGCTAATTAACAACCGGAAGTCTAATAGCTTCAGATGTAATTCTCACAGCACTGACCACTGACAAGAAGATGGGAGAAAACAGGAGCCCTGCCTCCAAACATGTGGGGAGAGCTCAACGTCCCGTTCCTACTTGTTATACTCCAAAGGCAGATTAATTTTCTCATTGAACTATAATGAAGATTTTATGAAAAGACAAAGCTGCTTACAGTCTGATTAACAGATTTCTACATTAGTTCTGGCAATAAAATTTGTATCTTCTTGCATTTGGTGTGTACAAAAATATAAGGCAGTCAAATTCTACCTACAAAAATCTGCAATAGCAAAAGAACAGTCCTCAAGTTTTTCTTTGGCTGTCCATTAAGGCACCAGAAAAAAAAATCTCATTGCTGTATCACAACGACCTCAAGAATATCTCAGAGTAAAACTATCTGAAAACTGTAATTCAATTCTTAACAGAAATTCAATAAAAAGTACTTTACTTTGGTCATAGCTAAGTAGCATCTGGAAAAAAGGTATGAAATTGTACAAAGCCCAGTCTGAGACAGAAGCAGCATATCAGATTGTACAGCTCTAATTTCTCTCTAGAGAGCAGATGAGGAGTGTGTCTAGCTGCTAAAGTTGAGTACCTTGCTGGCACTGGTCCCTTCAGTGACCCACTGTACACAACAAGAGAAGACCAGGCTCTGGGGTAGCATCATGAGCAGAGATCATACAGATCCACACAAGTGCTAGTGCATGGCTTTGTGGATGGAGTTACTATTTAGCTATGGAGATGCCTCTGACATCTGAGTCCCTCAGCAGCCTCGTCATCCTGATGGTCCATCTCTTTTCTCCACTCACGCACAGAACAAAGTCTGGTCTCCGTAGGGCTCAGCTCCTCAACAAGGTGACAGGCTACAGAGTCAAGGCTCACACTTTGTGTGCGGTCGAAGGTCAGACCCCTGCTGAAGACACAAAGCCACAAATTCAAAATCACTGAGACCTGTTCATGCAAATTTATCCACCGGTAAGGAACTAGAAACTCGAAGTATGCTGCTCAGTGTGAGTTGTTCACTCAGCTCCAGTCTGATCCATTCAGCAGGAAGGTTGCTGAGGCCAAGCATGTCCCTGCTGCAGATATATCAACCAAGGAGGGCAGAGCACGACTTCCCCTATTCCCAAAGCACGCTACAGACACAGAGCTCAACATCCAAAGCAGGAAACCTTTTTGCTAAGACCAATGTAGCATTCCTGATACAGATTCAACCTTATTTAATGCTCCCTTCAGGCTCTTAAAGCCTACAGTCCTGTCAGTTTAGGGCAATGTAATTTCGAACAGCTTTCATGACTTTGCTGTGGGGTTTTTTGGGTTGTTGACTCCATGGGACTCAGTTGTATGACCCCTGTCAGTGATATTATAGTTGATATTTAGCACAGTGCTTCACCCCAACAATATGTGCTATTTTCTATTCAGGTTCTACAAAGCCAAATCATTTTATGTATGTATGTTAGTATATATGTATGTATGTATATGCATGCATTTATTTAGACCTCTGTAATAACAGACTTTGAAAAGTTCTGTACTTGATGACAACCAGAAATCATCACAAGCCTATCTGAAAATAAAAAAAAGAAAAGCCTCCATATGGGTTTTTCTCAGTATCTTGGTTAGAGTATGCCTTGGCTTTCATAACATCAGTTTTAAAACAAAACCAGAAACAATGGCAGATTGTGAAAGAAGAGTGGAAGGGCTTTTGTCTTGCAGACTGTGAAGAAAAAAGAGGTGCAGGTAAAAGGAAAGGAGTAACAAGTATATAACATTAATGTGAACAGAAATCTATTACTGAAGTTAGTTGCTACAAGGTTTATTAGTCTCAGAAGAATAAAGGGAAATTCAGTGTTGCTGTTGCACAGCAGTACCAGAGCAAGTTTTAAACGAGCAGAAAGGGTAAATTAGCTGGCGAGGAGCCCTGAAAAGCCTTTATATGATGACTGATTATCTGAGAAATAAAAACCATACACTGTGAAAAGCTGCATCTTTATGTGGCTTCTTCGTAACTTTCTGATTATGTCTAGCTTTTTTTCCCCTTTTTTTAAGAGACAGTGAAGGATGCAATCTGTTTGTTCATGGGTTTACTTGCAAATGCACAAAAACACTGTTTTGAGAAACTTGTCTTGTTCTCAAACACTCATATCAGGGAAGAAAAACTCAGCATCTGTTTGTATACATACTGGGAATAGATACAAAAAAAAAAAAAGGATGTAAATATGAATCTCACTAAATAGCTATGGAAAATGTGAAGAAATGTGTTCCTTCACGCCTGAGCAGTACACACTAGTTTTTAGTCATTGTGTTTCCAAATAATCAAGGCATCCTTGAGGGTGAATTTGCTTAGCCCATCTCTGCATCGAGAGAAATGAGATTCAGTGAATTTACATGGTTTGGTTTAGACTTTCTGAAAGAGTCTGCACTGAGCTGATTTCTTTGAGTAGTATGCTATTGACTAGTTCTCACAGCTGGTCACTCACTAACACATCGAGAATGGCGCAGAACTACAGGAGGGACTGCGTTGCTCAAGTGGAGGATGTATCTGAATAATCACCTGATACCTGCTCGAAGGGCTCCTGTCAAGGAGCTCATGGGCTCAGAAAATGCGGTGCTCCCTACCGTGACAGCTGCCTTGCCAGCTGGTGATTGACGGTCACTGTCCCTGCTAGCAATCCACACCAGGAGGTGAAACCAAGTGAGTTGTAACATCAAGTTCCTATCTGCCCAAGCAAGTGCCAGGAGACACTGATGGCACAGCATGTGGGGCTTGTCCTGCTACCACCATGTCAGCCAGGGCCATGGAGCTGGTCTGGGAGAGATTCATACAACATTCAGACCTCCTCTGAAAGCAGCAGTGTGAAGATCTTCAGTGGTGCTGAGATCTTGCGTTGCCTCACTGTGTTAAGGGCAAATTTTACACAGTCTTTACGATTGAATTTCATTTCCACTGTCATGAATTCACTGCCTTCCACAAGCTCTGCCTTCACTTTCAACTTAAATAAATTGGAGCAGGCAGCAGGGCAGGGGAAATTAAACTAGGAAAGGAAAAAAGAATACTTAAGCAGACTGAAACAGTTATTGCTGCCTGCTAGGAAATGTTTTTCTAGTCTTTTATTACCACATACAATCCTTAGTCCCATGTGATTAACAAATTCATCTTGAAACACTGGTGTTGCTTGACTGCAGTTGAAAAATTAAGTGGTATCTTTAAATTCTTGCTCCTCATCTCATTTAAAAGAGATATTTTGCAGCACTTGTATTCTAGCATATTTAATCAGGCTGCACATTTCCTATCGCATCCAACACCTGGCAATCTCCTGTGTGCCGACTGTGCACAGTGCAATGATATGTCTAAAGGTAATTATTTCTATCACCCACACAAGGGCAAAAGAGTCATCACATGCTCACCTTTTGTACAGTTTTCATTTCAACTTTAAATGCCCATCTGGGTTGGTCTACACAGGGGGGACACATTTTATTCTAGAAATTTGTTCCTGAAAATGAATGCTGGGGGA
This sequence comes from Psophia crepitans, assembly GCA_013399095.1. Taxonomy (NCBI): domain Eukaryota; kingdom Metazoa; phylum Chordata; class Aves; order Gruiformes; family Psophiidae; genus Psophia; species Psophia crepitans. The sequence goes on along the minus strand of VWZZ01000854.1, from coordinate 84,679 downwards.
GGCAAATATGAAAGGAAGGGACCAAGACTGCTATCTTTCTTCAGAAGTCTCTGAAGGTTCAATGAGTGAAGGTCATCTATTGCACTGAATAAACTCATTAGGATCACTGCAGTATACAGACAAAGGATGAAGCATATAAATTTTTTTTTCCATGACATAAGGGAGAAGCTCAGAAAAAGGGTCCTAGAAATATTAGTGAGTGAAACTGGAAAGCCAAATAATTGCCCCCTTCTGTAGCTTTACAGAAGGAAAAAGCCTCAGATGTGATTGTGAAGTACCATAGTCCAGGTCCTGCAAAGGGAGTTGCCACAGAGCCTCCCAACAGCCCCTGCTGTAAGCTACCCTGTTCCTGGGAAGGACCAGTCTACACAGTAATTCCTCTACCCCATGGAGATGATGCAGGAGATCTGTGGGAAATACAGTGTCTGCAGAGAAGAGGATGCTGTGAGACAGCCGCAGCCATGTGAGTGTGCAAGCAGGGCGGAGGCTTCATGTTATGAGAAGCAGCGCATTGGTAGCTGAGTTAGCGAATGACACTGATGATTCAAACCGCCGGAGGGCTAGTAGAAGAAGTTAGTGATAGTGGTGCCAAAATGACCAAAACCCAGTCAGCCCTAATTTAGCACACAGAGAAACCACCACTGGTGACGCAGCCTAATCCTTTGTTTTGCCCTGCAGATTCTGCAAGATGGTTTCTTTGCTTCACCTGTATTTTAATATTTTTTTTCCAAAGCTTTGGGAAAACCAACAATACCTTTTGTTCTGCTTCAGGTGCGTAAAGACTTTTAAAAACATCGTTAGTGCTAAAATCTCATAGCAGATCCTACACGTGCCCACAGACGTAAGCTTGGGAGCAATGGGCAGTGAGGGAGGACAGTAACAAGGAGAACCCTGCTGGTGTTCATTATACAGATCAAAAACTGCTGGCTACAACTTTACTCTGAGCTGATTGGAAACAGTTAGCCTGAGGAACCTGATGTGTGCACAATGGTGGATGATGCTCCATTTGTAGATCTGTCCCATGTTCTCAAAAAACTGCATCCTTGCCTGCCCCAGGTGACTTCCATCCAGCCCTGAAAATGTTGCAAGGACTGGCTGTGATAAAAAGACCTGCACAAATAGGACAAGTAGCAGGACTGATGAAGTTGTGCTTCTGCCAAGATGGTCTGGCAGGCTCTAGTAGCAAAAAAAACCAAATAATAATCAAACATACAATTATTGTACTTTGCAAGTGAGCCAAAAGGTCTTAATGTCCCAGCTTGAGCTAAAATCATGCTCTACTCCTTGTCAGACATCAGAAATGGAGAAAATGGGACTACAGGGCAGATGAGGTTCTTCAGGGCAGGACCTGTGATCAGATATTAGTCACTCATTTTCTCTTCTCAGCTGATTTCAGCTCTTCATACTCCCTTCCAGCCCAGTGTTACTTAGAACACTAACAGCTCCACAGCTGAGACAGAAATATAAAACCATACAGGAGGTATAAACATATGTTTCAAACCCTGTTTCAGGTGTGCCCCTGGCTGGCCCTTTACATTAACTGCAAAATTCTGCAATGTGAGCATTAGATTTCGCATTAATATTTCAGCCATGAATGTGCAAAAACTAACCTCTGGAAAAAACTTGCTTGCTTTCAGTATTCAATAATTTTCCACACCAGGGAACACGCTGAGATCAGCAGTTTCACTTCACTAGTAATATCTCTCCAGCTATTAATTAACAATAATAGTTAGTCAACCTACATTTAGACCACTCCTAGAGATATACAAAAGGGTACTAAAAGATATACTGCAAACGGTCCTCCACTAGCATAGCAAGTAAGAGTTTGCTCAAAAAATAAAAAAGTAAATAGCATTTGGATTCTACCTCTGTGAAAGACTAAAAACACTGTCTGCAGAGATGGCAGGATGCTGCCAGCACAGGATGCTTTATATAAAAATAAGCCTCAATAGATCATCTATGGGCTCTCCGCTGGCTTAAATGAAATGGGTTGATTTGTCTCAGATGTGTTCAGAGTTGGCAATTATCCACATCCGAAAACAAAAATGAAAATCCTACTTGTATCTGATGTTAATAGGCAGCAAGGAGTATTCCAAGTTCATCAGGGACACCAAGGACTGGCTAAGAAATACCAAACGCGAACTCCAATGGCTCCTGCATTGGAACCATGTGCAGAGCACATCTGAGCTGCAGCAAGCAGGTAAAGAAGTTTGTTGGTGTGTCGCTCGTGCCGGCTGCTCTGCAGGCAGAGGACACAGATGTTCGGCTGGCACCTCTCCCTGGCCAGCATATTCAGCTAACTGTAAGGGATGAAAGACAGCAGGACTGCTTGGCTGGGAAAGGAAGTAGATCATTTTGTCCATTTGAATATGAAGGGTTTTGGCTACACACAAGACTGAGTCTCCATTCTCTACATAATTTTATTTCCATTGCAATGTTTTGCTTTAAAATACTGAGTTTTATTGCTGATATTTTACATGGCTGTTTCACAGCCTGAACCTTGTTTCTTCTACTGTGCTTGTTGTTTCAAAATCTTTAAATTTTTTCAGCTAATAATTTGAACAGTTATTTCCCAAGATTCTTTTCTTCAGCAACACTGTTCTACTCAGCCTTGCAGCCGTCCTTTACATACTGCCATGGCAGGTTAGCTGTATCACCCTGAGTTAGTTGTTTCTGAGAGCGTGCTACTTGCAAGTATGGGACTGATTCAGCATCAACTTTAATTATTACGGGTAAGAGTTGTACCCAGAGTGCCTCTGGTAACAAGCCAAGGGAGAGAGGCAAATTGCTAATCCTAACGCAGCATTGGGTCATTGTGGAGTTACATAAATGGAAGAATCTGTGCACTTTTAAAATCACATGTGAATATCTCAATCTCTCAAGTTTTATTTGTTCAGCTAAAAACCAGACAGCATACCGTTAAACTTCTGAAAGTTTACTCAGGATGCTTGGGGAACATTTTCTAGTTTCCATTGCTGTGTAGCACACGAAGTTGCACAAAAATGCAGGCCTGTTTACTGGTGAAAAGCTGCATTACCTCAGAAGCATTATACAGAAGAACCAGTCACAGACCCCATTTAACACAGCACAATTCCAGGATATTCTGTAGCTGTTGGTGCTGAAACCATAAGGAGAGTTATGTCGTGAAAAGTATTTGAGGCAGGGATAGGAATTTGATCTTGCACTTCAGTAGCTAAATCAAATCTGCAAATTTGGCATAGTGATGTTTGAAGAGAACGTTGACTTTTCTGTGTATTTGTTTAGGAAAATATTCCTTCTGTTTTGCAGATGAAATTTTTTCTTTTTCTTCAGCACTTTTCAGCCTCCATCTGTAGATTTAAAATATTTTAATCTGTTATTTTGAGGGTAACTGATAATAATTTCATTAAAAATGTAGGATTTATTAAGCTAATTATTTCATTTAAGATGTTGCAGTTTGAGATATTATTTTCTAGCTGCTTGAATTTTAGGACAATAAAGTTCCAAAGCATTTTCCTGTTCAAGTGGAATAACTTGTGAGATGTGGAAGGAGAATAAAGGCTAGGCAGGTGTAATTAGGATGTTTTAATATGCAGCGAGTGCTGGCTTTAAGGATCTGAGAGAACCACTAACCCCTCTCTGTAAGAAAACCGAGTGCAAATGCCAGACATCTCTTCAAGACTGATTCCCAATGGGGAGACATTCAGTCCTGAAGGAAGGATTGTTTTCTGTCAGGTAAAATGCATCAAAAGACAAGATCATCGAACGCCTCCTGGGCTTACCCTAAGGAGGAAGGCAGGGCTTTCATTCTGGCAGGAATATGCATAGAGATTTTTTACTGCTACTAGCTTTGTCTTTTTCTGGGTTTTGTTTGTTTTGGGGGTGGGATTTTATTTTTTTTTTTAATTATTATTATACTGTTTTTGTTCTTGTTGTTGTTGCTTTGTTGGGTTTTTTTTGGTTTTTTTTCTAGATGGACAATAATGTGGATTAAGTCTTTTTGAACCAAAGTGGTTGTGGCACTTACTATCATAACTTGCACAAGGTACAGCCAGTCTTCAGTCCCACATCTGCACGGTTTCTGTGGAAGGACTTGCAATAGCTTCACAGCTATGGTGACAGTGATTTACTCGTCAAAGGGACATGGCAGAGGTGACAATGTACGACCTGTGTCTGGCTGAGATTTTATCCTGAGCCCAGTCCACATTTTGTGAGGTACCCTGGTTTCCTCTGCAGGCTTGGCTTGACCTAAGGAGTTATTCCTCAAGTTCAGGTGCAGCTGGATATAAAAGGAGTTACGTGTGAAACCTGTGGGGCCTGAAGAAGGGCAAATACTCTACCTCTCTGTGTAGGAGCCCTGACATTCAACTAGACTTGCCTTCTCCCAGAGGGACCCCAAAGCCAGAAGGAGGGCAGGATGGATACCTCGGGGTTGCTTCATCATGCGCATCCTCTCAGGTAATTTGGCAGGATGGATTTGTTAGAAACTTCAGGGAGGTTTCATTCAGAAACACCCACTATGTTCTCATCCTGCTTGTCTCCATTTCTGTACTTCTGACCAGTTGCTCAGGTTTTTCACTGCTGCCCCACCATGATTCCTCTGTACCAAAAATCATGCATCTCTGTACACTGACACTGATTTCTGGCCTCTCAGACCAGGGCGGGATTTGTTCATAAGGGAGCATTTTATTAAGGAAGCATGATAAAGCACAGAATTCCTGTGTGGTATATGACATGTGTTGGTATAGGTTGGGGAATGACCCGCTGGAGAGCAGTGTAGGGGAAAGGGACCTGGGGATCCTGGTGGACAGAGGGATGACCATGATCCAGCAATGTGCCCTGGTGGCCAGGAAGGCCAATGGCATCCTGGGGTGCATTAGAAGGGCTGTGGTCAGTAGGTCGAGGGAGGTGCTTCTCCCCCTCTATTCTGCATTGGTTAGGCCGTATCTGGAGTATTGCGTCCAGTTCTGGGCCCCTCAGCTCAAGGAGGACAGGGAACTGCTAGAGAGAGTCCAGCACAGAGCCACAAAGATGATCAAGGGAGTGGAACATGGCCCTTCTGAGGAAAGGCTGAGGGAGCTGGGTCTCTTTAGCTTGGAGAAGAGGAGGCTGAGGGGTGACCTCATCAATGTTTATAAATATGTTAAGTGTGAGTCAGGAAGATGGAGCCAGGCTCTTCTCGGCCTCACTAAGCGATAGGACAAGGGGCAACGGGTGCAAGCTGGAGCATAGGAGGTTCCGGGTTAACATAAGGAAAAACTTTTTCACCGTGAGGGTGACAGAGCACTGGCACAGGCTGCCCAGAGAGGTTGTGGAGTCTCCTTCTCTGGAGACATTCAAAACCCAACTGGACGTGTTCCTGAGTGATGTGCTCTAGGTGGCCCTGCCTTGGCAGGGGGGTTGGACTAGATGATCTTTCGAGGTCCCTTCCAACCTCTACGATTCTGTGATTCTGTGATTCTGTGACATTTCTACCATCTGTATATTGCTGCCCACTATACAGTCAGTTTTCTTCTGTTGTGACAGGAAATACTCTTTTAAAAAAATCAGCCATGTGACTAGTATCAATGGGCTTTTAGACAAAATCCCATGGGCTATCAATTTTATCTATAATTTATACAATGGTTCTAAGTTTTATAATACAGAAGTAGATTGCAAAATTAAATGCATACAGACACGAGACCATTAGGTACTGCAAACTGTCATTTTTCATGTTAACAGAATATTTTGTCAATGTTATGCAGAAGAAACGGTGATATATAAAGAAAAAATCCTAACAGATCAGTCATCCTCTGTCCTTTTCTCTCTCTTTTTTTTTCTTCTCATTTACATCTAGCGATCCTCCAAAGAACCTGGCTTCACTCTTAGCCCTCAAAAAAATCCCGGAGCTTCTCTTTTCATCTGGAGTCTCCTTGCATACTACAGATCTGTCATCTTGCCTGATCTGTAAAGACTTCACAAATTTCCAAGTAACTATTATGAGACTTGAGGAATGCTCTATGAAAGAAAAATTATGAGAACACGAGGATTACTTTGCTCTCAGGAGGTGCCACTGAACTAAAATCAATCATGTGAATTAAAGGCTTTTCACAAATAAATAATTCATACACACTAAATTAATTAATGAATTTCCAGGACAGGCTCAGCACATTTTCCCGGGTTAGCCATCAGCGCATCAGCAGAGCCGTAACAGCTCTGCCATCTTTACTCCCTACAGTCATGATTCAGATTCGGAAACAGGATACGATTGAGCATCAGTGAAAGGATTATTTTATTTTATTTTATTATTTATTTTTTTTTTAGTAGCCAAAACAAGGCTGTATACACTTTTCTCTTTTTATTCCCCCGCACCCATTGCAACACACTGGGAGCAAAGCAACTGTTTCTTCATAAACACTCCAACTACTGTGCTGAATAGAGTTGACATTTACATAAACGGATTGCAGTGCAGTTGTTGAACATATACAGGGATGATACTCTAATCCCATTTTAATTAGATGGATGTTGCAAGCATACAAAAATCACTAGCCTCGCTCCCTGTGGTGATGCCATACTGGCGAGGAATCAATCACCACGGCCCTGGTTGCCATGGTAACTGATAGCTCCTGCACCACCATCTAAGTGGTAAATGATTGGTGGTGTACTCATAACGCAGGGAGAGCAATGAGTTTTTATATCCTGTCCAGCAGCTGTGCCAGAGAGTTAATTAAAAGCAGAGAACATGAAATAAATCTAAATCTGTGAAGAAATGAAATGTACAGTACAAATTGAATTCCCATGTTGGACAGGAATTAATATGCAGCGCAAACCACAGAGCTGCCCGAATAAGCAGCAGCTATGAATCCTGGGAACCAGGACCTCTGTGGCAGCCAAAACCCAAAAGTGGAGAGAGCATCTCCTTATCTCGTTACCTAAACAAGCGCTTCCTTCAGCGCGTGTGTCGGCTGATGCATGCAAATTGCACCCTCAGATGTTAAAGGTTCGCACAAAAGCAGGAAGGACAAAGCTTAACTAAGATCTAATTAACAAACTTAGCAACTGCCGTTTATCAGCTGTGAACATGATGTAGGTAAATGTTCGTACTGCTGTACTCGCGTTCGCCAGACACCCTCTATGAAAGTCAATGTGTTTCTATCGATAAGCCGTGAATTCCGAATTCATATTTCAAACATCACAGGTATGGCAACAGCCCCTGAAATGCTTTTCTCACAATAAAATTAGTTCTGCATAAAATATTTGTTGGTAGGGTGGGATGCAGCTGACCAGGCATGAAATACCGAGTGCGAAGGCGTGAGACCCCCACAGCGCAGCCGTGCCCCTGCCCCCCCAGCACCGCAGTTTAGGAGCCAGGTTTCAGCGAGCAGGACTGTACAGCTCTGTTCGGGCAAGAGGTTTGGCCGCTCGCACATGACAGTGAAAGGATTATTTTATTTTATTCACAGCTGAACTCGCTCCGCTGTGCACAACCGAAATTAAGGAGGGAAAGGCTAAAGGTGAAAACGCTTTGTTCCATTACCAGGTGCAAGTCTGTCTTGGCCAGTCGCCTTTGAAGCCGAGCACAAAAGTTCCTTTAGCACTTCCTACATCCGAGCCTTTTTAAGTGCTTTGCGTCTTTTACCAACTCTTTTACATTCAGTGATTACCCGTGCTCGCCTGCTGAGTCAGCCTGGTTGGGGTGAGCCTGGTCATTTCTTTCCTCTTTTCCAACCCCTCTCTTTCCTGCTTGTCAGTGAAGATTCTCCCGGTTGATGCCGGCTGGACCAAAATCTGAGGATTTTTCTCAGTCCACTGAAAGTTCTTGAGGAAAGACAAAGCAGTTGGACCCATTTCTTGAGATGAAGCTTTGTATGGTATCCTACCACTGTTCTTTTCACATTCCTGGTCGTTTCTCCGAAACAAGTGAAATACTGATTGTCTCTAAAATCCCTTTCTTTTTGGCTTTAAGTTTTGAAGATGAAAATATTGGTCAATTGCAGTTTTAGTGGGTGTTTTACAGATGCCTACGGAGGGCAGACACAAATAACAAACTTATTAAAGACAGCAGTCATGACAATTTTCTAGCAATCATTCACTATGAAGCCAGATGTGAAAGAAACCCTTCTTTTTATCCTTCCAACAGCGCATCTCCTACTGCCTGTAATTTCTTCTCCAGCAAAAGAAGTAAAATGGATCTTCTGGAAGACTTCAAGTGTAGTATACTATGAAGTATGACAGTTAATTTTGTGTGATTTAAGTAAAACGTTGCACAAATTATGTCATAAAAAGGTGCTGATGAAGACTACTGACAATTTCTCTTAAGCCTTCTTGCCACTGTGTATTCATAAGCCATAGGCATAAATGGAAGTAAAATCTTTAACAATATCACCGTAGTAAGAAATTAATAACATCTCTCAAAGACATCTTCAGTGATTTTTTTCACTTTATGTAAATTTCAAAAGAATAAAAATCTCTACTTTGAAAAAACCATACTTTTCACTAAAGCCGGTTTGGTTTTGTTTGGGTTTTTTTTTTTGTAGGTTTGGGTTTTTTTCAAATTAAAAGCAAAGATGCAAAAGAGCAGGTTGAAATTTAAGAGGAAGTTTCTAGGTCTCGAACACAACGTGTTGTAAAAGGGTATTTTGTACCAACTAATAGTGGAATTTGGAAGGTTAATTTAGCCATGATTATAGCAGAGGATCCACGCAATGGTCCTCTGGGGCTTAATCTTATGGTCTTCATGCAAGACTGGTTGATATACAAGCCAATGATTTCAGAATTGCCAGATGTTTTAGTGGTCAAAATGAACAATAGCTGTAGTCACTGATGTTACACAATTGAGAACTGATAGAGTGATAGATACTACTATATACTTGAAAAATAAGTTCTTGCCATGGAAAAGACTTCTTGCCACTGACTTTTAGCCTGGGAAGAATCCCTGTGGTATGTACAAAATAACAGGTAAAGAAAAGCTTAATTACACTTAATTAAGTATTCACTCCCATACAATAAAGAGGAAAAATGGGACACTCATTAAGCCACTATACTTCCAGCTAAATTAACTTGATATGTCCTGGGAAGAGTACAGGGACATTGCCCAGTTTTGTAGGGACGGGGTCAGGAAAGCCAAGGAATGGCTGGAGCTGAACTTGCCAAGGGACACAATGAATAATAATAAGGGATTCTATATGTATGTTGGCCAGAAAAGGAAGGTCAAAGAGAATGTACCTCCTGATGAATATGGCTGGCAAACTGGCAACAGCAGGCAAGGAGAAGGCTGAGGTACTCAACATCTTTTTTGCCTTAATCTTCACTGGCAACCTCTCTTCCCACACCTCTTGAGTGGATGAACCTCAAGGCAGGGACTGGGGAAGCAAAGTCCCTCACTCTGTAAGAGAAAATCCGGTTCATGACCACTTGAAGAACCTGAACATACATAAGCCTATGGGACCTGATGAGATGTATCCCAGAGTCCTGAGGGAACTGGCTAATGTAGTTGCCAAGCTATTCTCCATTATATTTGAAAAGTCATGGCAGTCAGGTGAAGTACCTGGTGACTGGAAAAAGGAAAATACTTCACACATTTTAAAAAATGGTAGAAAGAAGAACCCTTGGAACTACTGCAATGTCACAGCCTCACCTCCGTCCCTTTGAAGATCATGGAATAGATCCTCCTAGAAGCTATGCTAAGGCACATGGAGGACAGGGAGATGTTTCCAGACAGCCAGCATGGCTTCACCAAGGGCAATTATTGCCTGACCAACCTAGTGGCCTTCTGTGATGAACTGACTACATCAGTGAACAAGGGAAGAGACACAGCTTTCATATGTCTGGAATTCTGTAATGCTTTTAATGTTGTTCCCCACAACATACTTCTCTCTAAACTGGGGAGATATGGATTTGACAGAGGGACAGTTTGGTGGATAAGGAATTGTCTGGATGGTCTCATCCAGAGAGTAGTGGTCAACAGCTCCAGGTATGGGTGGAGATCAGTAATGAGTCCCTCAGGGGTCTGTATTGGGACTAATATTGTTTAATGTCTTCAACAATTACATTGAAAGTGGGATCAAATGCACCCTCTGCAAGTTTGCAGGTGACACCAAGCTGAGTGGTGCAGTTGACATACCTGAGGGACAGGATGTCATCCACAGGGACCTGGACAAGCTCAAGAAGTGGGCCCATATGAACTTCATGAGGTTCAACAAGACCACATGCAAGGTACTGCACATGGGTTGGGGCAATCCCTGGTATCAATACAAGCTGGGTGGAGAATGGATTGAGAGCAGCCTTGAGGAGCAAAAAGGTGTTAATGGGGTGTTAATTGACGAAAAGCTCAACACGAGCCAGCAGTGTGCGCCTGCAGTCCAGAAAGCCAATTGTACCCTGGGCTGCATCAAAAGAAGTGTGACCAGCAGGTCGAGGGAGGTGATTCTGCCCCTCTACTCTGCTCTTGTGAGATCCCACCTGCAATGCTGCGTCCAGCTCTGGAATTCTGAGTATAAGAAAGACATGGAGCTGCTGGAGCGAGTCCAGAGAAGGGCCACAAAAATGGTTGGAGGGATGGAGCACCTCTCCTATGAGGACAGGCTGAGAGAGTTGGACTTGTTCAGACTCGAGAAGAGAAAGCTCCAGGAAGACCTTATTGTGGTCTTTCAATACTTAAAAAGAACTTATTAGAAAAATGGGGACAGACTTTTTAGTAGTACCTGTTGCAATAGGACAAGGGGTCATGGTCTTAAACTAAAACAGGGGAGATTCAAACTAGATATGTTTTACAACTAGAAATGTTTTACAGTGAGAGTGGAGACGTAGTGGAAAAAGGTTGTCCAGGAGGTGGTAGATGCCCCGTCCCTGGAAACATTCAAGGTCAGGTTGGACCGGGCTCTGAGCAACCTGATCGAAAATTTCCCTGCTCCTGGCAAGAGGGTTGGACTAGATGAACTTTAAAGGTCTCTTCCAATCCAGACTATTCTATGAGTCTATGGTTCTGTAATTAACTAGTTGCTGACATCATTGCTCTAGTTGCACCTATTTCTGTCTGTGTAGTTGAAGAGGCATCATGTAATGCATGCCAGTGATCAATTTTTGTTCATATGTACAGTAGCTTGGAGAGGAGTATTGACCCATTGAGTCAACTGTTTGACAAGTTAACATCTGGGACTTGAGTGCTAGTACTTTAAGATATTTTCCGAACCACTGGCAACTGTCAAAGACAATTGTTACTGCTTGATTATATTATTAAAATGTAATTATATTATTACAGTCTTCTTATAACAGTGAATAGTGCATTAAAAAAATTGAAGGATACAACAAAACAATTATAAGTAGTGGTGTTCTGATACTACATATACTGTATGAAACAAGTATGTATGTGTTGGAGAAGATGACGTAGCTGCATTGAGTGTGCATGCATCTGGGACAGAAGAAATGGTTTTGAACTTGCTCTTAATATACATATCTGTGTATCTGTGAAGTCAAAATCTCCACAGTTGTTGATTGAAATAGCTATCTATTGAAGAAACGTCATATAAGTTTCTTCACTTTGTTTAATATTACGCTACTGAAGTGTCACTATTTTGGATGTGTGCTATGCATTATAGTCATGGACTAAGCTCAAAGTCTAGCTCTGTCTGTGTTTGGGGGCTGTTTTATTGATGTCATCTCAGCACTGCTCCACTGCTGAGGGTGAAATTTTCAAAAGACTTTGAAATAATGTAGTCTCCAAGCTCTCTGTCAGTGGGAAATTGGCAACTAATTCACTTAAATGTCTTTAAAATGCCACTTTGTTCTCAAAAGTGTGATCAGTGGTGGACAGAAGGAAAAGTTGCATTTTTCCAACATTTATGATGAAATTAAATTTGCATGTTCTTTAAGGTGGGATCAGTATTTTGCCCTCTGTGCTCCTTAAGGAGAGGAATCTGCAGGAAAAATCAGAGTCATAGAGGAGTATGTTTCTGATTTATATGTCCTTCTATCTCAGCACTGACAAAATATTAAGTTGCTTTCCAGATTCATTGCAATAAAAATTAAATAGTAAAAGTAAAGTTGGGTTTATTTGCCTTAACCATTTTTGATCTATATTGTGAATCTGCTAATTTAGAGTTCCTAGTTTAGAGCTCGTGATCTGCATCAATTCAGCCGTAACTGAGTGCTCCAAGCATGCTTCATTAGCCTTTAAGTACTTAACATTGCAGATTGTTTCACATTACAGGTGAAGAAGAACAGTTCACACCACTTATTTTCCTGTGTGGTAAAAAACAATACTGACCTCTACAGTAAAAAGAAACTGTTTTCCTTGCCATTTCCATGCCAATACACTGGGCAATAATGAAAAGCTTACAGAATCAGATTACAGCTATAACAATACAGAATTCTGAATTTACATTGTAAAATTTTAACAGCATAAATAGAACAGCAGGATAACTATTTCATCTGTCAAATACTGGTATGTCACAACAGTTTCAGTTCAACACCATTTACGTTGATAGCACACATGAACATAAAGGTAGATGGTGGCCTCACAGTTATAGACTTATAGAATAGTCTGGATTGGAAGGGACCTGTAAAGTTCATCTAGTCCAACCCCCTTGCCAGGAGCAGGGAGATCTTCAATAGACCAGGTTGCTCAAGAGACCCATCCAACCCGACCTCGAATGTTTTCAGTGACGGGGCATCTACCACCTCCTGGACAACCTTTTTCCACTACGTCTCCACCCTCACTGTAAAACATTTCTAGTTGTAAAACATATCTAGTTTGAATCTCCCCTGTTTTAGTTTAAGACCATGACCCTTGTCCTGTTGCAACAGGTACTACTAAAAAGTCTGTCCCCATTTTTCTAATAAGTTCTTTTTAAGTATTGAAAGACCACAATAGGGTCTTCCTGGAGCTTTCTCTTCTCGAGTCTGAACAAGTCCAACTCTCTCAGCCTATCCTCGTAGGAGAGGTGCTCCATCCCTCCAACCATTTTTGCGGCCCTTCTCTGAACCCAGTCCAAGAAGTCTGTGTCTTTCCTGTTGAAGAAAAAGAAATCCTTTATCGAAGAATATATAACAAAACTGTTAGACTCTTTGCCCTAGTATGCCATGGATGCTGACAGTTCATTTACAGTCAAAACAATTCGTGCTGGTTTATTGGGAAAAAGTCTGTTAAATGGGTGTGCATGATCTCAGCATCAAGAAGTCACAAAGATTTGGCTCATTGTGGCAAGGATCATGCAACAGGAGCACATATCCTGCTTGCCCTATTACCTGCTCTTCCCTAGTCATGCACCGCTGGCTTCTGCAAGACACAGGGTCCAGGTCTTGGCAAAGCATTGATTTAACTCCATTGATTTAACAAGGACAGCTGTTCTTGTATTCTTGTTTAAGTGTAAAAAAGCTGGTTGGTTTTTATTTTTTTTTTCCTCTTTACACATCCTTGAGCCCACAGAGGAAAAATAATGTTTTGAAAGGGTAGAGAGCTTATCTGACAAGAAAATACGTTAAGTATTGCAGATTGTCTGTAACATAAAAATATTCCTTCTGCAATCTCAAGTTGCTCCTTCCTTCCTCCCAGCTCCAACGCACAGCTGCCATACTTCCAGCATTTCAAAGGATGTTTTCAGGTCCTTTCAGGTTCTAGTTCCTGTTAAAAGAAAAAAAAGAAAAGAAAAAAAAAATAACCTAAATCAGAAGCAGTTTGACACCCCCAGTAGGAACTAAAACCTGAAAAAAGCCTCAGCCACCTGTGAAATGCCTCTGAATGCAGCAGCTGTGTGCTCAGAGGATGAGACAGCATTCAGACTGCCTTCCTCACGACTTGAGTGCACATATGGACAGTGCAACGTATGGGTGTGTAGATCATTTCTATATTTTTGTCTCCATCTGAACAGTTCAGTCAGGTACAAGAAAAACATTCCCGTTTTCCTTCTTGAAACGGTAATCACTGAAATGCCTTTCACGGAACTCAGTGAATCAGGAACTAAAAAAGCAGGGTGAGATGCTTCACTGGTAAAAACAGTGCAGCTCTGTTACATTAAGCTGCTGAAGAGAAGTGGCAAGCACGTCTGTGGATACAATAGCACATTTCTGTGACAGGTAAATTGAAAAAAAAGGGAAGATAACAAGGATGAAGTAACAATATAGCAAATACATAACGAAGAGAACGAGAGCAGCAGCAACATAGCTATGCAACATGATCTTTTCTCACCTGATTTTGACTGCTGTGTCAATGAGATTTCTTGGATGGGTACAATCATTGGGATTTGAATTATCTTATTACCTTCAGAGAAACCTTCAGCTTGAAACCATTCACGGTACAGTTCGCAGCAAAATTCACACTCAGTGGCATGAAGCAAGGATGCCGCACAGCACTGGTCAAGGTGATGGCACCACAGCTGTGCCTTCTAGACAGGGTCCACATCCACGGTTCAGCACAAACACTAAGATTAAGCCAAGCTATGTATGTCTTTCACAGTTCATTAGTCATAAATCTCAAGGCAGCTGAAAATTCCCTGTGCCCCTGTTATATTACTTGGTTATTCTCACTAACCCACACTATACACTCAGCCTCCTGAATGCATAGCACAGCACCAGCAAAGCTACCCACATGGATATTAGCCCTTACAAACTCTACTGAGTGCTTTCCTGAAGGCTGCTTTGACAGTTCCATCAAAATAAGGGCCTTGAACTATTCCCAAAGAGAATTAATCAAATGAGGGAAGTAAATAGTGAGCAAAACTGACAGAAATTAATTTCCAGGCTTTTGAATGGGCAAGCTCTCTGTGGTTCCTAAGTATAAATCCTAGAAATGTAAAAGATCTTCCATATTTTTGGACAACCAACATACCTGAGAAAGATTGTTGTGCTAAGAACAGGATGTGTTAAAATCATATAGAAGAGATTACACAGTCCATTTAGTTTTGCAAGTTCAAAAAGCAATTTCTGCATAACTGTTCTGGTGCCACCCCTACTAAATTATGTAGAGAGTTCCGTAAGTGCTTCTAGAAGTTTTTTAAGAGCACACCTTTCAGGGTAGCTATTTTTCTTAATCAGTTTTCGGGCAGCTGTAAGTCACACTGACCTATGTACAAAACTGTAGAAAGAGTGGAATTTTGTCTCACTTCTGTTCAAAATCAGTTTAATTCCACTGAATTCAGAAGATTTGTTCAGTTTAAAAGTAGTCATGATGAGATCATCAGCAGAATTACTGGTTTTTTATTAATTTAACTATTTGAAGTGAAGAAAAGACTCACCTTTTCCACATCAATGTGGAGGAGAAACCTTTTAGTAATGAAGGAAGGGAGGGGAAAGGGAATTTATTTTCTCTTCCATTTAAAAATGGTTAAGATGTGTCCAGATGTTGTCCCCCGCCTTAATAAACAGTGAAAAATTTTACTGGCAAGTATTCAAAGAATAACTAGCAGGACAATCTCATGCAATATGTACATACCCCCCCCCAAAAAAAAAAAAAAGTGAGCACGTCTTGAATGCAAAGGACAGCAGTAGTTTTCAGGGATCTGAATAAAATAGCAGTTCTCAAGGGAGAAAGACAGACCATCATTTTAAATCACCTTTAATCTGGTTCCTGCTATTCCATTTCAGAGAAAAGTCCAGAGCCCTTAGCCTAACCAGTTAAGTTTCAAAGTAGCAATGATTAAATTAACAAACTTGTTTTAACAGCCCAGAGTGATGAGGTGGTGCCAAAGTCCGCTTCCAGTTACAAGTGTGAAGCCACGGCAGAATTATGGAAAAATCATAGCTCATATAAACTACTGATGATGTTAGTTCACAGTTGATAGCTAATAGTTCGTAGCTAATAAAGGTCAAACAGGAACAGCGTTTGGTCTTTGGAAATTAGGCAGGCTTCTTTCGTAGATTTCCTGCTGCATGGTATGAGCTTTGGCCTGATGCGTGGCTGTTCAGCTGTTTAAATATGGGCTTCACTACTTGTAGTAGTGAGGGTATAGATGAAGAAAGATTCCCTCCATTTCAACTCTGGCAAAGAACTAAGGAGAAAGAGAAAGAAATTGTATGGTAGTGATTTTTCTGGAAGTGCCAGGGACAGCCCAACTCTTCTACCCTCTTGCTTTTACGTGGTTTCTATCTTTTCATAGGCAATTTTGCTAGCTATAGCTTGCAAGACTTTTCCCTTCAAAGTCTCAAAGAAGTGGATGATATAAAGAGCAAATGGTACAACTTCCTTGAGGACAAAAAAGATGGTTCCTTACCTTTTTTAAAACAGCATAAAACATGGAATGAAAAAAGTCAGGATCACAATAGTTCAGGCAAGTTTTATAAAAATTCCGAACAGCAACATTTTCCCCAGATTTACCCTCTGATTACTAAAAGTACCATTCAACATTTTACTCTTTCATAAAACTAGTGGCAGACTGTGGGACAGGCAGTGTACATGATCAGGAAAGTATATGATACCTATATCATATATTTTTAATTTTTTTATTAATTATTTCTATTCAATTTTATTGTATTATTAATATTTATAGTGGGAGCAACATCGGTCAGTGTAACAGATGTAAAAATGGCTTCATGCCCACTACCTGATAGAGATCAAACATAGCTGCATTGAATGAAGACGAAATTTTGCTGCCTGATGTGGGGTAAGGATCTGATGAGCATCTTCTGTGTGCCTGCCAGGGATGTACCCAGCACGCTTTGTTCTTGTTGGTGTTGGAGCAGATGCCAGCTGGCAATGGACTCAGCAATGGGGTGCTCTGCTATTACTTTTCCAGAAGTCCCCACCAGCCTCCCATAGCTACGGAGAAAATGAATCGCAGCGTTTGAGACACATTGCCAAGGTATCATATTTTAACACATGACGATGCATCAGCCAGCATGCAGAAACTGACTGTGTATGCTCTGAGTTGGTGGCAAATGACACGCAAAGCATTCAAGCTTCAATTTCTTTTGCTGAGGTTTTGACTAATTCTTTCCCATTTTTATCTGAATAAGAAGGTATCTGCACCTTTAAATTTGCGGTTTCAGGTACACATGAGTTCCTTTTGGTTAAATTCTGTGGGACCAGTTTAGCAGCATTTTGGAATCCTGAGCTCTGTCAGTGAGAGGTAAGTTCAGAAAATCTGTCCTCTATTTTAGTGGCTTTGCTGGGAATTGCAAACTGCTAAGCTCCTCCGTAAACCCAGTCTTTTATATTTTGCTTAAAGAAGATGCAAATAGATAGTGGACTAGTTCTAATGGAGCCAGTAACCTGAAACTGTAACAGGCTAAAACAATCACATGGAAGCCCACGATACCGTCATAGAAAGGTCTCCATCTTCTCCAGATGCATCAGGGACAGTTACTCCCTTTCACAGGTGCTGCTACCTGGAACAGTAGAATATATAGAATACATTTTTCAGGATATTGTACCTGCACTGCTGGTATGTGGTGATCATTGGTTACAATATAAGTTTTTCAAGGTCAAATAAAAGTTTAGCTAGACATTTACATCAGGAGAAAACTCCATTCTTAGTAGCAAGGTCTTTTAAAGCCTTTTCTAACTTTTTGCGGTGATATACTATATGCTGCAGGCTCACTATGTCTCCTCAGCAGGTCATATATTTTCCTTTATGCTCAGCTGAGTGGAGCTAAGATCAATTTTTAAATCACATTGCTATATTATCCATCTTTACGGTTGCAGACAAGGTGGATAATTGTTTGCTATTTTAGAGATCCTTGAGTTACAAAACTAAACCTTTTTCCCAAAATTCTATTTCAAGTCTCAAAATGACCCTTTTTTTTTGCTACTTACAGAATATTTGTGTATACCATTTCCACAGAGAGGCATATGCACAACCACCAACATAAATACACACTTAAAACTAAATAATAAATTATTTAGTTTGTGTGAGTGGTGGCCTTCAAAGGCAAGGGACAGTTTGGTCACTCCTACAAACAACTATGAAAGGAAAATAATGATGAAGGGGAGATTTTTGTTTCTGTTAAGTAAATTAAACTGATATTAAAATACAGTGAAGATCCTTTGGATGAATACAAAGTACATTAATAATTCAGCTAAAATAATGAAGTTCCCATGCTCCACTACATAGAAAAAGGTAAACTACAAAGCTGACCTAATTCTTAGAGACAGATTTTCTGCAGGAATATGCTTTGTGTATACTGAAACAGATTTGTTCTTGTGTTTTCTTTTCTATGAGACGACTGAATATTTTGTTACGACATTGTTTGCCCAGCAAGGTCACTGCTCTGAGTGTGAATATGGGTCAGACTGCACACTCACACACCAGCCTTTCTACAGTGCAAGTTTTGCTTTTTTTCTCTAACCTGGAGAAGGATTCCTTCCTGACTTAAAAATCTGGGTTTTTTTCCTAAACATGAACCAGTGAATAAGTCACCTAGGTCTGAGATTTTTAATGTCACTTAGATATTTGTCACCTGATATAACCTTATCACAAGCTTCAGAGGATGTGATAAGGAAATAAAATGTGTGTCTATTTTTTTCCCATCAAGGAATAAATATTTCCTGATATTACAATGGAAAAATATTCTGCAAGGCCCTTGCAGGTGACCAAAGAAAACACTAAATCAGTACCACCTTATGAGGTAAATATGGCACAGAAATAGCAATTTGGTGTCCTTTCCAACTCTTCTACAGATATCGCCACACTTGAAAGTTAAGGACAAATATCACTGACATAATTGTCCACTACGGGAATTGCCTTGCCAATGGAAAAAGATATCAATGACATCTTTTGTATAAGGCACAGAAAAGCAATGCAACACCATCAGATCTGTTCGGTGTTTCTAGTGATGTCAGCAGAGGAACAGAGAGTACAAAATCTTTATCATGTTCCTGTACGGAATAGTGAAGTCTGTAGTGAAGTGGCGTTTCATCATGCAAGGATTAAAACTGCAACTTTTCTGACATTTTTTTAACATCAACTAACATTGTACAATTCATAGTGTGTTGCAAAAAAAGATCACGTTATGCCATGAATTTTGTTCCCAAGGTTTAGCACATGCAATTCTCCTTCTCGATTTCCTTTAGTTATACATCCTCGGCTCCCACCTCCCATTCAGAATACTCAGTTTTGGCGTGTGTGAAGGTGTAAGAGGGATTTGAGTAAGGAACACCATATATTAGGACATAATTCAGGCTGTGTCAAGTTTATTTTAATCCCTCTCTAAAGAACCCAGATAAATCTGACCACTACTCAAGTTTAAGTACCAAGCAGAGCAGCCAAGGATGATGAAAATAAAGAGACCTAGAGCAGCTATAGTAACTCATTGACATTATGCCCAATATTCTGAGCCAAATTCATCCCTCGTGTAAGTACTTTGACTACAGTGGAGTTACACTAGAGAAGAATTTGTTCAGCATCCTCTGATTACAGGGAATTTCAGTTCTAAAACGGGGGATAAAATCACTGACCCGAGTATAATGAAGAGGCTTGGAATGGCAGGGATCAAATAAATGAAGATGGAAACTCACTGACTTGTACTATCCTGAAAGTCAATCTGCCCTTGTAAAATTTTATTCAAACATTACAGTGGAAGAAAATACATATTTGGAGCTCTCAAAATCATCCATACAAGAAGAAGATAAAGTGTACATTCACTGAGGCTGCAAACAATATTATGGAGATTAAATTGCAGCAGAGGAAGAAAATGTGTTTTTCAGGCACAGCACTGCAGGATCTACAAAACAGCTATTACAGACTTCAGAGGAAGATGATACAATGGCACAAAAGAAAATCACTGGACCAGCTTCCTCCATGGGGCAATGTACTGAGCTATGAGGACATAGGCAGTCTGATCAGAATGTTTTCCCAGAAACTATTATATTAAGGGATGGTTTATACAGACAATTATCTTCAGTTTGCCCCTTCCTTCCTTCCTTCCTTCCTTC
>VWZZ01000854.1:24800-64003 GCA_013399095.1 Psophia crepitans | reverse complement strand
TTCCCTCCCTCCTTTTTTTTAACTTTGCAGTGCGTTGCAAAACCACTGAAAAACACCAGCGTAGAAGTTTCAAGGTTCCTGCTTTTGTGGGTGGAATCAGTCTTGCTATGTAAAATATCTCAAGAAACAACAATATTTGAAAAGAAGCATGAAGCATTTGGTATAAAAAATGAGAGATAACTCTTCCTTCTAAGAATAAATGAAGGAAATAGGCTTTCTTCCCATGTCCTGACACATGGCATTTCAGAATCTAAAACTGGTTTTAGCTAACCACACTTTAACAAGCTTCCATCTCTATGATCACCAGCATCCTCCTTTATTACAGTCCCATGGGTATGCAAGAAGTAACAGCTAGACTGTTGCATGTGAAACTGGCTATGGTCTCATGCCCCTTCTTTGACGGGCATCCTCCAATTGCACGAATTATGTTGTTTCCTAAGTATAATCACAGATTTCCTTTTTTTTTACTATTAAACATATTATCAGATTTGTTTGTGCCTTTTTTCTCAAGACTTATTTGAAAGAATATTATGAGTACTTGTGTGGCATAGTCAATTTTCTGCTTCAATATGATGTATATAACCATAGCAACACCTGTCCTCAGCGGTGCATCAGTGTGTCTTACTGTTGGATAAATACTTTTTTTTTAATGTTCCTTTGGACAGAACATGCAATAAAACTGCAAGGAGATATAGCTATTCTTGAATGAAAAGATTACAGACAAAATGAAAACTTGTTCACAATCTTATCACTTTAAATCATTTGTTATTCAAGGTTAGACCTTCTAAAATGTGAGATCCAGCTGTAGATATCAACACAATCTATGGATTTGGGGTACATTTTGCACTGAAGTAAATACAATTTTTGAAAATCTTGGTACAATTTATTTTAGTTAAGCAGTTTTGATTTCCTTTTAATACTACTTGTTCCATGTTTTTATATATAATCTGTTCAGCCTGCTTGCTTGATATTTTTATTTTATTACAGGTACAATATATTTGCAGGTTTGCTGAAATGCCAGCAACTTCTTCTGTTACCTCTGAGTTTATAAAGTTCTATTTCCACTTTTGTTTGCTGAGTAAGACATCAGTAGAGACAAAAAGATAAAAAACTGTTCTTGTTCAGGAATTAACTGTTAGCTCCCAAAGATAACCTTGAAAAAAAAAATTCTAAGATTTTAAGGACTATTCTAATGACCATTAAGTATCCTTAAAACAACTGTTTTAGATGCAGACTGAATAGGTTTACATTGTGCTAGGAAGTATTAATAACGATACTTGGGAGCAGCAGTGTATCAGTAAAATGAAGATAGGCACAGCTGCTGTACCTAATAATACAGTGTATACTTCTATATAAACCAAGCTTCTCGGAATTTTAAACAATGAAGTGAGTGCCTTTGCACACCATTATCATTTTATCATGGGTACAGATCATTCAAACGCTTTGAAAAGAATACTCTTTTGCCTGGAAGACTGACTTTAGACAGTGACTAGAGTACAAAACACTCTTCAGCCAGAGTTTATCAAGAATTCTTCCTATCCAGAAATTTCTGAGAAGCAGAGTCAGTAAATTTATCATATTGACCTGGTACATCTGAAGTAATTTTGTTGTCTATTAAGAGAGATTTTCTGGGGCGTTGTTGGGGTATTTTTTTTGTTTGTTTCTTTGTTTGGTTTTATTTTTGGTTTTGGGTTTTTTTTTGAGATTGGCATTCAAGAGAAAAATGTTAATTTAAAATCGTATGCTATTTCATATTCGTTTTTAACCGGTTTATGTTACCCTTTAAAATTTAAGTGTGTGATAACTGAAAACCTCACAATAAAATAACTTTTTTCCTATTGCTTACTTCATGCATTTTATACAATTTTGTGGAATTGGTTTCAATGTTCCCCCTGTCTAGTGAACTCTCAGGTCTTCTTATTAATCTCAAATCACTTTAGCAGATCCATATAGAAAAAAAAATGAAAACACAGAGTTATTGAAGAAAAATTTTATGATTTTGAAATAAGCAAGCTCATGTGGAAGTTTAGAAACTCAAAAAACATTCCAAAAAGACAAGGTAAAAAGAGTAGTTTTCAATTTTCATTTGTTCTTCAAAGTGTGTGCATACCTTGAACAGACAAAGAATCTCCATCTGTACCTCAGAGGTACAGAAAAACATTAAGCAATACTTAGTCTGAATGTAAAACATTCATTCCTTTCCTCACCTCAGTGGTATGCAAGTATATTAAAGTTTTTGAACCAGTGGTTTCAGGATCTGGCAAACATTTTATGACTGCTATCCCACAAGAAACATTTTTCTTTTTCCTGTATCTATGTAGGTAGTAAAAGGGAGTAATAAGAATCATTTGCCTGTGTCAAGTAGAAGAAAGATTTTTAGGCATTTTTTTTGTACTGCAGCAGTTTATAAAGACCTGAAAAATGCATAAGCCTACACAGAGATGACTTGCTGCATAGCAAGGATGATTACACTAAATACAACTGAGTCAAATTTCAACTGATAATAAAAAAATGTTGAAAAGTAATTAAATGCTCAGTTAAGTTGTCTCTGCCAGTACTTGCTCTTTAAAGTTGAAATGGACAAGGCTGTCCAAACAGATCTTGCCAGTAATTTCAGAAAATATTATACAGATGAAGGCACATACATAGAAGCAGGCACAAATGAAAATAATAGGAAACTTCTGGTGGGAATGGGATACAACCCAAAATAGTGACGGGAGGTTGGCTACACCTTTTCCCTTCCTAGGGATTTTTACCAAATGAAGAGTGCATTGATATTTCTGAGGAGACTCCATGAAACTCCTGTTGTGTAAATTGCTGGGGAGAAGTGGTGGATCATTGCCCCCCTGAGCCATGAGCACTCCCTTCCAGCTTATGCCTTGCTTGGGAGCCATGGCCTGTGCAGAGCTCCCCGAAGGACAAGGGGCTGACATCATGTTTCATCACTCAGATGTCTCACTGGCAAGTTTTAGGGTATGACTACAGCATAGGCTTCGCTCGGAATATGGTTCATTTTCTCTTGTAAAATTAACTGGCTGCCAGGAAGTCAAAGAAAGTAGAAAGATGTCAGAAACAATATGATATCTTCAAATTTTGCTATTATTAAAGAGTGATAAAAGATGTTATACTCCATGAGGAATTTCAGGTTTGAGCTGTAAGACCCATTGCACTCTTCTCAGTGAAACATCACAGCAATAAATTATTTCCTGACAGACATTTTTATCTGACTGGGAAAGATGCTATACTGCACGAAGCAGGCTGGCCACTGTAGTGGAGTAACCATCTCCCACGCTGACTCCTTCTTGGACTGGGTCATTAGCTGTGAGCAGCTATTCTAATTAAACTCTGCCAATGTGTAACTCTTAGTAGAGCAAGACTGTACTGACAGCAAGCTTTGACAAAGACATTTATTTTAAAGATCCCAGAAATCATTTACTCAGAAGAGAGGCAGTTTAATTAGTAATTTAAAAGATGCTTGAGAAAGATTTTACGAACCATAGTTTGTATGCTAGACATCCAGACAAAATGTGAAATTTAGTTTTGGGCTCCTGTGGAGAAAAGCACCTTGGGTTCAGAGGTGATCTAGATATACAAAGCTGGAGCAGTATTAACAATCAGTTTATCCAGGTACAGAGGTGGCTTTTCAGGATTCTGAAGCTAATTTGAATATACCACAAGTATAAGGCCTGTGTTTCATGTAGCATAAATCATTCCATGTTAATTAGAATTTACTAGTAGCCAAGAACTGGTTAACTCATATTTCCCAGTGGAAACTGTTTTGTGGTACATTAGGAGAAAGGTGATTTGTTTCAACAAGTCAGTAAAGCCTTCAGGAAAAAAAAAAAAATTTGTTGGAAATATTTGGAAATATATTTAAGACACTATCCTTACTAAAAATCATAGGTCTAGGCAAAGTTGGGGCAGGAGGGGAATCTCATAATTTAAAGGGGACCATGTCATGCATCCTTGAACACCTAGGACATTGTGTTTATTGATCTCCTATTGGTTTCAGCTGAACTGTAGTTCTAGGGATAAATCCTGGACTCCTAAAGGGAATGATCTGTGATATGCCTGAACATGAGAAACTTCTTAAAACTGACTTGGTACTAAAGATCTGGGAGGGGTCTAGTGCTATGAGTAGAGTATGCTATGAGTCACCATCCCTAGAGGTGTTCAAAAAGCGTGTAGAAATGGCACTGCAGGACACAGTTTAGTAGACATAGTGGTGTTCGGTTGATGGTTGGACTCGATGATCCTAGAGGTCTTTTCCAACCTTAAAGATTCTATGATGATTATTATTTCTTTAGTGGAGGAGATGGGAACTGCGGGTCAGGATGTCAATATCCATCAGAGAAAAGTGATAGAATCTATCCTAAAGAGTAGCTAGCGGACAGATGGGTAAGAATGGTATAATGACACTGATCATACATATGTGTATGTATATATATGTGACATAATGATATTAAAAGTACTGAGTTTGCTGAAGAAGTCACCTACAATGTGAATAAGGAAATTTGGCTCATATAGTCTGCTATGTTTAGGCCAAAAACCAGTCAGTTGGTACTCTTATCAAAGGCCCTTTCAAAGTCCCAGAAGGGACAAAAACCAAGGAGGAAATGGAGATGGAAATGGAAATGGAAATGGAAATGGAAATGGAAATGGAAATGAAGTCGAGAATGAGAAAGAAGCCATCCTCATCCCACTGTACAGATCCGTGATGTTTCTGAATCGAACAGTGAGTGGATAAGAGACAGAAAGGGTATAACAGAAAAGCCACAAGAAAGGTAATAAGGATGATCAAAGACATACAATGGTTTCTTACAGAGAATAGACAAATAGTAAAACACAATGAGGAAGCTAATTGTCAACTGGAAGTTATAATAAAGCATGGAAGATCTCCTGAGAACTCTGGCTATTCTCAGATCTCTTATTTAATTTTCCAATCAGGGGAGTGTATTTCCACTGGATTATTTTAGAAAGACAACAACTTTTAAGACAGGCATGTTGATTCCCCACAATGAGACTTCAACCAACCAACAAAAACATTTTCTCTTTCTACTATTGATTTGGGAACTTTGTTAAGGCATTTGGTTCAGCACTCATCACCGCATTGTCTGAAACCTTGTAATCTAATAACTGTAACTGAAAAACTAGTTTTAAATGAGTAATTTATTTCAGATTTTGCTTTTACTCTACTCACAGAAGGCTCTCGGGCTATGGTCTTTCTGTAGATGTATTTGTTTCTAAAATTGTTTGACTATCTTTCTGTAATTGCTTCAAAAGATTAAAAAATGCATTCAAAATCTCTGCTGCATTGGATAGTGGGCTCAAGTTATATCTTTCTGTGGATGAGTGTAACTTTCCAAATCAAGCTCCTTTAGATAATTTCCAAAACTGCTGTACACGTGAATGGAATCACATGAGCACACAAAGGTACTTATGTATGATGGTAGGAATCAAACCCAAGAAAAAGTGCAAATGAAGTGAAAGTCACAATGTATGCCATGGAAAGAAGAGAGCACAGTACGGGAATTTTTCCAGAAGATCAACATTAAGTTGCCAGTCTGAGATGTTTCTCATAGTCTGTGCAAAACTGGAGCTCATGTCAGGTTTCATAAATCAGCTCCAGAAAACCCCAAGTGGTGAAAACTCTTAGGTTTAAGATATTGAGCAAATTGTGTCACCTTTGTTCTGACACTTGTTAAGGACTATACCAAGAAATCTGACTTTCTTTTCTTTCAAGCACACTTTGCCTCCTTCCCTATGCCCCATCCCTTTTTCCCAACTTTTAGCATTTCATGTGACAAATCACCCACTCTGTCATCAGCCTCCTTAAAGCTCTACAGAGGGGAAAATTCTGCTCCAAAGTTGTGAAGGTCAGAGAAGTTTAATTCTACCTAACATCCCCCTTCCAAAACTTAGCCTCATGAAATGTTTTTTCACCTCCCTGGGGCTGGCCATAAAGGAAACCGTTCTTCTGCAAGTAACGTGACAAGCAGCAGCTAACCTTCATAAATTAATTCAGGCTGTCTTCACCAGCTCCTCTTTCTGAACTGGGAGATGGTGAGCCTTTTTAACACAGTGAAAAGGATCAGAGGTTTTAAAAATACTGCATTCCTGAAGTTTAAGCCTTTTAATCCCATCCAAAACTGTAGGTTGAAAGAGAGAGAAGTAGAGAGGATGGAACAGTTAAATAAAGAATACAAATAAGAACAGTTATTTTATGAGGCTGGTGCCCTGCCATGGGTCAAGGCTCTGGCACTTAGAAGACGTGTTATGGTGTATCATACACTGATGCTATTGATCACTAAAAAAACCAACAACCAACCAAAAATGAAACAGTAATAGCCACAGCGCTACCAATTGGTAACAACTGTCATCCACTCCTGATATTTTTCTGACTGAAGTGAGAGACACTTTTTTCTAAGCAATTTTTTGCACTTAGCTGCAGCAGCCTGCATTTGCTAATGCATTTCAGCACTGGTGCTTGGATGGACATGTGTAATGGTTGTCAGACTGACACACCATCATTTACAAGCTCAAGACATTGAAGAAAGTCCATGTCTTGCTCTCTAAAATTTAGATGACTTTTTACAACAGCCCCCTGGCAAAGCTGTGTCATGCAACTTTAGGATGGGTTACACAGGTGTTATCTGGAAGCATACAGTTATCTGAGTTCTTAATTTGAGTTCTTAATTTGAATGCATGTGGTCAATATTGCAACTGTTGAGACTACTGACTTAACTGAATTTTTCTTCTCTAAACTCCACTTCATTTCACTTTATTGCCAATGTATAGCAGGTAAAAAAAAAAAAAAATGAAGTTTTTCAACATTCAGCATAGGAATAAAATCATTGATCACAGTTCAAGGTTTGAATGTTGTGTGCACAGGTTTATTCCACTCTATGTATTTTCTAGTTAAATTAACACATTTTTTCACCTGCTTTTAATTTGTTTCCAATCATTTTTAAGAGTTCCTACAGGGTACTAAGTATATACTTTGAACCTGAAACCTGAAATACTTTTCCTGTACCTTGATATATGTTGATAGTCTCTCAAATAAATGTTGCTATTACAGCAGTAATAGCATTTTCTGGCATACCATTTATATTTCAAAGAAATTAGTTTTGAGGCTGACCAGGCATATTCTTGAAAATACAGCAAATACTTGTAGGAAAGAGAGAAAAAGAGAGGAAAGGGAGAGAAAGAAAAAGAGTGAAAAAGAGTCAAAGAAGAAAGAATAAAATAAAACAATTTAAAAAGGGAAGGGGAGGCGAAGGGAAGGGAGAGAGAGGGAGGGAAATAGGAGGGGAAAAAAGAAGGGGGGGACAAGAGAGCATTTTTTTTTATATTTCAAGATGTAAATGTTCTATATTTTCATTTTTTAAAAAAATGTTGTTGTTTTGGTATGTTCTCAAATACATTTCATAGATTCTAGAAAGTATCTCCCAGCTAGAAGTATTTGACTTTGCATCAAATCAATTTCTCGGTGGAACAGAAAAAAAAAGTTCTTTTATTTCATTTAGCTAAGGAAAACATAACTAGAGGAACAATGAAAAGTAATTCTTCAGGCAGGACAGAGAAGAGAAAACTCAGTTATTTTCAATTCTTTTAGGAACGCTCCTTTTCTGTATTCATTCTTACATACTTGTGCTATAGACAGCATGTTTACAAAGCAGTCTGGATTTTTCCTTTGTTCCAATTAACCCCTATGCCGTAGAAGTTTCCAGTAATCTTCTTCAACATTCTCATTTAATCTTCAGCTCACTCCCCACTGATTTGCTCTTTTGCCTTTGTCATTACAGTGCCTTCTGCAGCATCTGCAAAAGCAATTTCCCTCACTTTTCTTGGCAGTTTTTTGCAACATCATCTCTGCCCTCTCTTTCATCTTCTCCTGAGATGAGGTGTCTCTCCCTCCCAAAGTCCAGGGGCCTGAGGTGGCCAGACAGCTTCTTTCTTCCAGCAACATGGACCCTTTCTATAGCATTTGTTCTTTCCTGCAGGGCAACTCTCCAGAGCTATCTGCTAGTTTATGTCCGACATTGGATGGGTGTCTTCCTCCGTCCTCTGAACAGTGGGCAGGGGCGTTCTGCTCTCATCACAGGGATAGCCTTTAAGATGTGGGGCAGCAGTGAGATGGGAGACTTAACAAGGAATTTGTTACAGATGGACAAATTGGTGCCACACACTTCCTAATAAAAATGAAGAAATGTGGGCAATGAAATGATGGCACTTTCCACAGGCTTTCCAAGGAGACAGGATGAGCAGAGCACAAGCGCCAGCATGTCAGTGCAAGAACATCAGGGGTTTATTCATGAAGTTTTATAGTGATACAGAGTTGTCAGTTCCAACCACTAATCTGGATATACACAGTACTGTATCAAACATAATCCTGTTGAGATTTACGCAGTGATCTGCTGCTGTTACTTTTTCCAAGTGTAGCAGCATCAAGACTTCGAGTCTCAAGTTTTCCAGATTATACCATTAAATTTTGGGCAAAATAAAGAAGCTCAGCTAACATAACAACCCTGTGGTTACTAACCAGGCTCTGGTACAGCGCATGAGTAAAACTACGTTAAGAAGGGACGATGCACGGGGTGTCCGGGCATTGCGGTGGGGAGCAGTGCTTGGCTCGTGCAGCAGCATCACGCATGTGTCACAGCTGTCAAGACGAAGCTATATGGGGGCAGCCGCTATACAAGCACGACGCAACAAAGGGTGGGCAAGCGTACTCCGATTACAAGAGCAAAGAGTCACCTTACGAAAACAAAATATCATCATCTTATAAAGGGAATTAATAACCCCGGAAAAATGGTGAGGTAAAGCACTCATACAGTTAATAATTCCTACATTTCTTACAGTGAACGATAACACTGCTGATCTCAGTGACTGATTAAAAAAAATGTCATTGAAAATATTTTTCTGATCAAAAGTCTGGCAAATTCTATGTGACAACACTGGCTATTTCACTTCTATTTTTATTCTTAATCTCTCCCTTTTCTTTCAGTTATGCAAGTAGCAACATTGGTCCTCTCTGCTCTGCAGAATGCTGGGCTTTTAAAAGTGCGCCCCATGCACCATTTTAATCTCTGGTACTGGATTTAACACCGTAGTTGTGCTCTACCGGAGCTGAAAAGAAAAAAACAAGTTCAGTGGTGATAAAGAACCACATTATATACTGAAAGTTGCCAAAAATTTTACTTTAACAAACCCTAACGCAACCCTTTGTTTCTTATTTATTTTTCTCTGAGATATGTGGAGTTTAATGGGAAGCACTTCTGTCTTATCGATTCCGGTATCCCATCACACTCTGTACATTTGGATCTTCAGTAAGATGAAAGCAGGAAAGATGAAAAAAGGGAAGGGAACAGAGAAGCTGGTAGTAGGAAAATCAAGGCTTAGGACCAGTCTGAGCTATTTGTGAAATATTTTCACAGACGTTTCAACATAAAATTCTTACTGACTTAAGGACAAGTATCAGCATTTCTTTAGCTGGTGCTGTACTTTAATTTTATATCTCTTCGACTACCTCACAGCACTTTGATATGCCTGTAATAAAAGTAAAATCTTTAATATCCTTACCCGCCACAAGAGCAGTATAATATCCTAGTGCCTTCACAGCGCTCAGAAATAAACCAGTATCTTTTTCCTGCTCGTTAAAGCAGTGCTAATAAAGAACGGGTAGTGTTTAGCAATGTCTCCTGCTGGTTACCGCACACAAGCGATATTATTTCTCTGCAAGATGTCTGCCACGCTCACACGAACGTTACTTATGTGTAAAATGGCTGACAAAGGCAGCAGGCTCAGAAGTGGCGTTTGCTGCCTTGGAGCACGTTTTGCAGAACATGCATGCTGAGAAACGCTTCCTACATTTCCAACTTCCATAATTCTGGGCTGAGCGGGTGGTTTATCTCTCCTTAAAATGAGAAATGTGTCACTGACTGAGACATTTGCCTTTGTTCCTTTAAACATTGAATTAAGGTCATGATCTTAAAAAAGGTATTAATAAAGTAACTACATAATAGAGATGAGAGCTTAAATAATGCAGTGACTTTATAGCTGAAAATCAGTTTTGCACTCAGCACTAGCAGCCACAGATTCAATGGGGAAAAAAAAAGGTATGAAAGTTAAAGGAAATCTTCAGAGCATGTAACTTCAATTGTAATATTGAAGAGAGACGGAGCAGGCAACACTACAGAGAGTGAGAGCTTAGCTCTTCCTCCTTTGTCTCTATCCTCTGCTTGCTTTTGGTGTTAAATAATCCTCAGGCTGGTGGATGTAATATATTGGAGTAAAGAAGGTCAGTTTAGCTTTAAACCCTACAGCAGATATCGCGTGAAATGATCTGGTGGGAGTGTGCCACTGTGCACACCCATGCGAAAGGGGATCCGGACCAATATTCAGCTCATGGTAAAAAGTGTAGCTACTCAGATAAGAAGCAACCCTTTAGAACCACAGGAAAAAAAATTCTGAAATATGTGCACTGGGGTTCAGACATCTGAGGGAATGGCATATAAAATGAAACATGAACAGGAATTTTAAAAGAACAGCATTAATTAATTGGGTAAGAGACATTTTCTAGTCTCAGACCATCAAACGGACTTCATTTTGTGCCTGTGCTTCAAATTACCTGAGAGACTTATCTCCTGAAGACAGACCTAATCGGAACAAATGGCAAAAGCTCTTGGGGTTTCAAAAGCCGATATGCAAAGATGGCTGGTATTCAAATGCTAGCCGCTACCGAGTGTACTGCACAAGGCTTTCAAAATACAAATTAACCCATTTACTACATTTTAGGTAATCAAAGTAGCATGTTTTGCCTATTATGCAATTTCCCATACTTACTTAGGACCTGCCTTAAAATCTACCAACAGATTAAATATTAGTCATTCAGGGTGTCACTAATGTTTCTGAGAACTACAATTTTCTCTCGCCTTTTCTTCCTATTACCATACGTAGCTTAGTTATTACCATTTAAATATTTTCCAAGTTGGATGAAAGTCTGAATAATGCACAACTCCCATAAACAGGATTATCTATGCGGTAATATCTGCTCTGGACAGATTGCTTAAATGAGACATGTCCAGTCTGCTGTGTGTCTCCACCACACTGAAGTTTTCTCTTCTACTTTATGAGGAAATGCAGATTCAAACTAAGTGTAAATGTAAACATTTACTAAAGAACAAAAAAGGGTGCTTGTAATTAATTAACTAACAGTGAAAACTTGTTTTCAATGTAGTGCTATTTTCCAGGCTTGGACCATAAAACTGAGGAGACACGCATGTTAGATGTACTAACAATATTAGAAAAGCCTATGAAAGCAAGTAAACAAATAAACAAGCCAGTGCTCAGCAGCCAAAAGTTATATATGGGCCAACTTTGGCCACTAGTTTGGACTGTTTCCTGTCATTCTTTTTTGCAGAGCTAGAAGCTGTAGGTTCAAGTCCCAGATTTTGAACAATGGTTTGTGTTCAAAACAGGTGATGTAGTAGTGAATCGAAGTTTATTGAGAGATCAGTGGGGATGCATGAAGCTACACCTAGGAAGGCATCATAAGCCACTGAGAAGTGATGGGCTGGGGTTAGAGAGAAGATCAGCGTGGGTGTCCTGGTTTCAGCTGAGAGAGAGTTAATTTTCTTCATAGCAGCCAGTGTGGGTCTGTGTTTTGGGTTTGTGCTGGAAGCAGCGCTGATAGTGCAGAGATGTTTTTGCTGTTGCTGAGCGATGCTCACACAGAGCCAAGGCCTTTGCTGCTTCTCGCCCCGCCCCGCCGGCGGGATGGCTGGGGGTGTGCGGGGAGCTGGGAGGGGACAGACAGGGCAGCTGACCCCAACTGACCAAAGGGATATTCCACACCATATGACGTCATGCTCGGTTTATAAGGGGCTGGGGGAAGAGGAAGGGGGGGCAGCGGCGTTCGGAGTGATGGCGTTTGCCTTCCCAAGTCACCATTACGCATGACGGAGCCCTGCTGTCCTGGGGATGGCTGAACCCCTGCCTGCCGTGGGCAGTGGGGAATGAATTCCTTGGTTTGCTTCGCTTGTGCACGCTGCTTTTGCTTCACTTATTAAACTGTCTGTAACTGAACCCATGGGTTTTCTCACTTTCACTCTTCCGATTCTCTCCCCCTTTCCGATGAGGGGGACGGAGCAAGCGTCTACGTGGTGCCCAGCTGCCGGCTGGGGTAAAACCACGACAGTGAGCAATCCTGTGGTGGGACCACACTACTACTACAGATCACCTGATCAGGAAGAAGTAGATGATGCCTTATTCAGACAGCTGGAAGAAGCCTAATTGTGGCAGATCTTTGTCTTCAAGGGTGACCTGAACCACTCCAGTATCTGTGGGAAGGGAAATAGAGCATGGAACAAGCAATCCAGGAGGTGATGGAATTCACAGTCCTGAAAGGAAGGAAGAGAGCAAAAATTAGGACTTGCCCTCACTGGAGGAGGGTCAGGTTAGAAAATACTTAAACAAACTGGACAGACACAAGTTCATGGGGTGTGACAGGATGCACCCACAAGTGCATTTTGAGGCAACTCTTGATTATCTTTGAAAGCTCATGGTGATTCCTAAGGACTGGGAGAAAACAAATATCACTCCTGTCTCCAGGAAGGAAAAGTAGGAGGAGAAGAAAGAATTTTGACAGCTGGGCTCATAGGGTTATCACCAGTGACACAAAGTCTTCAGCTGAAGGACCATCACCAACACTGTATCCCAGTGTTCAATACTAGGACCACTTAACCTACTTAACCTCTTTGCTAGTGACCAGGATGCCAGGACAGACTGTACCCTCAACAGATTTCCAGATGACAGAAAGCTGGGAGGAATGGCTGGTAGGCTGTATGGGTGTGCTGCTGTTTCATGCCACCCTTCCAGAGGGACTTGGATGGGCTGGAGAAATAGGCCAACAGGAACCTCTTGACGTTGAGTAATGGGAAATGCCAAGTTGTGCATCTGGGAAGGAATGACATTAGGCATCAGTACATGCTGGGGGTCAACTGGCGGGAAAAGAGATTGACAGAAAAGGACTTGGGAGTCTTTTTGTGCATGAGCAAGCAACGTGCCTTTGCCTCAAAGAAGACCAACGATATCATGGTCTGCATTGGGAGAACTGTTGCCCCCAGATCAAGGGAGCTGATCTTTCCCTTCTCCTCTGCCCCGGTGAGGCACATCTTGAGTGCTGAGTGCAGTTCTGGGCTCCCCAGTACAACAGAGACACAGACAGATCGAAGCAAGTCCAGCAAAGGGCCACAAAGACGATAGGGGACGGAAGAATGCCTTACACAAGAAGAGGTGAGAAAGCTGAGGTTGTTCAGGATGGAGAAAAGCAGCATATTTTATCCATGTCTGTAAACACCTGATGGCAGGGAGTGGTCCTGAGTGGATTGCTCTGGGTGATCCTGCTTTGAGCAGGGCGTTGGACTGGATGATCTCCAGAGATGACTGCCAGCCTCAACAAATTAGTGATTGTGTGGCTTTGTGAGTAAAGACTGCCATTTGCCAATGACCAATGTATGTAAGATTTTAAAACAAAATTTCTCAGAACTTTTAAAAAACTATGTAAATCTCTTTGTTCTTGTAGATAGGGTCTTTCTTAGTTGGATAGTGACTCAGCACTTATTTACATCAAAGGGAGCACTGGTATTTATTTTAAAAGTGCTGGAACAGAACCTCTCAAGAATTTATAATGAAAACTTTTAGATTTTAAAAGGTTTCTTTATTTGCTTTGAAATTATTCAAATTACCAGTTGCTTATTATGTGCACCAACTTCAAGCATTTGAAGTAGCTTGAAAAGTTACTGTTGGCACACATGTATACATTGACTGGTGATTTTTAAAGGCAGCTGATATTAATAGTCACAAGTAATCAGTGCAAAAGCTATTTACGCAAAAGAATCCTGATATTTAGAAAACACAAAACTACGCAGAATGTGACTGCTCTGAGTTTTTGTTTTGCACAGCAGAAAGCAAGACTTGGTCAGTTCTTTTTGTCTGAGATGGGAATGCATTTGGCCTTACTTTTGATACTAAAATTTGCACATACGGACTCACATTATTTCAGAATGTTGTATCATCTTTTCCACTTATGAAACAAGGCATTTGGTCCAGTTGCTGTACTCTGAAGAGGAAAGAGAGGAGCACTCTTTCCCTCTTTCCTGAAAACCACAGTTCTCCCAAAGAACAGCCCACTCAGGCTGTTTCTTCCAAGTCTGTCTATGGAAGAAATAAGAATGAGAACCAGGTATCTTCCAAGTATCATTCTGAAACATGGCTGAGAATGAGAGGAAGATCCTCCCCAACTGAGGTAGGGCCAGCTCCTCTGGGAAGCTCCTGGAGGAGCACTACTGTAAATCTATGAGGTCCAACATGGGTTGAAACTGAAGAGCTGTAGGGGACAATGTCATGCACTGCCTGTGCTAATGTCCTCATAGCTCCTGTTCATGTCTCTGTTTTCCCTATCATCAATGAATTTTCATGAATCTGGGCTAGAATATTCATGTCTACCATATACTTCTCCCATGTGCAATCACATTCCCTGTATTGCTGGATTTTCCAAGCAGGATTCTCATCTCTTAGACTGATCTGTCTTGATGCACTTCTTCTGTGTTCAAGGGCCTGATGGAGGCACATCCCACAGGGTCTGCTAGCCCTTGCAAGAACAGCAGTAGGCAGAGGCACCATCGAACCTGCTGGCTACTTCTCCTAAATTAAGTGGACTTCTTGCAAGGCCTTTTCACCTCTATCTAACACCCTTGGCATCCCCAGCTTCTTCCCCTTTCCCTCAGCCAGACCCAAACAATGACACAGCGGGACTGGCTGGGTATAGCACAAAGACAAGGAAAATACAAGGGGAAGCCCTGATCTCTTGACCTACAGTCTGGGCTGTACCAAAGGAGAGTGAATCCTCCTCTGTTGCAACCAGGGGGGGCTGGATGCTCTCCCTTCCAGAGATGGTCACCTCGCAGTGGCTTCCAGATTGCTGAAATGCCTAGTGAAGAGACAAATTATAAAATCTCATAGAGGCTTCTAGCAGCCCGGACAGGTATCTAAACACATTTTTTAAAAAATCTCAGTCATTGAGAGCATTAAGTAATCATTATAGAAATATTAGTGAGAGAATTATTAACTTTGAATTCACTGAAGGTTTCAGTTGTATGCATTAAGTGAGGCCTGGGGCCTTTCCAGGGAGGATAAAAGGGAATACAGAATGATTACCCTTCCCTGACTGAGTCAGGGACCCTGTGGGAAAGTTTGCGTGCAGTTATGTAAGAAAGGATTGCAAGGTAATGCATATGCATAAGGAGGGTGAATGCAAATTTTGGGACCAAACTTCATTATGATGGTTCCTCATTTTCTGAATAGTGGATTTCACAACCTTAGACCTTCCAGTGCCAGTTGGAGATGGGTAAGCACGTTTATGGGTTCTAGACTGCTGTCTGGAACTCTGAACATGGTAGTAAGTAAAAAATTGCTATTATCATTTTTTTTTGTTGTTGTTAGAAAAGTGATTCAGTTAACTGTTGAGTGAATGTCTTGGTGAAGTTTACTAATTCAGGTGGCTGTTTTTCTTGCTGTCTTTAAGATGCAGAAACTCAAGCTATGAGATTTTCATATACCTATCTACTTCTGAAAAGCCAAGTACAGTTCGGAACAGATATGTCTGTTTCAAATGTCAGAGTTCAGGGAAGCCTTCATTGTGCAGGTGATGGCTGGACCCCTAGTTTTAGTTCTTCTCTAAGGAATGGGAATCTCAGTTGTGGGCAGCTTTTCTTTCCCTACACAGATGGTATCTTACCTCATAACAATGAATAATTTTTCTGAGAATTTTGAGTTAGATTAATCAATTTAACTTGAAATTAATTCTGAAATGAGTCCACTTTAAAGTATTGGTCATCTTATTATACTGTTTGGTCTCACATTTTTTCTAAGGCAATAGTTTTCAACCTGCAGTTGAAATGCATTTAAGGTCCTCTTTGTAGCACATACCTGTAGACCTTAGACTTTAATTAAGGTAAATAACTAAGTATGACTTCTAATTATTATTGCAGAATAATGTACAGGGTCAGGTTAATAGCTCTTGTCAGTGCTGAGTGAGTATTGTACTGATACCATGACTTCATCAAATAAGTAGGATTGAAAGTAATATACTCTTTGGGGTCTCCAGAATAGGTACATTTATGCTTAAAGAAATAAAGCTTTCTATAACTTTTTTTTTATTATTTTTTTTACTCACAGTAACAGGATAGATCAGACCTGATACTTGAGATGCCTAAATGTGTTTTTAACTTATACAAGATTAATTTAAGTACAACTTTAAATCTCCTACTGGAATAATTTAGAAATGTATTGACCCAAAGTTTGCTGAAAAGTTGATGAGCATGAATGCTCACAGAAACATTTTGCTAAAATACATCTCAGTGGGAGGTCTCACCGCTGAACACTGACTTGTTCATGAACACCTTATATGCGTAAAATCTGAAGAGAAGAAATGTGAAAATATTGAAAAAAATGAGTTAGGAATTCAACAGCAGTCTAATGGCTGCATAAATAGGGTGCATAGTTTACTAGAGTGTTTTTAACTTGCAATGCCTTTCTTTCATTGCTGTATATGAAGGGAGTCAGAAAGTATGCAGGTTTTTGTACTTTTGAATATAAGCCAGCAGTGTGCCCAGGTCGCCAAGAAGCCCAATAGCATCTTGGCTTGTATCAAAAATGTGACCAGCAGGATGAGAGAGAAGTGATCGTCCCCCCTGTACTCAGCTCTGGTGAGGAGATACACCTCAGTTTTGGGCCCTTCACTCCAAGAAATACGTTGAGATGCTGGATGGAGCGTGTCCAAAGAAACTGGTGAAGGGTCTAGAGAACAGGTCTTATGAAGAGCTGCAGAGGGAACTGGGGTTGTTTAGCCTGGAGAAGAGGAAGTTGCAGGGAGACTGAATCGCTCTCTACAACTACCTGAAAGGTCTTTTTAGCCAAGTGGGTGCTGGTCTCTTCTCGCAAGTAACAAGCGACAGGACAAGAGGAAATGGCCTTGAGTTGTGGCAGAGGAGGTTTAGATTGGATATTATGAAAAAATTCTTCATGGAAAGAGTTGTGAAGCACTGTAACAGGCTGCCCAGGGGAGTGGTGGAGTCACCACCCCTGGAGGTGTTTGAAAGATGCCTAGATGTGGTGCTCAGGGACATGGTTTAGTGCTGGACTTGGCAGTGCTACGTTAATGGTTGGACTTGATGATCTTGAAGGTCATTCCAACCTAAATGATTATATGATTCTATCAAGGATGTATTTTTATATCATTGTCATGTTTCCTACAGCAATTTATAGATTAACACCTTGTCAGAATGGGCATGCCAGCACCATGTCTTGCTGACAGTAAAATCCGGTTAAGTCTGCGCTACTGAACCAGCCCATATTTTCTTCAGGAGAAGATATGAGATAATACAAGGTGAGTTTCGGAGTCTCCTAGCTGAACATTGTCATTTCAAAGACAACACAGAGGCAACATCCACCACCACCAGCTACTGCCAGACATTGAACTCTGTTTTAGGAATACTTACAACATATTTATGAATCACTTTATTCTTTAAACTTACTCATATTTCCTCTCAAAATCAATTGCATTCTAACACAATTTTTTCCCTATGACTTTTCCCTGGAAAGAAGTTCTTAAGTGTTGACATTTGTTTTCATGCTGCTTTAGTTTGAAAAGCTGAACTACTCAGGATAAAGACTGCGCTACATGATGGCTGATGGAGAGAGCAAAAAAAGGAATATGCATGATAATGGATGCAGGCTGATGGAAAACTGAGCTGCAGTCTCACCAGGTGAAAAAGGGACAAAGTTTCTGTTCATACTGAGACAACATTTTATTTTCATTTGCTTCTGTGAATTTCAGACGAGATCTTTCCTTGTAGGAAACTTGTGACAAAATCAAAGAGAGTGCCCTGTTTAATATTTGTACTGTGGCCTCAAGCCACAAGCCATTGTTTACACACATAAAACCGAGAAGACAAAAAAACAGTTACTGGTGATGAAATACCTGCACTTCTTTGGCATACTACACCTTTTCTCATTGGCAGGAATGTAAAATTCCTCATTAAAAACTTTGGCATTATGATGTTCTTTCCCTCTGATTCTGTCTCTCTCTCACTTTCCACGAGACTGTTTCTCCCCCGCCTTTTCTCCTTCTTCTCTTCTAGTAAGTCACTTGATAGTTACTCTTCTTGTTTGGATTTATTACAGTGTCAATATCCAACCCTAAACTAGAAATATGTAGAAAATAAAGTAATTTGTCTTGGCCCTGTCCGTGGCCTGCAGAGCTTTTATTATTTCCCTGATTTGTTATTATAGTTAATTGTATTACTACTTAGGCCTGTTGATACAGCACAAAAGCAAAATGTATTGATAGTAATGAGAAGCTTTTAGAGGTAGTATTTAAGCAATAATGACCCCTGAGTCAAACATTTCCTGGCAGCTAATGAGTATCTGGAAGAGTAAAAGGTCTAAGCTAAACCCGGGGACTCCTAAGCCAACCCACCATTAGCTGCCAGGAAATGCCTGATCCAGAGATCGCTAATGCTATTATACATCATGGAAAAAAATAAAGAAAATCTAATTACCTTCCTGCATGTTAGAAAGCTAAAAACTGAACATCAAGTTGCCATGGAATTGGTTCCTTGTTTCCAGCACCTATTTTTTCCTAGGTGTTAATCACCAGTGTAGTTATCAAAACAGAAATTAATAATAATTCATTAGGAGTCAGTAATGTTATTTGGTGCTGACTCTTCACCCTTAGGTGTAAGCCCAGATAAGTCCTTTTTGCACCACACTAAAACATTACAAATATGTAAATCATCGTAGGTGTAAAGACTGGTCATCAGTTCGGTGAGAACTCAAAAGACAGTTTTCACTATGACTTTAGAGTACTTTTTGTATCTTTAGACACCTCTGTGCTGATACAGGAACAGCAAACATTTGGAAAAGCGTATAAGCAACATTTTTGATGTCAGCCTCCACCCAATGCAAGCTGGAAGTAAACATCTTCACATCCTCCTTTGCTGAATAGATCGGGAAATTACCTTTGAGCCAATCCAGTTCCTATTCTAGAATATAAACAAAAGGTTTCTCTCACCATTGCATTACCTAGTGATTAATACTTTTTCTTTGATGTAGCTTCTTGTATTTCAGATGCCTTTGATCCCTGAAATGCCCCCTGTGAGTTTTGTTCCTTTTTACATTAACCTTTAGATATGACTGTTCCTCTTCCCACTGCTTCTACCTCATCCATTTACTTCTTGTTCTCTTTATAAACAAATCTCACCTCTTTTGACAGCTGTCCTGGTATTCTGAGACAAGCTTTGGTTTATTATTTATGAAGGGAATTTGTTGCAACAGGGGGATTCACAGAGAATTGTGTTTGGATGGGAACCACCGCTGGACAAGCAGAAAGCTGGAGTTATCTCCTGCAAAATGGAAGGCAGGTTGTACAAAGAAGTAGTCCCTTTGGAAAATGTTAGTCTCTTCCCTACTGAATGCCTGGGCGTGACAGTATTTCTGCTGTACGTTTTACATAGAGACTCCACAGCACAGCTATTTGGTTATAAAACCAAACATTTTCAACTGCTCCAGACCAGTTTCAGTGTGAAATTTCATGTATTGTCCTCTTCTGAATATTTTCCAAAGGTTTCATTTTTGTGCGTATATATTTGTACCCTGGTGAGCTCAAAATTTTTTCTTGAGTAAATGCTTTTCTGACTTTTATATCCCCCTGCTTATTCAAAATGTTAGGCAAAATAGAAAGTTAATAAATCAGACGCAAACCAAGAGTTATACAACTCGGATAGCACATGCTTACTTAGGTAAATACGCAGGACAAGACTGAAATGAAGAACTGACATTATAATGTACACGTACACAGCTGTAAAAGACGAAAAAACAGAGGTCGTACTTCTCTCCCTATCCTTACAACTATATTTAGTAGTAGCATGCCAACATAACATTACAGAAATGTCTATTGACCAAAAACCTGATTGAGAACAAAGATCCTGAAATTCTTTGCTACTTATCATTTTACAAAATCTACCATATTTAAACCCAGTGGCCAGTTCTACTCTTGAGCATTTGGAGATGTTTAGCCCCCATATGGATTTATAAATCTGTCACACAAAGGGCCATTAACACTGAAAGCACAAATGATCTTTAAGTGCATCTATGTGAGCCAAAAGAGCGACTGCCCAAACTGTTGCCAGTCACAGGGGTTCAAGCCCAAGGGCAAAACATGGCCCAGAGTCCGTAACCTCTCTCCCCCTGCCTCTCTTTGCCATCATAATCCGGTAAATCATGCTCTGAGAGCGCTATTAATAATTTCTTAACGTGATTCTTTCTTGACCTGGTAAAACTGGGAAGAAACAGTTGTCTAGTGCTGTCTTTATTTTATATTCCAGTTTAATTTACTACCTATTCTGCTAACTCTTTTTTCGATATGTGGGGAAACCACTGAACTCAGATCAAAAAGAATATTTTTGCAGACAGACTTAAAAGTCAAGTCTTTTACAAAAAAAAAATCATTTCTTTGAACATGATGTTCTTTACTCATTTTGGATTAGTATAGAGGGCTGGAACTGAGTCCTGTTGATTTGAGATAGATACTTTTGATCACTGTTGTTTAAATTGCAAAGACATTTTCTCTAGTTCCAGCTCCAAGGACACAAACCTGCTTCTTGCTTGGAATGACAAGCTCTGTGTGAAAAATCGCTAATGCAAGGTGTCAGTGCAAGGTCTGCATAGTGCAGTGGGTTAATGAACTAGCTCTGTACCTCAGGGAAAGATGCACTCGCAGCTAGTTTTGATCACAAATGGAAGAAGAACTGGTATTTTGAACTGGTCCTCTGTGTTTATCTGTGCAGTGCAACACCCACACTGTATTTCAGCAGGGACATCTTGAAATTGTTATTACAGATTGTTTATTATTCACCCCGTAACAGATCTCAGTCAGCATCTCAGCAGAGCTGTGTGCTGCACAAACCACTGCTGTAAAACGAAACCTTACAGTCCAAAAGGGAGCAAGAGGCTTTCACCCAGAATGGAGTGGGTGCAGAAATGGCCAGGACATTATCCAGCACGACTGACTACAGATGTGCAGCCTGGCTTTTGGCGCTTTACTCTGGTGAGTGCCCAGCTGAGGATGCACAGTATGCAGCTCACAGGTCTCCTGAGCCCTGCTCCATTCCCAGGCACAGCATATGGTCCAGGAGGAAGGCCCTGCTTGCACAAGGGACCCTGGGAAAGCCAGGCTCCTCCTCATGGCAGGCAGGAATTGCAGACACACTAAGGTAGCCTCCCCT
This sequence comes from Psophia crepitans, assembly GCA_013399095.1. Lineage (NCBI taxonomy): Eukaryota > Metazoa > Chordata > Aves > Gruiformes > Psophiidae > Psophia > Psophia crepitans. Next base: position 42,656 of record VWZZ01000854.1, on the reverse strand, counting down.
CTGTATGTTCAGCTCAGCTGCATTTCTTCTCTCCTCTTTTGTGGCAAAAGATGTTTTTCATGGGTTCAAGAAAGTGAGCCACCCCACAAGTAGGGCACTGAAGCCACCAAGAGTTTGCAGGAGGTGTCTCAAGCTGGTGAGATGTTGACAGTCTGAGAGCGTCAGTGGGTCCATAGCGACTCCCTTTTTGTGTTCCTGGTGAAGTCATGCACTACAGCTGGACCTAGCAGAACTATTTGCACAAACTTCATTGATTAGTTTCACTTCTGACCAAGCTTACATAAGCGTGAATTGAGTCTGAAATATACCTTTCCTTTGAAAAAATGTTAGTTAACCACTACACAACAATTAAAAGAAACCAGGATGACTGGAGAGCCTGGAAATTTACAGGTATCTCTGATACCAAAGCACCAGCACTTACTTGAACCATCACCGATTGCTAATCAAGTGCCTGGAAGATAATTTCATAGATCATATCCCAATTTTGATAGCTGTTGTGCAAGCACAAAATAAAAAAGGATATTGATTCATCACTAAGTTTATAACATTTGCCAGTGTAAGAGCCAAAATGCTAACCTTCTGGTTGAGAATACATGGCCCATAGTCTTGTCCCTGAAAGTAGCCAGAAGTGAGGCAAGTGTAAGAAACAGTGTGTGTACATAGAGTGATCTTTGTTCTGAAACAGTTTTACAGATTATAATAACACAGGAAGAAACTAGGAGACAGTACTGGACAGCATGACAAGTAGTGATTTCAGATACTAAATTATTATATATCTGCTGTAAACCTCAGAGAAAAGCACATTTTTAAGGAGATTGAAAATGCCATTCTGGAGACTAGCCCTCTTTCTTACCCTAGGAGGAGAAGGAAGGTAACTTACAAAACAGTAAAGACCAAAAAAAGAAAAAAGTCAAGCCTATGCCCTCACTAGGGCTGGTGTAGAACTTGCACGCCCAGACGTGCTGGGTGTATGCAGAATACACAGGCCTCCAGCTCTTCTTTTGCTTCTGTTGCTTTCACTGTCTACAGCTCCTAGATGCCAAAAGACAACTCACAACTTTATTAGATTGCAGCACTCCAACCACGCTCCTTGAACTTGTAGTAAAGAATGACGAGATGTGCAGCAGTCCTTCGCTTCTGAGAGATCTCGTTCTGCACGTGCATATTAACTCTTTCTGTCTGGTAAATGTAATTTATGTCTCAGAAGGTACTGCTGCATGTCAGGTATGGAAATGCTCAATTAAAGCTCTTTACAAAAGAGTAATTAAGAACTGGATGTTAAAAGCCAGGCCAAAAACCATAGCAGTGAATTAACTTTCTATTCCTTTGGAGGCCAAGCATAGATATCCAGTTTTCAGACTACACTGGAGAAATTTTCTTGCTTTTGTTAAAAGAATAAAGATTGATCTCCACAAGGTACTCCATTTCATCTGTTTCCCAAAGGAAAGGAAGTATAATGCCTGAGTTTTAGCACCAATCAATAAACACAAATACAGTTTAACACAAATGTTGTTTTTCATTACTTTATGCTATAATGACTTAATTCAATGTAAAAGATGAAAAATGAAGAAACAAGGCTCTTGTAAGGCACCACAGTCCTCTTCAGGCTCACTGCTGTAGATATGCATGAAGAGCAAAGTTCCCACATGTGGTATGTTGGAAAGCAGGAGCTAACTGAATTAGTAAAATTATCCAAGTTTCGTGTTATTGAAACTAGCACTGGAACAGAACTACCTACAGCCTAATAAAGACCTTGGGGTCTCTGTTGACGTAATATTTCTATTATTTAAAGGATACAGCAATAGAAACCTTAGGCTTTTAATAATAATGAACACTGTGAAAATGAACAGTTTCAACTTCTAGTTCAGCACCATAAAATAAGACATTCCCATCTTTTTCTGTCTTTCCCCATCACATTTATTTAAAGAGTTCCCATTTGCTGTTATTATTCTTTCATTTAAATATGTATTTATCTCAGTGACAAAAGCATGCTAATGTATATTTCCTCTTCTCTTTTTAAGGGGGACACTGTGGGGAGGTTTTCCCCATGAAAGTTCTTTTTCCATGTCTCACCATTTTCTAATCATGTTTACCTGAGTGCAAGTGCAAGACAAATTCAAAGTTCTGGTTGATGTGGACTCTTTGCCTTTAGCAGCAGAAGATTAATTTCCTGGGACATGATTGGAGATCTGCTGGAGAACTGCTTCACTTATTGGAGTTGCAGGTATGAAACATTTCCTAAGGTAAGAGTTTTAAAGGATAAGGCAACTGTAGTTAATACGTTGTTTGCACGCAGTTAATACTTTCAATGTCATTGAAAGATTACCTTTACGGATTTCATAGAAGCAGAGTAATGTTAGTTGTGACTGCTTTTTTCAAACACCACCCATCCACCTCCTCCATCTTCCCCTTGTCAGTGTAACAGTATGGACTTCGATATCGATGCCTCTTAAAACTGCTCTTTCCTTCTTCTGGTCAAGAGTAATCTGTGTTAAGATAAATATGTTTGTGCAGGATAAACCAGTTTAACCTCAACAGTGTTGGAGTTGTGCACCCAGTTGGTGCTGCTGGACCAGAACCAAGCCTGTCTGCACCTCTCCTATGAAGAAAGGCTGAGTTGGGAATGTTCAGCCTGGAGAAGTCTCTGGGGAGACCTCATTGTGGTCTTTCAATACTTAAAGGGGGCTTATAAAAAGGATGGAGAGGGACTCCTTACTCAGGTAGATAATGATAGGACAAGGGGCAATGGTTTTAAACTAAAAGAAGATAGATTTAGATTAGACATTAAGAGGAAATTCTTCCCTGTGAGGGTGGTGAGGCACTGGAACTGGCTGCCCAGAGAAGCTGTGGAGGCCCCATCCCTGGAAGCGTTCAAGGCCAGGTTGGATGGGGCTTTGGGCAACCTGGTCTAGTGTAGGGTGTCCCTGCCCATGGCAGGGGGGGTGAAACCGGATGATCTTTTAAGGTCCCTTCAAACACAAACCAGTCTATGATTCTATCACTCTATGATTCTATGATTCTGTCTCTCAAAAGTCTTTTGTGGACAGTGAAGCTTGAATCGGCTTTCAAGTGATTTTGCCTTTTAGCTTTTCCTTTCAGAAACACTGTAGCAACACTAAAACAAGATTCACTCACTGGGGTGTTTTTGAAGATGTTACAGAACTGCAAATAATGCTGGATACTGATGGGTTAGGCTGCAGGCTAAGTACACGTGGAGGATTCACATTTTATTTTAATAGAGTACTTAGAGAATACATTATATTTAACTATTATTTTGGGGTCAGAGAGAGTTTTGTACTTTATATTGCCTACCAGTGCAGCAAGACATTGAATGTGATCAACTGACATTTGAAAACCTAAATAAATCGTAAATAATGGTGAAATTGAGGGAAGGCACCAAACAGGAACAAACTTAAAGCAAATTTCGGAAAGCCCAGATGTCTACACTGAAAATTAACTGCACAGCAGGGACACAATGGCTAATTCCCTTTCCAAATTTGTCAGTAAGCTGGCTGAGAACCTGGCCATGGTTATTGGTCACAGGATAATAAAAAGTATTTCTTAAGGGATAGTAAAAGAACAGTATATGAATACTATGTACTGTAAACTAAAATATGAGTAAAACATTAAAATGAGCAAACAGAAAAGAGTTTCATCAATAAAATCAAGTACATTGTCTTCCTTGCTGCTTGAGTGCCCTGCAGGCAGTAACCAGCCACTTCAGGGAGGCTTCCAGTTGTTATTGATGCACTCCTCTTGAACCCCTTTGAGATACTTGCAAAGATCTGCAAAACATGAAGTCTCTAAGGCTTCCCTGAAATCTGCTTCGAGTGTGTACCACAGGCTTGCAGGTGTCAGGACCTGGTCTTCAGAGAAAACTGGTTGGGGGGCCAGTAGGAGGATGCTCCTCCATCTGCAACCAGAGGCACAGCAGTGCTGGCAAGCTGTGGCTGGACAGCCACAGTGCCTGGGGAGTGGAGCTCTGCAGGGTACCTGTGTCCTCCCAGGAGGACAAGAGGGAAGGGCAGCCAACACAGGAGTATCCTGATTCGGGTACAGCAAGCCCTGGGCGAAGGACTATGGAAAACAGAGGAAATATGCCATTAAAGCATATGCATTTCCAGTGAGATGCTATGATGCATCCCTGGTCGATCACTGCAGATAATTTCTTCAGGGTGCAGAATAACGATCCCACACTTGCTTTGAATACCAGGTGACTTGGGTCCAGAGTTGGTCCCAATGAGCCTTTGGTTCAATTACCCAGAGTATTTTGGCGGTAACCACGGCTACAGCAGAAGTTGAATGTCTCAGTACTCAGTCCTCTATGTGCTTACCTTAAAGAAACGCAAGGTCGTTTTACAGTGCAGGTGGAATTCACCAAATTCAATATTGATATCAAAAAGCCTCTGAAAATAAAGAGCTCTCCCTCCCTATCTACCCAATTATCCTGAGAGTGCCAGAGAATTCAACAGCCTCTGCTAAATAGCATAGAGTATTTGAATATAAAAGGAGAAACATAGTAAAACAAAACCAAAAACCAAACAACTTGTCAAGCTGATAAATTCAGGATCCGAACCAGAAAACAAAGCCACTGATCAAAAAACTCCAGCACCTTCTTTTGCAGATCAGAGTCCTCGAAGGGGCCTCTCAACACTTCATGAAAGCAATGCTCCACTCACAAATCAACTGAATTTCAAAGACAGAGCAGAAAAAGTGAATTTTAAAGCAGTCAGTAGGAAACAGACTTTGTTTCACAGTAAGAGCTCCACCAGGAGTGCTGTGAAAGCCCCGGCAGGTAGAAACAGAGAAATCCAGGTTAAGCATTTTGGGTGGACTACTACATGCTTCCAAATCTAATGCAAAGTAGGGAGTGGGCAGACGTTCTGTAGGGAGGGTGATGCTTGACATGCTGTGATCAACAGTGCATGAGAACAGTGGTATAACCCAGATATATAGGTTATACTCTAAAGCACGGGGAATATTGAGAAGTATTTCAAACAACATGTTTTTCTTTCTGTTCTTCAGAGGGTGGTATGAAACATTAGTCACTGAATCTATGCATCGAAGGAAATACAATATAATTTAGGCCTGTATGTTTCCACCCCAATAAGAGGAAATTAGATGCTTTAGGGTTGGTTTGTTTGTTTGTTTGTATGTCAAATATTTTCTTTCCTAATGTTTTCCCTTCAGTTGTAAGATTTGTACAGAAGTTGTGTGGAGACTGTCAGTCACTGTCAATATATATCTAGGCTTTAATCTCCAGATGTCATTTATATTATCAAAGCAAATCTATACATATTGAATTGAAGTACTTCTATTTAGATGCATATGTCATTACTGGCCTGAGGTTTGGTAGCTACCCTGAGGACAGCATTTGGTCTTTTAGGTCTGGCTGTATCGTACTGCCCATACGAAAACAATCATGTGTCAAGGACCATTAAGTCAATGTAATTTATTCTGCAATCACAGGGAGTCTCATACTGCAGCATATCTTGCACCTGGAGAAAACTTTTTGCCTGTAAAGCTTTGCCACTGCTGATAAACCCTAATGATAATTAGCTTTGCAAGACAGTGAATTTGTCCAAAGATTTTTAAGTACGTTGATAACTGTGAACTTCCTTAGTGTACGTTCAAAGAAACTGGGGCTCGTAAAGTAAAATAATTTGGTAGGTAAAGTAAATAATTTGTCCAGCAGTAAGACCACTACAACAAAGGACAATAGGTAAGGAAAAGAGCCTGCAATAAAAACCTGCCTGATGGTATGACTCTCAGGTTCACTTGTCAGTCGTGCTGCTCGCTGAACCACATACCTGACTCTTTAGTTAGGATATTTTATTGAAGGTATCATATAATATGTGTGATACAGGAGACTTCACACAGCTCCATAAAATTTCCCTGAAAATTTATCACATATTCTGTCCGCTACTGCAGGTACTACAAAATCATGATTGGTGACACAGCTCATTGTAATTAAATGGTTTGAGCACAATATGCTGTAATAGCTTATTTTTGGCTTTTATTATGTAATTCAGTGAGATGCAAAGACTACGTAAAGTAGCTACCACCCTCTGATGGCTGCAGGAGGCTGAACCCCATTACCTGAGCAGTAGTTCCATGCAACTGCTGGAGCACTGGCTGTCTCTGTTTTGCAAAAGTAACCTCAAGATTAGGGATGTCAGTGCCACAGGGCGCTGTGGAGAGATGGTCAGTTTGGTGGCCAGGATGCAGTTGGGGGGATCTGCTGGCCCTGGTGCACCAGGAGAGGAAATGGTGGGGTCCAGATCAGGGTTCAGGCCCAGCTTTATTTTACACAGAACCTTGTGGCAGGCGTCTGGGGGACAAAGCTAGTGTGAAATTAGCAGGTATGTAAACATGCCTCGCAGCAGCCAAAGCTGGATGTAGGCAACTTCAAGCAGAATCACGTCCCAAGCCTCTCCACCCCTTCACCTGCTGTTTATCTGCCTGCCCCGTGCCAGTGTTTTAACATTTAACGAACATCAAATAATGCTTTGTGGATGAAGAGTGCTTTCCGAAGTGGCTAAGTGCTATGATTAGTAAGGAAAGTATTGAATTTCTCTGCCAAGCAGGCAAAGGACAGTTTTCCAAAAATTAACTGTATGTTGATAACACCATGATAATGTTCTTTGTCAAAAGTAAGAGGAGCCCATACTACTGCACTGGTACTGTGATTAAAACTCAGGACGATTCCACTGTCAGGTGACCAGTTCAGGATTTTCAGCTTTTGGGTGAAAGGTTTCATTCTGTAAAAGTCTAAAGAGATTGGGGAAAAAAAATAATCTAGAAAACCAGTTAAAACAAAACTTTAAACAAAGAATCTTGGTAGAGAATACATATATGTAGGCTTTTACTCCTCTTTTCTGAAGTATTCCTCTGAGAGGATGTTTCTGAAGAGTGGTACAGTAAGAAGTTTGTGATTTCACATCATTTTGATGTAAAACCAGTCAAAACTTGGCAGATATAAAAACATGGGCTTATATGCAAGTGTTTTGTTTTGTTTCCTTGTCTTGTTCAGTTACCTAGATTGATAGTAAAACTGTTTAAAAAGTGGAAATACTTTTCACAAAATAACCAGGGGAAAAGGAGAAATTGTCCTTATACATTTTATTTAAATTTAAAAAAAATTTAAAATTTACTTCATGAAACATTCCTCAAAGAGGGCAATAATCTCTTTGGAGGGAGGATTGTCTTTTTTCTTTATGTTTCTACAGAACTTTGTGACGTTCTTACTTATCATAGAATTATATACAATCATAGAATCACAGAATGATTTGGGTTGGAAGGGACCACAAAGATCATCTAGTTCCAACTCCCCTGCCATGGGCAGGGACACCCTCCACTAGACCAGGTTGCCCAAAGCCCCATCCAACCTGGGCTTGGACACTGTCAGGGATGGAGCATCCACAGCTTCTCTGGGCAACCTGTTCCAGAGTCTCACCACCCTCACAGGGAAGGATTTCTTCCTAATGTCTCATCTAAATCTCCCCTCTTCTAGTTTAATCCCATTACCCCTTGTCCTACCACTCCATGCCCTTGAAAACAGCCCCTCACCAGCTTTCCTGTAGGCCCCTTTAGGTACTGAAAGGCCACAACAACCAGGCTGAACAAACCCAGCTCTGTCAGCCTGTCCTCACAGGAGAGGTGCTCCAGATCTCTGATCAACTTTGCGGCCCTTTCTGGACTCACTCCAACAGCTCCATGTCTTTCCTGTACTGAGGACCCCAAAGCTGGACACAGTACTGCAGGTGGGGTCTCACAAGAGTAGAATGCCTCTCCCCTCCCAGGTCATGGGTGGCTTTCTGGGCTGCCAGTGCACACTGCTGGCTCATGTTGAGCTTTTCATCAACCAGCACCCCCAAGTTCTCCTCCTCAGGGCTGCTTTCCATCCATTCTCCACTCAGCCTCTACTTGTGCTTGGGATTGTATATCCTGATGAAACTCTTCAACTTGTAAGTAATAATTAAAAATGTGGAGCCTTTCAAGCAGAGGAAGGTAGGGCTTGGAAAAATCTCATATTCATTCATATGCAGACAAATTCTGAGATTGCTTGAGGGAGAGAGGAACCATTTTACTTCAGCTTGCAGGCTAAGTCAAACAGGACTGTTGAATACCCTAAGTTATACCAAACTCAATCTTTTTCCCTCTTTCTTTGGTTTGTGCTACTTATAAAAATACTAATTTAGAAAGTGATGACGAAAGTACTGGTAGCTGTGCACGGGGTGGGGGGGGGGGAATGTTTAGAGAGGGGCTGGCAATGTTATGTGAACAAAATACTTTCATTGTTTTCCCATTGCTGTATGAACATTGGTGGGAGAACGGGTTAGATCCTCTTCTGACTTGCTATCAACAGACTAGTTGGAAAACCAATCATCTCAGAATACTTACTTCTGTAATGTAAACGTAAAAGGCAAACTTTCAAGTTCCAAGAACTTTTCGGAGTCAGCAATCATAAAATGTTTTAATTTTATTTGCAAATGGCTCATATTAAAAGATGATGAACAGATAAATGAAATGCCCATGAGCTCATACATTCCATTCATTTTCAAAGCAGGATGGTGCTTTGAATTTATTTATTCACTTTCTTTACAGTGTGAGACTGTCTCACAGCCTGGATTCAGACTTTACTTCCCAAAACCAAGTGATGTATGAACACAAATTATTGAAAATTTTGCATATTGCTTTTTTGGGTGTTTACAATGTCATACATGCAAGATGATACTATTCTCCAGTGTGGAAAGCTGAGCAGTTTCTGTTCTTTTTATGCTTGTGCAAAGTAACATAATTAGTTATATGATCCATTTCAACACCATTCCCTTCAATTTGTAACCTAGCTTCCTCATCAGAAATTTTGAAGAAGAACATGCCAATTATGTTCCATCTTGCTTAACTGCAAGCCACCACATGCTTGTGAGATGTACAGAGTACGTCAGAGATGTACTGTGTTTTCACACTTAGAAGAATCAAAAGCATCAAAGTTCCTTATTCCTAAATCCTTCAATTGTACTTTGCAACAGTTACGCTACAAAGTTTGTCAAGAATCCAGATTTTATACAAATATATTTCCAAACAAAGCTTTATGGAGACTTTTTTATGACTATTTTTTTTCCTTTTGTGACAATGAAGTCAACAGAGTTTAAGTCAACTTTCAGTGAAGTTGAAACTTTCAAATTCCAGGAGACTGTAGCGTAGACATGGGAAAGGTAAGAAAATTACTCATTTATAGTAAAGCAGTATGGTTTCCATTTGGAAGCCTCCATTTGGGTGAGATAAATCGTATATCAAAGAGATGATACCATGGCAGAAGAAAAGTGCAAATACATTTCAGGCAACTTCTTTTTAACTTCAGCTTCTGTGTTTTTTCTTGCAGGCACTTCATTTCAAGAGCCAAGATGATTTTTTCTTTTAATAAACTGATGTGTACAAACTACAGTCTGTCTGGTTTGCTTTTAACTCCATTGCACAGCTAAATTGCATAGTAACGTCTTTCTTTGTCTGCCTTTAGCAACATCTGAAGGTCCAAAGTCAGCCTAAAAATCTCAGAAAGTGAGAGAATACACATACTCATGATTCATGTTGATATACTTTACAAGGAACAAACAACGTTAATTAAAAAGATCAAAAGAGTTTACTCCAACGCAATAAAAAGGGTATTTACGGAAATCAGACTCTTCCCGTTCTTGTTTGAGTCATCCAAACACCAGTGTCAACTTGACACTGTAATGAATCAAAAAAGCATATCTAACGTGTAAAGTAAGCTTTCACTTCAGCAAACAAAATCCTCTCAGTCTTTCTATGTTGCAACAAAGTGTTTTTGAAAACATCAAGGTATCTGACAGTCAATTTTGTTCAGTAGGAGGTAAAAACTAAAACATACCAAGAAAAGGCCGGGATACAGTCTGCCTTTGCCAATGTAATACTTAAATGATGCTTCAATCAGCTTTTAGGCATTCAGAACTTGATTTAACTTTCATTGATGAAAGTAGTAGAAGTCTTGATAATTTCAGCACGGGTGGGATCTAAGTCTCAGTGAATGGAGATAACAAAATTTGCATAGAGCAGGAATACCATAAAATTTCATGAATAAAAAAGAGGTTATTGTGGTCAAGATCAAGAAACAGATCTACAGAGAATTCAGCCTTCAAAGCCTTTAATGGATGAAGCAGTTACACAGCAAGTGAGAATTTGGTCATTAGCCAATAGTGAAAAAAAAATTATCCCAGAAATCCCAAATTATAATAAATGCTATTTCAGCAAAGACGTTGCTGGGAGCTCCTTCCTCAGTGAAGTCAGAAGCACTGACTCCAGGAGTACAGCATCTGGTTCCAGGTACCATATTTGTGATAAGCTGGAAAGAGTCTGAAATAGGCTTAAAGAAAAGTGGCAAAGGATTCAAAAAATGCTAGATTTCATTTAATGTAAATTAAAAAACCCCAACATGTAGGATAGAAGAATAAGGACATTTTCCTCAAATAAGTGCATCTTTTTGATAACAAGAATCATGACCATTTTTTCTTCCTGTATGTCAGCCCAACAGATTTCAAATACAGATGACAGTTTATAAGGAAAGCTATGTTAGAGATTAGCAAAAGCTCTCAAATTTTCATGGCAGGAACATGTTAGGTGACTTGTGGAGCATCCTTCCCACCGGAACTTTTTTCCCAACAGCTTAGGCAATCAGTTTAAGCCATGACCTACATCCATATTTGCTCACTGATAGGAAGATGACATCCACAGTCTTTCTGACCTCTAACTGTGCATTTCTGCAAATCACAGTACTCCAAAGTCTAAACAGTAATAGTGATGGAGGGACAGTCAGGACAGCTTAAGGGCTAACAAAGCCTCAGCTTAGGCTTTTACTGTTCCCAGCACTCTACCATACCTTTCCTTGTCCACTCTACAGCAGCTGAGAAAGCCAATCAGTTCCTTCCAAGTTTGCTGCATTGCTTTCCTTGAACTTGACAACTCCCCTTGCTTCTGAAGAGCCATCTGATGCTTGACTTGACATTGTCATAATACCACCTTGTTTGACATCCATCTTGAAGTTGCAAAGTAGAAACTTGACTTTGCAATGTCAGAAGAAAGCACCAAGAGTCTGATCACTGTCTGAGCTACAATTCCTTGCTTTGCTGGAAAGCAGATGTCTTCAGTCACCCTGCTAACGTTTTGGAAATACACAGGCATCTGAATGTGACACCTTATCAGCAAGGGGACGTGCTGGATGAGGCCGAGCCATGATTTCTGAATGGCCATTCTTAACTTTAGTTGAGATCTAGTTGGATGAGCCATTTCCTCGTACAAATCCCACAGGAAGGCTTTATATTACTTCTAGTAAATCTGCCATCCTTCACAGACAGCTGTGATTTAGGTCGGTGCCTAAGTCACACAGACAGCTCCTGAGCCACCGTGAGGTGGCATTGTTCCCTGTGCCTGCAGACTGCTGTTTGTCACCAGATGGAGACCTACCAGCATCTTCAGAAAATGTTTATTCTTTGCATAGTCACAGCAAAGTAATATCCACGTGTGAGAATATGGGTGTACATTCTATTAGGAAATAGGGCTGAAAACCCTGGAAATACTCAGAACGTATGCACGCGTGTGTGTGTGCTTGGACATACATGTGTAGACAGACAGATGCATGGTCCAAGCTTCCCTGTTTTGTACAAAAAAGGGAAAAACATAATTTTTTTCTTAAGGCTCAGGATTTGCTATTTCAGTTTCCCTACTCCAACTTGCTTTCTTGCCAAGCTTAGATTAAATCAGAGATAAAAAGAACTGCAGGATTTTTACTATGATGGTGGGAAAACATCTTTGCCTTTCTCAGTTAGGAATATGGAATATCACTGTGTTCATTCTGATGATGGTTCCCATCATGTATGTTTATGGCAACTCACTGCTATGCAGCATTTAATGATTTACGGATTTTTTAAATGTCGATTACAGTGAGATTCAGAACAAGTTCTGGCATAATAAAATATCAATTAATATTTGTAATAAAACCTAATTTTCTAATATGTATTTGTCACTACATTTGTAGTGACTTTCTATTTTTTTGTCACTTGAGATGTCTTTTCCAGGAAAAATAATTTGTGGGATCTTACTATTCATTTGACAGCAGATTTCATATGTGAACACCTTGCAGCCATATGAATGTAAAAATATGTACGTGAGAGTGTACACACAACCACGCTTCACTTAAAAAATATCTTATGTGATAGCAATTAGATCTTGCAGCCAATTTTAGCTTGCTACGGAAAAGCACCGTGGTATATGATCTTACAACAAAATACATGGTGCTCTGTCTGGCCACAGAAAAGTGAAGTAAAGCTGGAGCTTTCCCTGTAACTTTGTAATATCCTCATTCTCGCTGCTTTATCAAACCTGTATCTTTTATTTCCACAGAGGTTTTTTTAATGTCTGCGTATGTCTTTTCCCCTAACTTTCACAACCCACCACTGCCATCTTTTGGAAAAATCATGCATCGTTAGTTCTTCACGAAAAAAGTGCCGAAAACTCATTAAATACAACCTGTGTAGGCATTGCTAGCAGTTAGCTGAAAAATACTACTTCATATAGGAATAAAAAGTCACTAGATTAATCTATTTAACATGAAATTAAAAATTTACCATGAAATTAAAACTGAAAAATACAAATTTCATAAACTTCTAAACATTTGCAAACATCATCAAAAAAATTTTGTTCTCACTCTGTTATAAAACCTTAAAAGCAGAATATTAAGCATATGCTCACATGATTTATAATATATACACATAGAGCACATTAAGCTGCTCTTTAAATTGAAGCTAAAGCTGTTTTGACATTTATGAAATGCTTTGACATAAGACAACTGAAAATATGCTAAAAGTCTTTAATTTCTTGTCCTTTTTTTGGTCAAAATGAGGTATATTCCTACAAAATATTTCAATTTTCACAAACTGCATTTTTTTCCAAAAAAAAGTTTCAGAATGTGCTAAAAAATGATAAGGCTATTAAGGCTAACAGAACAAACTTCAGCAGGTTGTAATGTCAAAATGCACAATGTTCCGTATCAATGTATGACATCTTCAAAAAGTGATGGAATTGCAAAAACACATCAAGCTCTAGCAAAAACTATCTTCCTTGTTGACTCCTCTTCCAAATGTGCATGATCACTGTTGTGCTTCATGAGTGTTCCATATGCGCTGACACCTACCACAGCCTTGGAGAATCTGTTACGATGGTGCTTACAGTGATTTTCTTTCACAATAGAAGCTTGATACTTTTTGGCAGCAAAAACCAACCACATCAGGTTGTCTCTCAATGAGCAATATTAAAGGGCAACCTTCTGTTCGGAATTTGCTGGATTAGGGTCTTTAGATGCGTCAGCCTTTTCATGCAAAACATGTCTTATAATACTCCTTTTCCTGTCTTACCAGGGTATCTCTGAACACAGACACATTGTTCCTTCTGGAGCCTGACATGGGACATCCAAGTCCCCTAAGGGGACTTTAATGCTCTCCCTGCAGACAACACAACAGCCAAGCTTCACCCGGAAAGGGATGCCTAAGCCTTTCGTAGTACAGTGTCCTTAAAACACCAACTAAACAAAAGAGAACTAGTTTAACATAAATCCAGAGCCCCAAAAAGTTGATTAAGCCCTTATATAGGGTCTGGTCTACTGGGAGAAAGGCAAGATTTGATAGCAGAACTGAGAGCACATGAAATCCTTGCACACACACCCCCAGGTACTGCAGTGCTTTACAGTAGTTGCAGAAGAGAAGGAAACCAGGCAATTCCCCCTTCCAAATGCTGCAGCCAGTTCTTCAGCCAAAGCAGCTACAAGGATTGTTCTGCCAGAGAGAAGAGGTTCTCCAGAAGATGCTAACTCCTGTGAACCAGAAGGCTAGGCAGGATCCCCATGGTGGAAGTTCTGCCAACTTCTGGCTTCACATCTTCAAAATGGATCCAGTGATGCAAACACTCAAATTTCTGTAGTACTAACTTCAGCTGATGCCTTGTGCATCTGAAAAGACAACCCAGCCTGTAATTTGAGCAGGAAATTCACTAATATATTATTTCTCTTCCCTGCCTCCTGCAGCTGAGAAAAACTGGGCTGGAACACAACAAAGACTACTTTATGATCACAAAAGATAAAGGACTGTGAGATTAATTAGCTTGTGAAGTCTAGAAATAGAAACATGTAGGAATGAATGGGGAATCAGGCAGTGTTCGATGCAGTTTATCTGTCTCGATCCCCAAGATAAATAGGACCACATGCTGCCACGTGGATTTCTGGATAATAAACACACTCTCCAAACCAAAGTCCATACAATGAATGTGACCAGATTGAGCAGAGAGGAAAGCCTTAAACTAGCACTATTTTAGAGTTACTGGGAGGATATACAAACACATAAATTATTTCTTGTTATTTATAACATTATGGAGAAACATCTCTTTCCAGTCTAGTTGCATTACTGACCTCATCAGGATGTTTGGAACCCATATTCCAGGCGCCTTTCACAACAAATACCAACTTTAGCAAAATGAAGTGCTTGGGTGAGATACTGGAAGGACTGCATTTGTGATGGACAGTCATAACTGTTTGGTATAAGTACAACCTGTTTTGAGGGAGGCCAGTCTCAGTGCTAACCAGAAATTGGCACTTCTTTTAACATGCTTTAATATTTATATGCGTATTTATTGGCACAGAAGTCAAATTTAAAAGTCAAATCAAAGGAAAAAACATCGAAGCATAACATCCAAACATAAAACACAACTGAACATTTTAGATGGAACAAGGGGTTTATTTACACTTTGTTTGAAGCTTCATCACCCAACTGGAAGGCTGATATTTTGCCCAGATTTGGTAAAGTAGCATATTTAGTGCGAAACAGAGAACTCCAGTGCCTGCCCAGCTCAGTTCATTTATTTCAGAGTAGTAGTACAAAAGGGGGGACAACAACAACAGCCCCACACAAGCCAAGATGTAACTTCAATTTTTTAGGGGAACTATTAAGCCCTAGAGAGTGTACCTCAGCCAGGGCTGCTCCTGCATCGAAAGGTCACTGGCTGTCACGTGTCTGTGCTAAGAGAAGCCAACCCAGCAGTCCAGGGTGGCTTTGCTCCTTGGAAAGACGCTGTGGCAACATGCTGAATCTGGAGGGAGCAAGCAGAGAGATATGTATCCGTAGCTAAAAACGGCTGTCTCGCCTACCGGGACTGTTTCCAGCGAAATAGCAGTGCAAGCTCTGAGCTGAACCTCTCCTGCTTCATACACTTTAGTGCAAATACAGCAGGGTCACAGGCTTTCTGTCCTGCCCGCTGCACCCTGGTGTCCATTCCATGGTGGAGACTGTGGGACTGTAAGGTTTTGGAAAAAGCTCCTTGCAAGTCAGAAGCAGTAAAAAGCACTTTTGGTTGTTGTCCTACGACTAGTAGAGCAGAGTATTAGGAAAGCAGCAGCTAAGCAGCATGCCACAGACACTGCCCTGCTGAGACAACGAAAGGAAGCCACTCTCCGAGGGCACTGAGGGACACAAATGCTCAGAAGAAGTGAGTAGATGTCACCACTGATCACAGAGCTTAGTGAAGCTCTCACAGTAGGTGCAAAAGAGGAGGTAGGTCTCTACAGCAGGGTGTAGGCAGACAGACAAGTCATTCAGACCTTCTCTGTTAATGGCAAGGTTTGATCAGCTCTGCCATCTTAGGTGATTTCACTCTTTCTGCCCAGCTGCCTGTTGGTCTGGAGTTTGAGAGAACAGTGAGACTTCTGAAAGGTTGTATGCCGTGCCCTGAAAGGAGCAGATATTTTGGAGTTCCACCCACCTTCTTAAATGCATCCTCCCGTTTAGGCGTGCATGAAAAATGAGCTTAACAAGCTGTCCTGGTTTCAGCTGAGAGATAGTTAATTTTCTTCAAGAAAGTCAGTATGGGGCTGTGTTTTGGATTTGTGCTGGAAGCAGCAGTGATAGTGGAGATGTTTTTGCTGTTGTTGGGCGATGTTTACACAGAGCCAAGGACTTTTCGGCTTCTCGCATCGCCCCGCCGGTGGGATGGCGGGGGGTGCACAAGGAGTTGGGAGGGGACAGACAGAACACCTGACCCAAACTGACCAAAGGGGTATTCCATACCATATGACGTCATGCTCGGTTTATAAGGGGCTTGGGAGGAAGAAGAAGGGGGGGCAGCGGCGTTCGGAGTGATGGCGTTTGTCTTCCCAAGAAACCATTACGCATGACGGAGCCCTGCTGCCCTGGGGATGCTGAACCCCTGCCTGCCATGGGGAGCGGTGAATTAATTCCTTGGTTTGCTTTGCTTGTGCACGCGGCTTTTGCTTCACTGATTAAACCTCTTGTACCTGAACCCACGAGTTTTCTCACTTTCGCTCTTCCGATTCTCTCCCCCCTTTCCAATGAGGGGGACTGACCGAGCGTTTATGTGGTGCCCAGCCAACGGCTAGAGTAAAACCACGACACAAGCAAAGCTTCCTGGTCGGCTCAGTACTTCTGCGGCTGTTTCCGCAAGCTGAACTGGAACGGCAGAAAAGCTGCAAGCAGTCTATGGTGCCGCCATATGCATTTTTCCCCATTATAGGATCAAACTTAACAGTGTTCTCTGGCTGGCTGGCTCTCTGCTAATGTCTTAAAGGTGGGTTAACTGGTCTGACAGTCTAGGTTTGCAGCTGATTGGTTTTGTCAAAACACCAGGACTTACTGCCTTCATCCTAGGTACAGCAGAGCCTCCGGTCATGTGATTTAGTCATGCTTAATGTAGAAAAAATACAGAAGTCTTTCCAGTAGATGCACAAAGGGAGCACAATCAAAGTGGCCTCTTATCTTGGCCACTGTCCTTTATGCACAAAAGTGAGTTTTCATCAGTCTGTGCAGCATTTTGCAAGCTCGTCCTCTTCACAGACAGAGGCCTCTCTCCTCTTTGAATCAGGAGCATACTGAAGTCAAAAGAGAATATTCCAACCCTTAAGGCTCAGTGCCTGGTGGTTTTTCGATGTGGACTGCATGGTGAGCAACACTAAAGGATGTAAGGTTTCTGGATTTTCTGCCATGACAACACGGGCAGATGCACCCAGGAACGGGGTGTGATTTCAGGAAGGTGAAAGATAAGACAGTAAGTGGACAAAGCAATGGTAAATTTCGTATCCCTCACATGTCTTTGAGTCTTGACTTACACCGTGGCGTATACACTTTCTTTGCTCCTGAATGGAGGAATTGGTCGTTCCTCATCGCACACGAAATTTTTAAGATTAGAACCCCGCCCTTTCTTCCTTTGCACTGAGATAAAGTTAAAACTTTCCTGTATGCATTTAACAGTAGGATCAGAAAAAGGAGAAAACAGGCATTAAGGTGCAATTCTCTCACCTATCTTCTTGCACATTCTTCAGAAATGTCCCTGGTTTGGGTTTGCTTGTCAAGGTGTGTGTGTGACGGGGGAGGGGGCTACAGGGGTGGCTTCTGCCAGAAGCTGCTAGAAGTTTCCCCCATGTCTGACAGAGCCAGTGCCAGCCGGCTCCAAGATAGACCTGCTGCTGGCCAAGGCCGAGCCCATCAGTGACAGTGGTAGTGCCTCTGGGGTAACAGAGTTAAGAAGGAAAAAAAAACCAAAACTAACCATAAAAAGAGAAGCAGTATTTACAGCCAGAGAGACGAGTGAGACGATCTGAGAGAAACAATCCTGCAGACACCAAGGTCAGGGAAGAAGGAGGGGGAGGAGGTGCTCCAGGCACCAGAGCAGAGGTTCCCCTGCGGCCCCTGGAGAAGACCATGGTGAGGCAGGCTGTCCCTCTGCAGCCCATGGAGGAGGGGTGGTGGAGCAGAGATTCCACCTGCAGCCCATGAAGGACCCCAG
>VWZZ01000854.1:0-17760 GCA_013399095.1 Psophia crepitans | reverse complement strand
GGGAAGGGAAGGGAAGGGAAGGGAAGGGAAGGGAAGGGAAGGGAAGGGAAGGGAAGGGAAGGGAAGGAAGGTCCCTGGAGATGTTCAAAAAATGCATAGATGTGGCACTCCAGGACATGGTCTAGTGGGCATGGTGGTGTTAGGTTGACGGTTGGACTTGATGATCTCAGAGGTCCTTTCCAACCTTAGTGATTCTATGATTCTAAGTGGCGGCAAGCTGGAAAACAGCAGAGGGGAAGCTCGGTCAAGCCACAAGGCTCTGCGTTCTACAGAGATAAGAATAGCAGCACTAGCTGTGGTCAATCTAGAAGAGTCTCTTCTGGTTCAGCTTTCACCAGAGATGCTTTAAAAGCAAGCAGTAGATGTATTTTACAACCTGCTGTACATCTCCAGCAGTGAAATAAGAAATGATGTTGCAGTTGTTAATTCATGGACTGTTTATCTTGTTTAGCCCCCAACAAAATAATTGCTGCTTGATGATAACTACAAAAAGGTTTTGCCAGCCGTAGAGCAGATGTTATTTTCTCCCTGAGCAACTCTCACAGGGCTGATGCCGCACATCTCACAAACCAAATCATAGTACACCAGGCTGAAGTTCACATCCATCTAGTCACAGGCTTTTAGCTGTTGCAAGCCCGTCATAGACCTTTTGCTTTTGAGGACCACTTAGTTTCATTCTCATTTGTACAGAGCAGGCTGATATCAGTCTGATTTATCTGGATATAACAAAGGCAGTGGGCCATATCCTCAGTTAAAATCAATTGCAGCCTGCAATTTTAATGTTAGTTGAAAGGCTGGGGTGTTTTTGCTGGTGACAACCTGCCTTTCTTTCACTTCAGGAGGCACAGCAAAGTCTTCCCCCACACCTGTCACACACACTGATGCACAAAGACACGTGTATGCATGCATCAGAACAGCATGATATACAGATACCAAATAATCCCAGGGCTGACACCTGAGAATTACAGTTTATTTTTGTTTGCAAAGGTAATACATTTGGGAAAATTAAAAAAAAGAAAAAGCACTTGTTTAGCAAAAAAATCCTAAAGTGCCGTCTTTCAGTCCACTGAAACCTTTTCACAATAGACAACCTTCTGCCAACTGTTTAAACTTTCTGAAACTTATTGGTACTTTTTTGCCTTTTTTGAACCACAGAATGGTTTGGGTTGGAAGGAACCACCAGGATCATCCAGTTCCAACCCTTCTGACGTGGGCAGGGACACCCTCCACTAGCCCAGGCTGCCGAAAGCCCCATCCAGCCTGGCCTTGAACACTGCCAGGGATGGGGCCTCCACAGCTTCTCTGGGCACCCTGTGCCAGGGCCTCACCACCCTCACAGGGAAGGATTTCTTCCTCGTATCTAATCTAAATCTCCCCTCTTCTAGTTTAAAGCCATTACCCCTTGTCCTGTCACTTTATGCCCTGTAAACAATCCCGCTCCAGCTTTCCTGTAGGCCTCTTTAAGTACTGGAAGGTGACAATTAGGTGTCCCCAGAGACTTCTCCAGGCTGAAGAACCCCAACTCTCTCAGCCTGTCCTCATAGGCTCATCCTTTCCCCTCCTAGTGCTCTTCCTGGACACATGCACCTCTGTGTCGTCTGGCTAAGGATGTTTTTATCAGCCTCTTCGTTAATACACTGCTATGCAATAGCTGTGGTTGTGATTTGGCATCTCTAATCGATCATTTCCTTCCACCACATTTCAGGAAGCCTGCACTGCTTGACTTCCTCAGCTGGAGAGGAGTGGACAGACAAAGGGGATATAAGCACAGCCTGACTTGTCCGAAGCAGCCATCTGAGTATCCTGTCAGAGACACCAGATACCATAACAAAGTCCTGCAGCACAACACGTCAGCTACTAACAGAGCACGGAGGGAAGATACCAGTTTCCAACTCATTAATTCCTTTCCACACCAAAACCGATGGTATTTCCTGAAGTCTACATGTGCAGATTTACAGCAGTCGTTATTTGGGAACGGGAGGGAAGGAGAGGTTCCCACCCATTACACAATGTTTCACAAATTTTCCAGTGGACTAATAGCAGAAAACTCTTACCCAGTCCAAGTGAATCAGATAAAAGATCATACTTACGTTGTTTGTTAGGTAAAGAAATGTAAAGAAGCATAAAGCTGATGCTAGCAATGGTCCTCTGCGATCGCTTACAGGCACAATGTTCGAAATAATAGCACAGAAAAAATAGTATATTTTTTAAAACAATAAAAGTACTATTACTAACATACAGTTGTTATTACTACTAACTTTGGAAAATTTTAAAATGGTAGCATGTTACTAGTCTTCACGCTTTAGGGAAGTTTGCCTAAGTTCTTTGTATTTTGCAGAAACAATCCAGTAACTTTTCAAAGCTCATACACGACTTTCAAGGGGAATTTAGAGAGGACACCAATATTAACAAGAGCTCATCAATCACCGTTGTTATGGAGTTTTTAAGACCGTGGTTTTCTCACATCTCCCACAGCAGCGGGGCTTCAGATTGTGTCATCCAGTAGAGTTTTGCTAGGCCACTGATTGTTTTTTTTAAGAAGTTTACCAGTTGACAGTTAGGAAAGTAAGCAACTACACTTGCTAATATCCTTCAGAAGTCTTGTTCTAGTCCACTGCTCATGTAATGAATAAGCATGTGGCGCGTGATATCTCCTGTCCACACACAGAGCTCCATTGTCTCTCAACATAACATGGGTTATGAAATAATCTGGAGCATGAGGCAGCATAAATAAAGGGTTTCTCCAGGAATTACGCTTCTTCTTTGGGTCATCAGGTATAGTGTAAGTTTTCAAGAGCAAACCTGCAATGTAGGGTTCATTTAAAAATCATGGGAGTGCTGGTAATGGCATTTTTTTTTTGTTTTGCTTTTCTAAATTTTTATTGTTGAAGCTGCCAAATTTTCTTCACTTTCCTTTTCTCTGTCTGTTCACGATGCCAGCAGCAGAAAAGTATTTTTGCTGCCATGCTTCTTTCTCTCTCCTCTGGCCATTTGATGCCATAGTATGTACTTTGAAGTCAATTCTCCCGAAGCTTTGGGGTATCAGTGCTATGATGTGCCAAACACCACAACTTCCTTCAACTCCCTACAAACCAGCTATTAAGAAGAGTGATATTGCTGCTCCTGCGGGTTTCTGCATGCACGGGGAGCTGAAAACACGCTGGTAATAGATGTTCTGTCACCAGGGCTACCAGGCAAGAGCTGCTGATGCAATCTGTTATGAAGAATCGTAAAGAGTGAATATTTGTGTTGATGGGTTTTCTTTGTTATAAAAACCAAGTCAGATATTTTCAACCTCACATCATACCTAGTCAAACACAGACTCTCTTTGAGTAAAAAATGTTCCTCCTTGCTGAAAAGCAGGACTACAGACCTGTCCCAGTTTCAGCCAAGATAGATAGAGTTTTCTTCACAGTGGCTGGTACGGGGCTATGTTTTGGATTTGTGCTGGAAACGCTGTTGATATGTTTTTGTTATATAGAGATGTTGTTGTTGTTGTTGAGTGGTGCTTACATAGAGCCAAAGCCTTCTCTGCTTCTCACACCCTGCCACCAGTGGGATGGCTGGGAGTGCAAAGCCAGGACAGCTGACCCCAAATGACCAAAGGGGTATTCCACACCATATGGTGTCATGCTCAGAATATAAAGCTGAGGGAAGAGGAAAGAAGGGGGGACCTTCAGAGTGATAGTGTTTGTCTTCCTAAGTCACCATTATGCATGATGGACCCCTGCTTTCCTGGGGATGGCTGAACACTGTCATCTCTCACTTTTACCCTTCAGATTTTCTCCCCATCCTGCCAGGGGGGAGTGAGCAAGTGGCTGTGTGGTGCTTAGATGCTGCCTGGGGCAAAACCACAACAGTCTTTTTAAAAGCAGTCTTTTAAAAGTGAGAAAACTCCTGGTTGAGATAAAGACACTTTAAAAGCTGCACGCTCAAGCAAAGCAAGGCAAGGAATTCATTAATCACCATTGGCATGCAGGAGTTCAGCCACCTCCAGAAAAGCAGAGCTCCATCAGCCTGGATATTTAGATACTTAATTTGCATATACATTTGCACAAGAATCATGAGAGGTATAAGATCTCAACTACAGAGGCAATCTTAATGTGATGTGGATTGCTTATAGTCTAACAGTCAAGAAAGCAAGCTTTGAAATAAACAAATCAAAAGTTTGGGTCAAATTTAATCAGCAGTCTCAGACTGAATTGTGTGTATGTCCTTGAGTTTGTTTTCATGACAGTGCATAGGGAAAATGAGAATAATCCCTCATTTTTAACTTCTTAAAAGGTTCACTGGTAATTTTCACCTTTGTAAAGTCAAAACAAAGTTGAATCCTAATGATAGCATTTTGTTTTCACTTATCGTAGTTATGCAAGGAGCAAGTGAGGAACAGAGAAAAGAAACCCCAGCACATCTAGGTCTCTGACAGCGTCACAATGAAGCCATGATTACAGGATTAAAATCATACATATGTCAAACACTGGGATGTAGTAGGCAAAAGGAGATGAGAGAAAATAAAATAGAAACAAGCCATTTCCCAAACAAATTAAGGCTAATTCAAACTTTAGAAATGGCACCAATTTAATTTAAACAAAGGAATCTTAATCCAAAACAATCTGAATTGATATCCTGATAGGTTATCCCTTCATTCTTTAACATGACTGTGGCTTAAACTCTTCACATTATTTACAATATGCAAAAATTAAATTAAACCAATGTGGGGTAATATACTTTCAGAATGATATGTGATCTTGTGCAATGACTTAGATAACTTGTCTGTCATGAGAGGCTGGGAGAGCTGCAGTTATTTAGTCTGGAGAAGAGAAGGTGAGGGTTGGGGAGGATATACACATACACGTGGGTATATAAACCAGACTGGGATAAAGAAGCCAGAGACAGACTCTTCTCAGTGGTATCCACTGAGCAGATAAGAGGCATTGGGCACAAATTGAATCACAGTAAATTCCATTTAAACATTGAAAAACCCTCCACCGTTTGCTGTAAAGGTGGTCAAGCAGTTGAGGAGGTTGCTCAGAGAAGCTGTTGAGTGTCCTTCCCTGCAGATATTCAAACCTGACTGGCCATGGTCCTCAGAAATGTGCTCCAAGAGACCCTACTTTGATGGGTCAGATAGATGATCTCCAGAGGTGCCCCTCAGCCACAGCAATTCTGTAATTTTGTAAATGAACACCCTTTGTTAAAACCGACTGAGATCAGGATAAAGAAATCAGAAACACAGAAGGGATATATGTTTTAAGATTAAATTGTATTTAATGTAGAAAATGCTAATTGAAAGGTGTAGATCACTATTTTGCCTTGTCATATGTCCTGGTTTCAGCTGAGAGAGAGTTACTTTTCTTCCCAGCAGCCAGCATGGGGCTGTGTTTGGGTTTGTGCTGGAAGCAGCGCTGATAGTGCAGGGATGTTTTTGCTGTTGCTGAGCGATGCTCACACAGAGCCAAGGCCTTTGCTGCTTCTCGCCCCGCCCCGCCGGCGGGATGGCTGGGGGTGTGCGAGGAGTTGGGAGGGGACAGACAGGGCAGCTGACCCCAACTGACCAAAGGGACATTCCACACCATATGGCGTCATGCTCGGTTTGTAAGGGGCTGGGGGAAGAGGAAGAGGGGGCAGCGGCGTTCGGAGTGATGGCGTTTGCCTTCCCAAGTCACCATTACGCGTGACAGAGCCCTGCTGCCCTGGGGATGGCTGAACCCCTGCCTGCCGTGGGCAGTGGGGAATGAATTCCTTGGTTTGCTTTGCTTGTGCACGCTGCTTTTGCTTCACTTATTAAACTGTTGTATCTGAACCCAGGAGTTTTCTCACTTTTACTCTTCTGATTCTCTCCCCAATCCCAATGGGGGAAACTGAGCGAGTGGCTGTGTGTGGTGCCCAGCTGCTGGCTGGGGTAAAACCACATCATGTCTGTAGATGCCTCAGTGCTGGTACTCTGAAGGAAGAAACAGAGGTGGGAGAAAAGCTGCTTAGAAGACAGAAAACTAGTGGGGAAGAAGGCAAAGCAGATTTCACAGGAGCTAATGATTCAGGAAACGTAAAGCAACAGAAGCTCTCCTGAGCTCTGAACACTGTTCGAGATAACACACAGAGCTCCGTGAACATCTGTGTCTTTCTATAAACAACATCTTGCCTATGATTCTATGATTCGAAGGTAAACCTTGCTTTTTATCCAAGGCTGTGTCATTTGAAAATTCAATATATGGCACCATGAGGATAATATCATTATTAGGTGAGTAAAATAGATGTCATTTAATGCATTGCTGATCAATTCTGCAAGCATGTCTGAGAAATATCACGGAATTGTACAAAGGGTTCAGATGTCAAAAACAGTCCTTCTGGATATCCAAAGCCTATAAGTACTAACACAGGGAACTTGTCAGATTCTCAGTTTTGTAAAAAGGTTTTGTTCTACTGATGTGGGCTAAATACCTGATCTGTTGGGGTCCAGTGCACCTTCTGGTCTCTGCCAGCTTGCAGTTCACACTGCTTGTCCCATTGTGAAACTAAGCGAACACAACTGTTATTATATAGCACCCTTTGCAATGATTTCAGAAATCTAAGTATCAGCTCTGAAGAGCCATCCTCTGCCTTTCCTCTGACCGTCAACGTTTTTCATTCAAATACTTTCTTAAGAATAACTCCTTTAGAAACCCACCACCACCTCTGAAGATGACACGTCATTGCCTGCAGTTAACTTTTTTGTAAGAAATTAGTTAGCTTGAACACATGAGTTTTGAAATTAATAAATTTGGTTCTTTACCTATTTCCTCAGATTCCTTTATCCATGAACCATGCCGAGCATATTATAGGGAGTGATAATAATTTTACTAAGTGTAGTGGTTTTACAAAGCTGAATCCTAGGGTTTCTGCTCGCCTTCATTTCCAAGGAGGCTGCAATTTCTCTTTAAGACAAAACAGAAGATCCTGGTTCAAATCCTGGCCAAGGAACCAGAAGGATGTGGCTCAATGCTCTGCGACTGGTTAACCAGCATGGTTTTCATCCTTCAGTTGCACAACATCAAAAGGATGGTGATAATACATCTTTTCTGCTGACTTTGATTCTTGCCTATCAGGAGGGAAAGACCTCTCCAATAGGGACCAAGTCTCTTTTGGTGTGGTACACGCCACTATATGTCCTGTAAGGACTCAAAGAAAATGTCTGAGAGGCCACGCTGTAGCTGTTCACCTCAGTGCCGAGAGGTGGCCTGTGTTTAACCAAGACAAAGAAGCATTTGTCCAAATTTCTGAAGCTTACGGCACTGCTGAAGGTGATCTATCTTGTACACTAACCCCATGCAGGCTGACTTGTTTCACGGAGGAGATATTTTTATGAACTTTACCTAATGGCCAGCTTCTGCAAGGCTTATTAGCAGCAGCAGCCTCTCTGGCACGGGTGGGCTCAGTAACAGCGGTATGTGTACACAGGTTGCCTGACCCAGTCCTCATTTTTGTTCTTTGCTAAAACACAAAATATCCAAGGGAACTCTAAATCTTTCTTTGTGATGCAATTATGTGGCTAGAAAATTAATCTCTGTGTGTGCATACATAAACAATTATAATCTTAATTCACTTATGATAATTTCAAAACAAATTGTATTGATTTTTAAGGTCAACTACATCATATGATGTACTCACCACTTCCTGTCCCTTCCTTACACAAAAATAATTAATACTCTTTCTTCTTTAATTTTGAAAAACATCATAATTTTGCTTGCTTCTACAACGTTCTGCAATGTAAGCATATATGAAAGCCTAGTATAAACTATAATATTTTCTGTATTAAATACTGGGTTTTATCACTTTTTGTAACTCCTTCAGTATGTTAGGTCCTAAAAGGTAAAAGCTTTCCATGCCTAATTTGCATGCAGTCTGGCATGTGTGAAATGTAAGCATTTCGGGAGAGGAGTTAGGATGGCCGTGGACTCCAAGAATGCGTCTCTAGTTCTATCAGTTGCAAAACGTTGGCAGCTCTTTTCTCTGTCTGGCCAGCAGACTTGACACCAGTTACGGTGGCACGGACATCCTTGCTCACAGTGATGGCTCTTTTCTCTTCTCACAGAAGCTTCTCTTCTCACAGAAGCTGACTTTTAGGGAAGCAGTTAAAGACTAAGGTGGGCATTCGATGACCTTTTTGACCTTGTCAGAATCTCCTGATATACTACAAAGCGTATTTTAAAAAGTTCAGTGAAATTTAATCAAAGCTCTATACTCTAGGGGCTAGAGTACTAGCATGGAAAACTGAAGAGGAACAAAAGGAGAAGGAAAGGTGTACTGAAATGGGCACCACACCATGTTAGCGGAGTACCAGACAGCGCAGAGGATGGGGGAAGAAGCAAAGCCATAGCCATGAAGTCAAAGGAAAAGAGACATGAACTGATGAAACTATTCAAAACACTGACAGTCAGAAGGACAAAAAATTGGTGAGCGTTCTTCTCCTGTGTAAAAGAAAAATGGGCATGTGAAGGAAGCCAAGACAGAGAAACACAAGGAGATGGGTGGGATGAGGAGAGATCACAGTTGACTGACAAGTGACCCCTACTGCTGATGGTGATGATTTGGGAGATGAAGGCAGGCTTGAGAACTGTGGTTTCAGAAGAGATTGGATGTGACCATGCTGGGTGAAGTTGAAATGCACAAGGGATGGCTGTTGACACACAGTTGGATATACGGTGAGAGACCTTATAAAGGGCCATAGGCCCATGAGTGTTTCAAAAAGGAGTGAGAACTGAAACCAAATCAACAGCTCTAGTCAGACACAATGCCAGGCTTGTATTGGGATTGTGTGGTAAAGTTTTGGCAGTGGGGAGGCTACAGGGCTGACTTCTGCAAGAAGCTGCTGGAAGCTTCCCCTGTGTCCAAAAGAGCCAATGCCAGTCAGCTCCAAGAGAGACCCACCACTGGCCAAGGGCGAGCCCATCAGGAACGGTGGTAGCACCTTTAAGATAACAGTTAAGAGGGGAAAAAAAAAATAGGAGCAGTTTTTACAGCCAGAGAGAGGAGTGAGAAGATGTGAGAGGAACCACCCTGCAGATATCAAAGTCAGTGAAGGAGGAGGAGGTGCTCCAGGCATGGGAGCAGAGATTCCCCTGCAGCTCCTGGAGAAGACCATGGTGAGGCAGGCTGTCCCCCTGCAGCCCATGGAGGAGGGGTGATGGGGTGTAGAGATTCCACCTGTAGCCCCTGGAGGACCCCACTCTGGAGCAGGTGGAGACACCCAAAGGAGTCTGTGACCCCGTGGGCAGCCCACACTGGAGCAAGCTCCTGGCAGGACCTGTGGCTCCGTGCAGAGACGAGAACACGACAAAGCAGGTTTGCTGGCAGGACTTGTGACCCCANCTGACCACAACCCCCATCCCCATCCCCCTGTGCTGCTGGGGGGGAGGAGGGAGAGAAACAGGGAGTGAAGTTGAGCCTGGGAAGAAGGGAGGGGTGGGGGGAGGGGTTTTAAAGTTTGGTTTTATTTCTCACTGCTCTGCTATGTTTTGTTTGGTCTCCAGCCTGGGGCAACCCACCATAAGGCTGTAAAAAAAGGAGAAAAAGAAAAATGACATATCTCTGTAGAAAATCAGACAGAAGAGGAATACCTAATTTAAAATCTACTAATGGTTAGGTATTGTCATTTCTTGGAACAAACACCACGTTTTCGTCCTCTAATGAGGTGAATATTTGGCAGGCTGCAGTAGCTTAGTTTGCATAAGAGTGGTAATTTTCAATTAAGCAATTTGAATAAGCATATGAAATCTTCACATTCCTAGTTTGCTGGGTTTCAGGCAATAATTTCCTAATCAATATTTATTTGCTCAGTATTCCCAACTGGAACCAACTGTGGCAATTTACAGTCACTTGAAGTAACCAAAAACCAAATAGAAAATCATATTCTAGTAATTTTTAAACTACTGTGTAACTTATTCCCCTCTCTGGGAATTCATTTGCTATACTTTAATTATACCCTGCTGCTAAAATTGTGTAAAAGTATTTCATATGAAGGCTAAACAAAACAACATCTTAAACTTGGACGATTTATTGTGACAGTCTGAACAACTTGTTGTGACAGTCGGCACAGATTGGCTAGCAAAAGCTGACAGCAAAGGCTGGCTGGCTGACTTTTGTTGCAGCAGACGATACTCTTGCTTGCTTACATTTTCAAGAGTGATCAGAACTAGCAAGACCATTTTCAAAGTAATTAAAATTTTGTCAAAGCGGCAATGTAAGCAGTGCTGCAGTCTTGGGGGAGGAGGCAAAGTCATAGCTCTATTGTCCATGGAAAGCCATAGAGAAGACATGAACTTCCTTCCCCATATGCAAGAAAATTGCGATGAGGACTTCTTCCTCATTCGATCCAGGAAGATAGGTTGCCTGAATCAAGGCTGGGCTGGAGATCGTGCCACAGAATCCTTATTAAAATCACAGTTTTCCAGTCTCCTCTCCTGAAGGAAGCCTGTCAGGGCCTGGCTAACAAATCAACTCACCTCTCTCCTTCCCTGTGCTGTGAGGTGTGGATTCAAAAGCCCTCATCCATCTCTGCCACCCCTTCACATACAGATGAATGGGAATGGCCTTCTTGCTTCCTCATCCCTTGTCCTAGCCCAGGAGCCGTTCAGAGGATCGCACATCAGCATCCCTCTCTTGTATGCCAGGCCCAGCCCTAACTGCTCCCTGTGGAGGCTCAGACTGAGGAAAAAGAGTGTCAGTACTACATACATATCCCTTTGGCAAAACAAGAGGTACTGTCTGCATCGCTGCACAGCTGAAGTGCTCAGATAGATCAAGCCCCTGCAAAAAAATCAGCGTTTTGCTTAAATGTATGAGAAAACCAAACTTTGAAACTTCTCGCTGGGAAAAAGGGTTGCCAGCAATTCTGGCTGGCTCTGTTCATGGCTAAAGCGCCATTGTGCTGGCTGGGATAGAGTTACTTTTCTTCATAGTGGCTGGTATGGGGCTATGGTTTGGATTTGTGCTGAAAGCAGTGTTGATAATATACAGGTGTTTTTGTTACTGCTGAGCAGTGCTTACACACAGGCAAAACTCAGAATACTCCTAAAATGGCTTCGATGTCTGCATACCAGTACTATTACAGATGCACAGAGTGCATTCGAAAGCCATCCACAATTTCCCAGGCAGCCAGTTTGCCAGAATTCACTAGCCACGTACCCATACTGCACACATAATAACCACAGACTGTAAACCTGTGGAAGCAAGGAGCTCAAAACTATCCTGGAGATCAAGCCCTCAGGTCTGTTTCTAGTTTGTCTGAAGAACAAAACCACAGCCAAACAGAGTAAAGATTAATACAGATGGTTATAAAAATCAGCTATTATAAAACCAAAGTGTGCAATGCCTCTTAATATGCTAGTGTCCCATAATCACTATATTTACACATTGTGACATTCATTTAATCAGATGGAAACCTGTCGAAGATGGATCAGTTAGTCATGCGGAGGCTGTACTGGGACCAGGAAACATGAGCTTAGGAGAAAGAGATGGACATGAAAACTACATATAAAGGTAGGCATGCATGTATTTCTGTGTCCACCCAGCAGAAGGAGCTGTGAAGATAAAGGAGACCCATTTTTATCTTGCTTTGTGCAAACGTCACACAAGGTGCTGAAAGAGAAGAAAATGTCCTACAAAAATGCTGCTAAATTCCACACCATTTAAAGAAAAAGGCCTTTCAAGTTTCCTACTCAAACCACATGTAAACTTAAAATAAATATGACAGCAAGAAGTCATGAAATGCATAAAAAAGTGCAGTAGAACAATTTAGCGTTCTCTGCATGTCCTTTTTTTTTTTTTTTTTTCCTGTGCCCCAAAGCCAGGCAGAAACCCAGCCCAGGCAGGCAAAGAGAAAGGGAAAATAATGCCTGATTAGTGTACTTCGCAGACTCTGTAGTCAACATCAAAAGTTGTTAGATGATCTTCCACTGCTGGTGATGAGTGTTGGTACTGCTTACAGTGTACAGGGCATTACTGGCTCTTATCCATGTCCCAGGAAGGCAGCGGGCACTCTCAGCTCTCCCACGTTGCTCAAAGTTTCTCATAAGCCCTTTCGCATCGATAGCGGTGATTTAACTGTGAGATTTTCTCAATAACATGGCAGGGGAGGAGGGAATCTAGGGTCATAGAATCAGAGAATCATGGAATCATTAAGGTTGGAAGAAACCTCCAGGATCATCCAGTCCAACCGTCCCCCCACCACCTATTACCCACTAAACCATGTCCCCAAGTACCACATCCAACCTTTCTTTAAACACCCCTAGGGACAGTGACTCCACCACCTCCCTGGGAAACCCGTTCCAATGCCTAACCAAGAGGCAAGAAGAGGCTAGAGGTTAGAAGAGCTTTGATGAAGAAAAATGCATGAAAGAGGGAATTTCTGAGATCACCAGAAATTGCTGAAATATTCAAAAACAAATATTCCTAACATTCCCATAAAAGTCTGTAATTCAGAAAGAGTGGTTTACCTACAATCACCTCCACTCTAACTCAGGTTTTAGGAAAAATCTATTTCTAATCGGACTTTAAAGTAAATACCCTAAAAACCTTTACAATTTTTACGTTTTTTTTCCACTGTATTAAGCTATTCACAAATTCTATATGAACAAAAATGCTGTTCTACAGGGCAGTTCACAAAATCTGTAGAAATAAAATAAGTCACTAATAAATCCTGTAGACTTTCACTGGTCAGAACCTTTTACAAGTCTGATTCAATTTTGTACATGCAAATGCCCACATAAGAGACACTCAGTGAAAATTCACAGAAGTAGAAGCTTCACATAAAAAACTGATGAGATTAGGTTTAAAAATCATTCTGCTGTCCAAATATCTCGTTATCATATAATTATCAAGTTTTCTTACTTTGTTCTGTGTCTCACATTTTCCATGAGAGTTACCCAGCAGGAAAGCTGCAATGCAGGGACAAGGAACACTGCAGGGTTTCCACTGCAGAGAAAATCTAAATGCCATTTATGTTTATGGTAATGTGTAGACTGAGAATCAGACAACATGTGCTGGACAGATATTGCTATACATTTTGACCATGTTTTCTTATTTTTCACCTTTAGAAGGTAGGATGGTGTGGGGCATGAATGTTCAAAGTGTGTTTTGATGAGACAGATGGCTGAAAATTTACTTACCCTATCCCAATCTTTCTCTCTCCTTCTGAAATAAATGTAATTTCTTCAGATCTACAATATTTCCAGTATGTATAGATGTATGAAACTTTAAGTTTACTCTGTAAGTTTATCATATCCTGTGAAAACAGTATGTAATTATCCTGCAATATATTTACATATGAATGCAGTAATTGGCACAGAACCACATACACATACAATAGGAATAGTCTTCCAGACACTACTGAAGGATGTGTAGTTTCAGCCTGATTTTGCCCAGTTTATCTCCCCTCAAGATGAGTCATTAAGACCTCTGAGGATCCAAAGATCAACAGCCACATTGGGCAACCTATTCTAGTACTACACTACCAACATCAAAAAAAATTTGTCACCAATATCCAACTGGGATTTCCCACATTGCAGCGTGTGCCAGTTACCTCTTCCTGTCACTGTGGACTTCTGAGAAGTGTCTAACTCCCTCCTCTTATACTGCCCTACCAGAACGCTGCGGACAGCAGTGATGGCCCCCCTTACCTCCTCTTTTCAAGGACGAAGCAACACCCTCCACCTCCCCTCATACGTCTCAGGGTCCAGCCTTAACCACTGTGAGGACCCTCCCCTGGGCTCACTCCTGTATATCAGGGTTTGTCCTGCACCAGAAGTCCAGACCTGGACCCTGTACTTCTGGTGCAATCAATCTGGTGTCCCCCAATATCTTGCTGGGAGTGATCTCTGTCATTACAGACACTAAAGAGCACTGGTCAAAGCCAGTAGAGAGTTGCCTCCAATGAGATCAGCCAGCTCCCTCAGCACCTTTGAGTGCATTCGACAAGGTCCCACAGACTTGTGTTTGCCTCACTGGCTTAAGTCCTCTCTAACTCGGTCCTCTCCTGCCTGCCCTGCCTCACTCTCCCAGATTGTGCTAGTTCACCCAAGGATCAGGGTAGCCTGATGACAAACCTTACCAATGAAAACTGACACAAAAAAAGGCATTGACTACATCATTCTTTTCCATGTCCCTTGTCACTACGTCCCTCACCTTGGTAAGCAATAGGACTATGACTTCCTTAGCCTCCCTTTTGCTGGCAGTGTAGTTACACAAACCTCTCTTGTTATCCTTCACCTTCCTTGCTAGTTTCAATTCCAGCTGAGTTTTGGATTGCTGAACTCCACTGCTCCATGTGCTCCCAGGGAGCTTGCCCCTGCTCCCCACTTCTGTGTACTTCCTTTCTGTGTTTAAGCTTAGGCAGGAGCTCCACGTACATCCAAGCAGGGCTTCTGCTGCACTTTCTTGACTTTCTACACATTACAATGGACTTCTCTTGTGCTCCAACAAGGTCATCCTTGAAGATCAGCCAACTGACCTTAGTTCCTTTGCCCCCACAGCAGCTTCCCACAAGATTCAGTCAAGCAAGTCCCTGAGCAGCTAAAAATCTGATCTTCTGAAGTTCAGGATTGTAATTCTGCTGTTTGACTTACACCTCACAGGATTTTAAAATCAGCCAAAGATTCCCTTGACTTTCATGTCTACATCCAGTTCTTTCTTATTTGCGAGTAGCAGGTCCAACAGAGAATCGCCTCAATTTAATTTGTTGATCCTGTGCATCAAAAAATTATCTTCAATATGTTCCAGATAACTTCTGGATGGCCTGTGCTCAGCTGTATTGCCTTTCCAGCAGATACTGGGGTTATTCAAGTTACTTACAAACATCAAGGGTTGTGATAGTGATGAAGAGGGTAACTTCTTTTATCTCCTCTTTCTGATCGGAAGATCTGAGCAAATACGGTTACATCATTGGTGATGTTCTGTCCTCTTACAATTGCCCACAGGCTCTGCTGGTTCAACACAGGCATTCAAGCCACCCTTTTGCACCTCTTCTTGACTGCCCACCCTGCCTTTCCTGCAGCACCTGTAGCCCAGCTCTCTGCAGGTGTGAGAGCTGTCCCACTGTGTCACTGCCATTCCACTAGGGTCACAGCTCTGATGCTGTGTACCCACTGCTAATGCCTCCTCCTTGTCCCCAGGGCTACCTGAATTCATGTACAACCATTTGAGATGGGCCATCAGTTGTTCTGCTTTTGCAGGTCATGCCGTCACAACACCTCTGCTCAGCCCTACTGCCCTCACTTCCCCTGAGACAGTGGAAACATTCCCCCACATAGCTATTTTAAAGTTTTCTTTACATTTCAGTAAGCCTGTTTGCAAAGACACTCCAGACCTGCTTTGCCTCATCCCTGCTTAGTAACTCTTGCTCCACAAAAAGGGTCTTGTAGTCAATAGATATCAAAGTCCTGCCCACAAAACCAGCCATGCAGTAAGCTGCTGACCCACTTGATGAGCCTCCTTCTCTTCAAGCATTTTTGATTTGCTGGCAGTGTCAAAGAGACACCACCTGAACCCTTTACCCTCGCCCCCAGAGCTCTCTAATCACTCTTGATACTCTCCAGGACTTCCCTGGCAATCACTGATGTCCACGTGAAAGAGCAGCAAGATAATAGTCTGAAGGCTAGGCAAGCCTTGGCAGTCTCTCTGAAGCATTCTGGTTCCCAGCCACCAGGAGACACAAACCTCCCAAGGTATCAGGTCATGTCAGCAGACGGGTGCCTACCAACCCTGCAAGAAGAAGCCTCCCACCACTACTGTTTGCCTTTCCACTTCTTGCAGAGATGAAGTGCAGTCTCAGCTGGGTCTGATGCATCCCTTGTTGAGTGTTGACACTGCTCCTATTCTGCAGTTGCCAGTCTACAGGTGGAGCAGAAGTCTTCCCACTGTTGCCAAAAACCAGGGCACCTGCATGGCTGGTGGCAGAGAGCATCCCTTGCACCATGCTGAGACCATCACATCGCAGTCTCCGAGCAGCCCCACACTATTCCCAGCAGCACATCCGTGCCCCTCTTCACCTTGCACCCCTACTGCAACCACTACCACCACATGCTGGTGCCTTGCTTGTGGGCCCTGACCTTCCCTCACCGGGAGGCACACACCTCAGAACCAAACTCCAGCTATCAGCAAAGGCAGTTCTTTTCCAGAGGGAGACAGGCAGCACAGATGAAGCAGTGACATGCAAACTGAGCTGCTCTGGTGTCCAAGGCACTCTGGGAGTGGGGCAGGTGCTGTGCAGTTCACCCCAGTTAAACCCTGTGGGACAGGAAAGAATTTAGAAAAGTCTTCCCAAAAAAATTACACTATGGCTTTTGAGGCTTTGTGGAAAAGCTTCCAATCTTTCATTTGGCAGAACCTTTGTGGTGATGCCTCATATACTTTCAGATTAAGGTTCAAGTTACTTCGTCTAAAACCTTTTGAATACACACAGGATGGAAAAAAAATTCAGATAAATTTCACAAAATCTGTTTCTGTAGTGAATTCTAATTCCTTGGTCTACAGGGAAATGCCTGCTCCACCATGGTCTCTCCACAGGCTGCTCTTATGCCTGGAGCACCTCCTCCTCTGACCTTGGTTCTCTAGTCAGAAGAACCTTGAAACAGGGCTGTTTCTCACACTTTTCTCCTCACTCTTCACACGGCTGTATGGTGTTTTGCCCCTTCTTAAATACATTTTCACAGAAGTGAAAGCATCTTGGCTGATGGGCTCAGCTGTGTCCTGCAGTGGGCCCATTGTGGAGCTGGCTGGAACTACCTGCGTCCTCTTCTCACAGAGGCCAGCCGTGCAGCCTACCTCTGCCAAAACTTGGACACAAACACCCAATACAGCAGAAAATACCAGAATTGTTGCACAAAAGCCTGAATTAATAATATTTTCTTTTAGTACTGCAAGGTAGAAGGAAAGCGCAAACTCCCCAAAACACAGCCAACCTTCTAGCTTTCTCACTGTCTCTGCCGTGAGCAAGCACAGTGGTACCTTCTGCTTTTGAAAAATAACAGCGACCACAAGATGGTAGCACAGATAGCATTAATCAGCAGCAGATATAAAATGTCATGTCTGTAATGACATTTTATAAATGACACTTTACAAAGCACTGATGTATTTACTACACAAAACTGTCTAACTCGTCCAAGGAGACACCCTTTGCCCTTTGACAGGTCATGGGCCACCAGTTTGCTTTCCTGCTGGAAGCTGCTGGGCCATTAGGCCAGTTGTCCTCTCTATTCAAATAGCCAAGTTGAAAATGAGTATGGAGGGGGCAAAAAGATGCGGAGTGGTGAAAAAACTTTTTTTTTTTTTATTAAGATCACCTGGCAAGGATAGCTGCAAGAATATTAGTTTGATCCATTATCACTTACATGAACATGTTGTGCTTCCTGCCTGGGATGTGCAAATCGCTCTTCCAGGGCTGGAGGAGGGAGGGTGGTGGCAACTTCCCACACTAGGCCAGGTCTTGCTCCCTCCCCTCCTCCATCATCCTGGGGAGCTACAAAACTCACCTCAGTCCATCCAGCAGCACAGACAGCAGTCATCTAGAAGGACGGCATCTCCTCCACAACACTAACAAAGTCCCTGATGGTGGAAGATCAGGTCTGGGTATCAGGAACAGTTTCCCCTCTCTGGTGTGACGCCTCCCATTCTATGATCACTATAGATCACTCCACTTGGTACATGGGACAGACAGACTGTGGCCATACAGAGCTCTGTACACGGTCTCCTCCTCTACCAGCCCCAAAGACTGATGTGGTGGGCTGA
>VWZZ01000853.1:81650-103174 GCA_013399095.1 Psophia crepitans | reverse complement strand
CTGCTGAGCTGCCACCTAATCCCAGAGAAACCTAAGGCCTGTCAAAGCCTGTGCTTTGTAAATGCCTAAATAAATGAAGATTTGCAGCCCTTCAGAAAAAGTTGTAGTTTCCCCGACGGCACTGCTCAGGGTAGCGGGGGAGCTCAGGGTCACAGGGGTTATTTATGCAACAGCATTGATGCAAATCCATTTTTCCCCCCCGCCTAGCCCAGATGCCTTTACGCAGAAGTCCTGCGCTGTGGGGAGTTGACCACTGCTGTCTAGGGAGCTCATCTGCCTGATTCACTGGACAAACTAAATATTTGAGGTGGTTTGACTGTACTCCTGAACACAATTTTCTCATTCTAGCATACTCCCTTAGTGTGATGTTTGGAAATCACCATCAAAATGAGAAGAAACCCAAAACCACAAGTGTCAGCTAATTAATCGTTCACATCCATTTAAAATGCCCATCAGCAACATATTTGTGAGAAGGCACCTAATACAGAAAGGGGGGGGGGATGGTGTCAGGTCAGAATTGTTAGTCTGAAAAGAAATGAGACCTCTCCAGCTCAGAATTAATATCAAAAGTCCTTCTGATTGACTCGTGTCATATCTCTGCTCTTTTCTCAGGAACTCAGATGCCAGGCTTTTGAACAAATCTTGACTTTGCAGATGCCTTTGCTAGTTGAGGATGATACCCTCTTTCATCAGCCATGACTTCAAGATGAAATCTAAATCAACGGAGGTAATAACTAACCAGAAATTTTGTGTTTCCACCCTCATTAAAGAAAAGAGGTTTTTAAAACCTCATGCAAAAGCTTTCTTAACAGCACCTAATTAATTGGGCTCAAATCTGGATGTCAGCTTTTGAAAGAAATACATTCTTTCAATTTTAAGTTTGTGTAGAATCAGTGACACCAAAAGCATGACAGCAGCAGGAAAGCAGGAAGAAATCCGTGTTTGACTAAGCCTCAGAGGGTAGCAGACTTAATACAGGACTGCTAAGAGTTAAAAGAACTGTTGCAAGCGTATGCAGTGTCTGCTGTTGATTTGTAAGGAGGCTGTAGCAGCAGGGAACAAGGTTTTCAATTTCAAAATATGAGGCTCTGTACTTCAGGGGACACCGGGGCCAGACTCTATTTCCTGTTCTGTTAGTTGCCCAGCATTTAGATCAAATGAGCTATGTGTTAGATCTGAACTTTCTGCACTTTCTCTTGCACTCCTCTGACATAATAGCAGTTCTTGCACTGGGGGAGACACTGGTGCTTTAGCCTGTGTCAGTATTCTTCCAACAGAGAGAGATAAGAAATGTTATCAGCGTGTTCAGTGATGCTGTGATAATGATGTCACAGCACATCAGCTAAAGGAAGAGACCAGAAAGCGCTTCATTTGTTGGGTTTTTTTGTTTGTTTCTTTTCAATGGGAAAAATAAGTGGTTTATTTGAGCAGTTCAAATGCTCT
Organism: Psophia crepitans; assembly: GCA_013399095.1. Classification (NCBI taxonomy): domain Eukaryota; kingdom Metazoa; phylum Chordata; class Aves; order Gruiformes; family Psophiidae; genus Psophia; species Psophia crepitans. The sequence goes on along the minus strand of VWZZ01000853.1, from coordinate 101,731 downwards.
AAAACATACCATTTCTGGGATAAAACTGAATGAAGGGACCTCATCTTGAAGTACCAGTTGGTGGAATATCCTTCATACCTACTCCGCAACCCAGTCATTTGGATGGCTCCTACTGAATTCACTAAAAACCTCAGTCTCTTACTCCTGGTGTTCCTTGCCTACTCTCCTCAGCTGGTACAATGCATGGTGGAAGTTAGACGCTTCTGGAAAATCTTGTAGTATGAGGAGCAAATCCAATGACCTTTAATGTGTGATAAAAAATGCCCAAATAAACCTATTCAAAACAACCATGTTAACAAAGCTGAAACAGATACTCAGAAAATAAAATTGTTTTCTATGTGGAATTGCTTTTCCCCTCTTTCACACCACAGATACGCTAGAATTGTCGTCCTTCCCACTTCTCAGCATCTTCACTCCATATAACAGCAAATTCTTTATCCCTTCACTGCAGCTCCAGCCAATGTCAGTTTAAAGCAAAAATGGAAACACTTCTTTCAGATTGAGTTAGTGGCTTATCTGCTTCAAAGCGCTGACATTAACAAGTGCTGCGAATACATGAGTGGGAAGAAGGATGCTTCCTATTGTCCTCACCAGCCAGCTCACCATACTCAAGGGAGCTGCCTCCCTTGCTCAGCCTTTAATCCATAATAGAAGCAGTTCTGAAATGAACACGTAGGCCCAACAGCTCAGCTTCTGGATTGACTGACTGATAAGGGCACGTTTGCTACTTTCTCCGATGTCCTTGACTCATTTATCCACTTAGCATTTACTTAACTTCTCCGTGCTCCACAGGAACACTGCAGTTTCATTCTGGATTCAGAAGAATCATTGCAACACACTGTTGAAGAAGAAAACTGAACTCCAGCTTTTTCATCTGTTTCAATATCTCTCTACTACATAAATGCTGTATATTTTTCTCTTACCCTAGGCATGGTGGCAGGGGAGCGGGGCCGGGCAGGGAGAAGTTGTGTTTTCACTTGACAGCTTCCATAGAGAAAGTTTTATTACATTACCACATAGGTCTAGATAATACATATATAGCCAGCGTGACTTATCTGCAGTAAGGCGTGAGGGAAAACAACTTGATATGCTGTTGTTTATACAGAGATCTTCTCTTGCATTTGTAAGGGCTTTAGAACAAGGACAGACCGAATTTCAGCAGTGTAACTATAGTATGGGTAGACATTTTCAAGCTAGCTCTAATCCAGCTAACATGACTTATCAGCAAATCTTTCAGTACCTGGTACACAAATCTGCCAGCACGCCTTGCTGGCTGACTCATGCAGAACTCTGCCACCATGGTTTAATAGGTGAATTTTCTAGATATATATAGCTAGATTTCTGTACACGTATAGCATTTTTTGCTATAGCAAAAGAGCACTTTTGTCCAAATTCTCTTTCAAGCTACTCTTTTAAACTTAAGTGTTTGAGTTTTTTAGATGTTTGATATTGCTTTTGTTGTCTCTTTAGCTTACCAATGCCAGTGTCAAGGAGCCAGTGGATTGTTTTGTGAATGCTTTCCTTAAAATCAACGCGTCTATCAAATTCCATCTCAGCATGTTTTACTCACTCAAGGGGGTTAAAGACTGTAAAATAACTTTTCTTTGTACATATTCTACCTTCTTTTTGTAGCGTGTCCCTCAGTGTATCATGTTCAAAGTAAATAAAGGAACCTAGAACTGTATGAGGAAATGACAGACTTATGAAGAAGAGATATATATAGTACTGAATCTACTGTACTTATGGTTGGTTCTTGGAAATTTTCCTTCCAGCATAACACTCTACAAACATTAGGTGCCTTATCAATAGTAACAAAAGATAATGTTTGATTCAGCTGCAGAAGAAACAGGTGACATTCTAGAGACACTGAAGGACGGTATGTTAGTTAAAAGGGAAAAACTAGGGATCTTGGCCTAGGGTAACACTCTCATGGAGTAATCAAATCTCCCAAATAGAGTGATCAGTCACTGTCCAGTACTTATGGGAACTCCTCTAACAACAGTCCTTGTAGCATCATTCTCTAGAGGGACTCCCTGAAGTACTGTTCCACCCAATTTTGATAGTTCAGCTGGCAGTAACTATTCTATGACCAATCCAGCACATGCATAATTCATCACTGTTGCTGTATCTTAACTACTAAATGCAAAGCACTTCAAATATCATACCGATATACAAAAGACTGTCCTATGTGATCATTTCTGCAGGAACAGTTCCCATTAACTGTTTACAAATGTCTTGCCTATATACAGTTTGATCAACATTTCAACAGAACCAATGCAGAGTTTTCAGGCACTCTGCCTGGGTTGTTAATCAACACATTTAAACACACAAACTAGACCAGGTGCAGCAGGTCTAGTATACACTGCAAGTATAACTGAGGAACAAACCTGATTTTCATACTTGCCGCACATTTTAAGTTAAGCGCCATAGTTCTTTACACATTTAAAACTGAAGGACAAAGAGTGCGTCTATTCTGTGATCACAAAGATATGATCAAAACACAGTCGGGCCAGCTGAAATGCTAACAAGCGTGGTGCGCCTGGTAGGGCTACGAATACTACCCTGCTGCTTTCTAAGCTATATGCTGCGATAGGCAAATTGCTGCTGGGAGAGGTACTTGTTGCTCTAAGAGCCTTGTGAGAATGATAAGGTACATAAATTTCACGTTAGTGTTATACATTTAAATACCAGCCTTTTCCAGAGATACAAGAAAACACCACAGCCACAGACAGACCCAGAATGCCTCCAAGACATTCTATGTGGTCAAAATGTCAAATAAACAATGTTATTGATTCAGGAAGGGGTGTCTTTTGTGCCTTGGAGATGTAAAGTCATTATTCAACCTTTTGAAATACAAGTTTTATGGTCAGAGCATCTTTTAAGTATTTTTTTTTTTTTTCCAGAGAAGTGTGCCAAGGAGAAGGATAGGCATAAAATTTTACAGTGTATTTGAACTCAGGAGACAAGTAGCATTGTTTACAGTCAGATTCACTACTCTGGATTTAAGAAAATGTTAGTGGAGAAAGAGAACCAAACAACTGAAGGGTAACAAAAGACAACATTCAAGAAGTTATAAATGAGTTACTAGGCCTTTTAACTTCAGGTCAGTGGTTGTCATCCAGGCTAGCTCTGTATTGACAAAAAAGTAATTACTCTTTGACACCTCTGAGGGGTCGAGCTGATAAGAATTAAGGATCTGGGCTAAAACCTATGAAAAATTCTACACTTTACAAAAAATAAATACAATCAATTTAAACAAAAAGCTGAGAGTACCTATTAAGGGTTGCAAAATTGACTTTATGGAGAGAAAATAACAAATCTGGTACACCTCCTGGTCCTGCCAGGAACCCAAGTGTTTCTCTCACTGTCTGATATAATGGATTCTGTAGATTAAGTGTTTTAGTCTCCCCCAGCTCCCCTTAATTCCTGTTACACAGACCCCTACCCAGAAGGACTTGGTTCAAAACCCTCCAAAGAGGTAACAGGGATGAGAGAGAACTTCACAATCAGCAATTTCATTGAGTGTAGTTACTTACCAGAACTGCCCATTTGACTTTGCACTTCTGATCCCTAACACAGAGCCACAGAAACAGGATGGCTGAATATGCCCTCTGTACATCCCATACCTTTTTGTTTTCTTCCCCTTAGTTTTCACGTCTTTTCTTCCAACACAGGCTTTCTCGCCAGATGCTGATTAATAGCACAGTCTGGAGGGGATTTTTATCTCCTTTGTGCTTTACTTACAGATGTCTCTTCCCCCCCCCCGTTGATAGAAAGATCAAGAAAAAAAATCTAATATCAAGATAAGCCAGAGTCACAGAAATTAATAACCGTGAGATAATTGACTAATTTTACAATTAGGGATATAGACCAGTCAATAAATATGTAATGATATTTTTATGGTAAAATGATATGGGGCAGGAGAAGGCAGGAAAAATTATGCTTTTGATATTTGTTATGTACTGCATGATTATACCTTTACATCAAATGGAAATTATTTTTCAAAGAAAATGTGTGTTTATCATTTGTCAGGCTAGTAGTAACACTTTGAAATATTGTACAAAGGTATAAGAAGAATTTTAGGACTAGATGCACTCATTCTTGAGTTATGAGGCAGATTTCTTCTTTGTCAGGAAAGTCATAACTACTTGCCTAAAATCTGAACATAAATTGCCATCCTGATTCTGCAATGCAAGTTTGGGTTGCAAGTTAAAGAGAATTAGTAAGGTGCAAGGGATAAACAGATCTAAGGTAATCCACCTGGGACAATCTGCTCTGAAGTTTATAACCTATTCTTACTAACCGGTATCCCGTATACTACAGCTAGTCTGTTTGCATGTTTTGGCAGAGCATGTACCTAAGAGATTTCTTTAGATCATTTGCAGCAGCACCAACAACCCAGCAAGGCTGAATCATGAGTCACTGAAATCACCGAGCTGGAGAGTTGCTAAGCCGACTGAGTGAAATTGCCGAGCTAGAAAACCCAACGTCTTGTCTCTTGTAATCTTGTTGGAAAGGTGCGTTTTGGGTTGGTGGGTTTTGGTGGTTTTTTGTTTTTTTTCTTTTTTTTTTTTTTCGTAAATTCAAATTAAAAGTCTTTTTACATGAAACACTGAATCTGGAACTCTTGGAGTTCGGTCTAATTCAAGGGGAACCATTTCAGTCTTTTCAAATACAGATACCAGTAAATCAAGCATTAATATGCATCCCAAATGTGGCACTAAAATCTATGGCACTGGGTAAATAGTGTTAGATGAGTGACTGATTAAAAGGAAGATATTGCTGCATAAACTGTAACTTGCCAGGGACCCACTCAATCACTTAGCAGTTACATTATTGGGGTCTCAGCTAAGATGAAAAAAAAAAAAAAAAGAAACTTGTTTTTTTGAAGCTGTAGAATTTTGTAGTTCTGCATTAAGAGAACTAAATTGGTAGGAAGTACTTGATTTCAGTTACTTGTCCTAAAGGATACCTTCTAGCCAAAAGAAAAGCTAATAAAGAAGTAGGTAGAGGATAAGCGAGGAGGAAGGAGAGGGAAAATGAAGGGGGAAATTATTTTCTAAGCAGAGCTTCCCAGGAAAAACAGAAAAGGCTGAAAATACTGTTAGAGGATTAGAAGCTCTGAAAAGCTTCCCATGAATTTCATTGTTCTGTGGGCTTGTTTGAGCAGTGACTCATTAAAAGCCAGCTCCTTTCAATATGGAATTGCTTTCTCCTTGCTCATAGAGCTATTATTTGCCTCTGCAAAATGATGATGTCACTTATGAACACACCAACCTTTTACATTGGAAGATGGTGCCCTAAGCTTCAGTCTCCTTGATTAAATACCATAGCTGAGAACTCATATATCAGTCACATGAGGAGCGGAATCTGAGAATTTTAACTAAAAACACTTATGTATGTGTATATCCACCTGTTCTAGTATCTTATTTTTTTTATATAGATTCCTCAATGACCCCATGGATGGTTCTACAGACACTTCATATTTTGTTCTCCAAGCAGATCCTTTCCTTTTCCTTTGTGATCACATTACGAGCTTAGCATAACCTAGCACAAATGGATCTGGAACTCTTTAGGTACTCATGGAGTCAGCAGGTACCACACTGGGTCACTTGCTCCACTTTAAGCCAAACTAGAGCAATTAAAAAATGTGCTCTTTCCAGAACTGGAAACACAAAGGGGACACTGTGATGAATCAGCCATGACCACCAGCAGCCGACATAGAAGGAGCCAAAAAAGTCATTATTCCATCAGAAATCATCATCTAAAAAAACAACCAACCAAAAAAACCCCAAACAAACCAAAAAAAAAAAAACAAATCAGAAAAATCTAAGGAGTCTGAACAGAAAGCAAGAAGAGGAGCAACAGACCCAGGTCTATAACACAAGCCAGCATGATTACCTGATTCTCCAACAACCTGCCTAGAGAGCAGTAGAGGAACCTGAAGACCAACAACATCTTCAGCAGAGTGCTCTGAAGTTAGTGATTAAAGCTTTTTAGGAGCTGCAGCTGTGAACTAGGCCACTGGGTCTTCTTCCCCAAACTTAACACTACTTCTGACATAGACAAAATCCCCTGCAACAGAATCACCTCTCCCTATTCAGTTCTGCATTCACCAGAGCTGGTATACCATCTAATGCTTGAGTTCAAGAGAAAGTGGTTTACTAGTTCCAGCTGGGGATAGAGAGCAAATACAGAGAAATCTGTATTTAAATCAAAACAGACTTTAATTTAAAGGTTTTTCTCAGTTGTTATGAGTTCAGCATGAATATGTTTTCCTCTCCTGCAGTTATTGTGGGCTAATATCTAAAGGATGCACCTTTAGTGGAAAATTATGGCGGCGGCATAATTTGCTTCTGATTAGCTACTTACTGCATTTAGTAAAATGAATGCAAGAACATAACCTTAGTCTTCAGTAAACCAGCTAGGAGCAATCTAGCTCTATCAGGACTGCTAAAAACACTGGCTTGCTTTCCTCTCCCCAGTTCACTTTCTACTTTATAATTAATCAATTTCTTGCTTACTTGTATCTGTAAATTAACAGCAGTGCACTAAACAGAGGAGGTAAAGAAAAGAATAATCATTCCTAATCTAGTCACTGCTGCATTCAAATTAAAGAACCACCATGTAGATTAACTCTTCAAGAGACAGATCAAGATTAATGGTCAGGTTTGTAACAGTACAAGGCCAAATATTTACAATGAAAGCTCAGCAGCAGCTTAAAACAGATACAAGATTCAATTTACGTCATAGAAATTTTTTTACACTGCTAAGGTTTTTCTGGTATTGTTGTTTCTCTTTCTGTACTTTTCTTAGTGTAAACATTAAAAGACATTAGACATCATGTTCTGAAGCTGTTTTTATATTATCACTGTATCTGGTTTTTTTTTCTCTTGAGTACAGGGAGCACAGGATCAGTGACTTGCGTCTCCTAGGTAGTCCAGCTAATATTAAGAAGCATGACTGGTTTTACTACACTTGCCTTTTAGGTGTGCAGATGCCTACACAATGACAAAGAGTTGTCTCTCATCATTCTGACCAGAAATTAAGGTGAGAAGTTTCTTTGTGCAATTTTAAGAGAAAAAAATTAACCTGAGGGATCAGATGTCAATTGATCATTTGGTAGTTGATGTTCTGATTTTCATTGTCAATAGCTTCCACCAGCAAGGAAATTGGGAAGAGGATATATTAATTTCTATTCTCATGTGTATTGTTATAGGTGTACTATGATTGCTCCTATCCTATATAAATGAAAGAAGTTTATATTTAAAATGTATTCTCTGTGACGTCTGACAGATTGTAAATATACAGAGCTTGCTCAGTCATTTTTGACCCACTCCAATGATTCTTTCTTAGGTAACTTCTAAGAGTCTTGATCTTATTCTCTTTCATTTCTCATGTCATATTTCAAACTTCATGATATATATTCTGATCTTGATATTGGACCTCCCAAATGCATTAGTGATAATAGGAGTTGCATCAAGTTCTCAGCACTGCAAAGCCAGAGAGGAACAATTTCTGAGGTTTGTTCGGCTCTTAATGCAATAGTGTAAGAATCATCAATGTTCTGTTAAGTGCAGTCACTAATAACCTTTTTTAACATTTATTCTTTCTCCCTGTGCTGATGCTTTATGCATTCATAGCATCAAGATTCAACCCCGAGCTTCTTCCACTACACATTTCTGTACCGCTGCCTGTTGGTGTTTTTGTAAAGTGCATGCAAGAATTGGTTCTCAGGTGAATTGTGCCTGTCCCTTGTTCGCAGCTTTATTACTTCTTATCTTAACAACTGTTATTAAGTCCCTTCCCATTACATTGCAAAAAGTTCCCTCGCTCCACTGAAATTGTCCCCATCAAGCCTCAATCACTGTAACTTCCATCTTTTTCTTCCATTTTTTAGTATTTCCCTTGTACTTCTGAAATCTCTATGAGAACTTGTCTTGCTCTCACTTTGCTTCTGAAATGTCATCCCACTAAACCCCTTGGGCACTCCACAGCTGAGATAAAAGAGTTATGAGCCAGAAAGATGGATATTGACTGAAGACGTCAGCGAGGATTCCCTTCAAAGCTCCCATTTAATTTGGAAAGGAATGGCAGATGTGAGTGGTGTGTGTGGTTGGGATTTGGGAATTTAACTATATGGAATAAAACTGACTTGACAAGGTATTTTCTCTCAAGATACTTACTTTAAATGTCCTGAAGGATAACTTTGTCCTCTATCCTATCTTTTGTGTTTGTGATATTCAGTCCTGTTCATTTCTAAATCCCATCAGTAAGTGAAGTGAACTGCGTAAGTGCTGTATAATGTTTAAACAGAAACAACAATAAAATCATCATCTTGCTGTTGAGTAGTATCAACTCCTGCCCTGGTTATGGTTGCAAAGTACATCTGCTTAACAGGGGCTCAACGTCTTCTGTATTAAAAGCTGTCTTATTGTACTGTCCTCACCAGCAGGCTAAGTTGGCTTCAATTTAATTACAGATGAAATTACAAAGAAGAAGCAGTTTAAAAGCATACAATAAATCCTAACCAATAGATCTCGAGAGCTGTCCCAGTGTTTCTTATGTTCACTAAGTGAAGGTTTCTGTACGCTGTGTTTTAAAAATATACCACAATGTTTTTTCTCTCTAATGTCTTTCCTCTGAGGAGCTACAGCACCATTTTATAAATATATGCATGGGAAAACTTTATCGTATGTGTAACTATATTTATGCCACTAGGACTTAAGGCTTCTGCTAGCTGGGAGGTCATTATGACCAGCGATAGCTATTGTGTCCCAAACTCCTATCAGCTCAGTGTGCCACCTGCACAATGTGTTGCTCCAGATCTAAACAGGTCCTGAAAAACATTAGGACTTACGGATTCACCGGAAGCATTTTGCTTGATTTGATTGTGCACTAAATTGGTTCTTAAAATATTGGCAGGGATGCCTATTCTGGCTTTAGATTTTCTCTCTTGTGTCCTTGGCACGAATTTCTGTTTAGACTGCTGTACAGCCCTCCTGGGTTTGGATTTTGTATGTAGTCAAGGGGCAAATGGTTTCTGTTTTCAAATAATGTTGTAAATCCTCAGATCTCTGAGTCATTTTTGTTTGGGCGTCTGTTTACTGTGCATGGAGACTTGAAAACAGAATTAGACCCACAGACTATTAGTATCCAAGAATCTTCTTATTCATGGATAATGCTTGTAGTAGTGTGTTGGGAGCAGTGTTCCTCAAGGCCAAGCATTTGTATGCTTACCTCCGCCAGTATCTGCTGTGCAGGCTGTCACCGAGCAGATGAAGATGTGTAAGCCTTTGTTCCTGGGAACAAGCTGATCCTTGATCTTCCTGAGTTGCCATCCTCTGACCCTCACTTTCTTGTTAGTTTTTATATCTTTTCATGTGGGTGTTTCAGCTCTGAATCCTTGAGTTACTAACTTGTTATTCATTCAGCACACTCACTCCTGTACTCTGTGTTCTTTTCTTTCTCATCTCGCCTGATGTAGCACCCTCTTGGCTCTCTCACTTACACACTAGTAAGGGTAGCCATAGCTCAACAACAATATTTTTTTTCAGTAAGGGAGGATCAAGGTCACAAGATTGGCTGTCACACAGTGCATGTTTGGACATAGGCTGCAATATGAGATGACAAATAATTGCATAGCCATTTCCAGTGGAGAAGGTAACCAGACATTAAAGAGGAGTAGAAATGAGGGTGAGGAGCTATTCCAGCTTGATTGCACGGATATTCGGTGGAACTTAGTATCCTTTGTGGAAATGCATACTTTGTTCTGAAATTATAAATGAATTTTGTAGTAAAACTACTTTTTTCTAAGGAGCAGATAATTTCGTTTTCACTGTAGTAGTCTGTGGCTTTGACCAGTTTTATTTACCTGGCACCACTGCAGTACTATATACTTTGTGTGCTTAGTAGAAAAGCTAAAAATTGAAAATGTCATGGTCATTGAAAACTTTAAACATGTCCAAATTTCCAGTTATTGAAAGAATTGTATTTAATGAGGCCTGTTGGAGAAGTGCTAGGTGTTATTCCTACTGTGTTGTTTCTGATGTATGGTGATAATGTAGAATCAGTGTACAGTGGTTCCTCATATGAGTTTGATGAAGCCTTGCTCATGTTAGGTGAATCTTCTTTAATGCACTGAAAGAGGTGAAAAACTAGAATTAACAGTGCAACAAACAAACATATGAACTCCCAAGGCACTTCTTAGTAAAGTAACTTTTAAAAGCAAAGGTTTAAAGAAATTGAAGTCAGCTTTGAAAGGAATTTTCTGTGTTTGAAAACAAAACCTCAACAGTTTCTCCCAAACTGCAGGCAATTTTCACAAATTCAGATGCCTTTTATTGTTCTGAGTATGGTAAAAATATGAGGTAATTAAAGTGAACTGACAACTGAGGAAATGGGGAGCTTTACAAAGTCTCAGTAAGCCTTAAACCCAATAAACTGGCAAAAAAGCCAATATAGTAACATATATTCAAATAAGACATTTTTTTTTAGACAAGTTGTCACAAAAGCACTGCCGCAGGACGCTGAGTAATACAAAACAGAAAGTACATTCATGTGGGAATGCATAATGGTGTTCCATAAAACACCTGAGCTAGCAAGCATATTATATGCTGCTCTGCCCACGCTAATATACCTTGTATAATGTTCAGAAATACTCTGCGTCATTATAAATATAAATATTGTAATATACATACAACCAGTTGTAACTGATGAACATGTAATGTGTTAAAATCTACTTCTTGATTTGTAATAAGTTGCATATGTAGAAAATGTGGTCTTGTTTTCACTTGTATGGAGGTAGATGGCAAAGCTATCAGTAATTCCAAGGATAACTATCACTTTTTTAACAGACAATGACAGGGCTCATAGCATAGAATTTAGTAGTTTTTTCTAAAATTAACCAATAGAAAAGTCTGCTGTGCGGACTGCCAAGTTCCTAAAGCCTGTCAACAATATTTTAGATTAATTTCTCATGGTTGAATACTGACAGTATTTGGAATTGTAATAGGTTGACTGCTCTTTGCATGCATTGAGTGACTCATCCTCACAACACTGTAAGAAAACTCCTTGAACGTCCCCACAAGTCCCAGAAGACAAGTGAGAAATGGATTCTCATACCAAACCATAGCAGGACTGTAATTCATGATTTAACTTCCTCGTGTTCTTCAAAGCAGCCCCCATAACCTCACTAGGTAAAATGGCATTTAGGTTTAGAACAACTTGATGAATTTTTTTGTCTTTTAAATCACGTGCAAGTTCCTTTCTTGGAGACTCACCATGGTCAAAGAGCATTCACACATGCAGCTACACCAACTGCCCTCATACTCTTGGATGCCCTGTGGTGTACTTTTGTTCTTCGAGGAGAATTTCTCTAAGAGAGGCTCAACCTAATTTGGAGTGCTTCTATTTCACATGACTTAGAAATAAAAGTTGTGGAAATTAAGTGTTCATAATTTCTGTTCCTCCTATTAGAGCTGCTCAAATAATCACAAAAGATGGTGGCTCGTTTTTGGATGTTTGCATTTATTTGCAATGTATCTTTTGACTGGGTCTTTATATCTGTAGCTGTTATTGGATGTTTTATTCGTTGATCATTCATCTGAACTCACTGAACTCTGAACTGCTTTAGTAAGGAATGAGATTTCTGTAAATTTTTCAGGGAATACAGCTCTCTCTTTCTGCCATTACAAACAAGACTAAAAGTGATATATTTGATGCACAATTTTGTCAAGGAAAAGGAATTAAACTTAATAGTCTTTGAACCTTCTCTGCTTTTTGGTTTTTTTTTTTGGTCAAAGGAGAGACAATGTAGAGATAAGAAAGTATGTCTCTTGAAAAATAGCATGTTTTCTAATGCAAGGAAATTTCTATTCTTCTTTTTCAGAACTACAGTCTTAATAACACACACATATGTAAGATTACCTCTTCCAAAAAATGCTCTTAATGTCCAAGATATGGTTCCAGTGAACTTTTCACTCAATCATATCTAATATGTGGAGGAAACAAGAAAGAGAGAATGGTCTTATACAAATGGAGGAATACAAAAGGCATGTTTATAAATTATTTTAGCAAAATGAAAAGTGATTGACAGTGTTACAATGTAAAATTATCTGCTGAAACTGAAAAGAGAGTGGAAAGCATTTTTTGTTTTTTGTAATGGTCTTCTCTCTTCCACATGAAATCAGCAATATATTTCTATATTACTGGAATGCATCCAGCAGAGTTTTTCCTCTTTAAATACTTGTTAATGCAAGGAATTGCAAGAGGTTTTCAAAAGCAGACTAGCAGCCATGCCTATGGGATTCCTCTGTCTGGTAGCTTGCCCTTCTGGAGCTGTGACAGGGAACAATGTCTATTTTGTTTTTAATTTAAAACACTGAAATTTATGAAGGAATAGGTTTTAAACTTTCATCTTCAGAAGCAAAATGTAACTAATTTCTTTTTGAAAAGGGACTGTTTGGTGCTAACTTGTGAAGTCCTGATATTTATAGCTTTAGGACTAAAAGTTTTAGCAGAGAGAGGAATGAAGAACGATACTGTACAGCTGTGAAGAAACAAAACACACAGACTGCACCAACGCACTATACGGGTGGCTAAACAAGGGACCCTGTTGTTGCATTTGCAACAGATTTAAAATTATGCTTAAATAAGTTGTTACTAGTCTGCATGAAAATAGATGATAATTCTTTTTGGGCAAGATTCAAAGTTAAATCGGCAGTACTTGCTATTCATTTTCTCTATAGTATTTGACTATCTGAGACTCAATAAACCGCTCTTGCTGAGAAGTTGTTCTGCCTGTCTAGACAAAAGATTTATATTTAGCTACAACTATTAAATTCAAGGTGCATGGAGTCTTAAATGAATTATTATCTTGCTTAAATTCTCAAATTTGACTTTAATTTTGTAGAATCTTTCAAAGACTCCTGGCTTTAGACTTGTTTTTGGTGGCATTTTCTGAGAATCATTTATTGTGCTTTGTTTGAGAATAGTCATTTAAAACCCCAGGTAATCCAAATTTCTGTTAATTTTCTGAAAATGTAGCTCAAATATTCTTGAGCAAAAGCTTGATGGATTGATTATATCTTGTGTTAAGCTGAGACTGAATCCTTCGTATGAATAGCACAGACTGGTCTGGTTTGTGTGTCTTAGACTATTTAAGTAGAAGGTTAAATAGAACAAGGGGGAATGGGTTTAAACTAAAAAAGGGTAGACTGAGATTAGATTTTAGGAAGAAATTCTTCACTGTGAGGGTGGAGAGGCACTGGAACAGGTTGCCCAGAGAAGCTGTGGAGGCCCCATCCCTGGAAGTGTTCAAGGCCAGATTGGATGGGGCTTTGGGCACCCTGGCCTAGCGTAGGGTGTCCCTGCCCATGGCAGGGGGGGTTGGAACTAGATGATCTTTGAGGTCTTTTCCAACTCAAACCATTATATGATTCTATGATAAGCTGATAAGAAAACGCATGCTAATAACCCCATCTATGCGTTGTTGGGCCCCTTTAGGGTGCACGCAGGAACCCAGGAAGATGGAGATTTTTTTTTATTTTTTTTTTCCTCTTCTCTTCTTTCTCTGCAGTATGTTTGACTCTGGAACTCTGAGTCAGGCAACAGTGCTGATCCCAGAGTCACCAAAAGGAAAGTACAAAGACGCTTTGGTGGACAGACTTCTCTGTGCTGAGGCTGCTGCCTGGCTCTGGGCACAACAGCAGCAAGTCTTTAATGAACTTCTGGGGCTCCAAGTCCAAATTTAACAGACAACAGGGTCTTACCCTACCATTTGTATCTATTGTCAAATTACACTCTGCAATGTAAATCTTAAATGCTACAATTTACAGAGGAGAAAAAAAAAAAAAAGCTAAAATTTTGAGAACAAGATTTAATTGTGGAACTAAATTGCAGAAGTGCAGCACTAGAGAAAGTTCTTTAAATGTCAGTGAAAAATGGGTTTGTTCCCTCGTCATCGTTTTCTGCTCAATAGTTGTGTCACTTTCAGCACTCGAGGCTTTGTTGCACAGGCCAAATGAGAAAACAACAGCTATTTATTATAGCAGTTGCACAGTATTTTTCTGTTCTAGAAAAGTGTAGGCTATTTCAGACGGATAGAGTGAGGAAAAAGCTTTCAACATGGTGAGAAATTAGTCTGAATTCAGGCTTTAGGTTTTAATTTTTTTTAAAACCTCACTCCAACTCTGGACTGAAGGCTCATGAATTAAGAAATGTGGAGGATTGTAGTATTAGCAATGTTTCAACACATAAAATTAAGGTAACTTTAGTGCATAGCTTTCACCCTGCAATGTAGGTCCGTGCATCTTTATGTAATCCTATCAAAATCCAAAGGTTCATCTTAAGGCTTGTCCAGTGCTCATTTCATGCTAGTATTTGATTTCTGAGAAAACAGACTTTGAAATAGTGTAGAATAAATTAAAACCAACTTAAGCTCAATAATGCTTGAAGGATTCACAGTGGAAAAAAATGTGAAGTACTTAAAATATCTTTCTTTCATGAGGCTACAGTCCAAGATGCCTTCCAGCAAAATAAAAGGTTAACCAAAATCAATATGGTTAAGAAGGGAGATAATGAGTAAACTGGAAAAAAAAAAGCTACCACCACCACCCAGCCTGACATGGCTTTTCAATAATATGTAGGAATATGTCTTCAAAGCCGATGACAAAGAACAGCATCCAACAGGAAACAATGATCCAAATTCTCACAAAAAGTACGTGGTGTTCTGCCTACTAACCTCAGTGGTATGAACAGTGGCCTGTGAGATGCCTGAGACATGCACTTTGCAGGTCAGTATCAGAGACTCTCAGCTTCGCTAAAGCCACACATGGGTGTGGAAGCCCATGAGAAGCCCATTTAATACTTGTCCCCTACAAGAGAAGCAAGTAAGATGTGTTACTCTTGTATTTACTTGTGTACAAAAGGAGGATGAGGGGGGAATACGCAGCACTGAAGCGAACTGCTTATTTAGGCAGTGCTGTTTGGAGGACAGAGGAGGAAGTACATTTCAGAAGGACTAGCAAAGTAAGCAAGAACATCAGGAAGAGGAAAATCAAGAAAAGTTAAAGCCTGGTCATAGTGAAAGATGCACTAAGTACCACCAGGCCTTTGGCAGGTAAGTTGAACAATGCAGCTGAGCCCAGCTGTGTAAGCTATGAATGCTTATCAAACCCTGGTTAGCTGGTACTTCCACAGCCTTTCCTGGGTACTTACATACCTGGAACTGCTGTTCTCTGGGGGTGCCTGGAATTAGTATGTCAGCAGGGCTGGCACAACACTTTTGTTTCATCTTTGATTTTCCGTAAGNGTGACTCACCACCTCCCTGGGCAACCCGTTCCAATGCCCGACCACCCTCTCTGAGAAGAAATTTCTCCTCATCTCCAACCTAGATCTCCCCTGGCACAACTTGCAGCCGTTCCCTCTTGTCCTGTCAAGATGCAACAGTGTGAGCTGGTCTATTCATCTCCTCAGCAGTGCAGGATGGTGACTGGCCCCAGTGTGTTTCTGGCTTTTGTGGCTTCAACTGACTCACTTCCACTTCTTCTGAAGAGCAATGAACAAACATGGGACTTGCCTTTACAAGCTGTCTAAAGAGCATGTCAGCAGCACTCCTGACTGGAAACTGAACAGACAATGTGTCGAGTGCTTCCAGCAGTCTCAGGAACCTGAGATAAGCCAGACTCCTGAATTCAGCAGGGTCTATATTCTGCTGCCTTGCTGCAAAACTGGTAAGACTTGCTCATGCTGCTCTTTGGCTCAGCGAGGTCACAGTTTCCGAATCTCTTCCAGATACTGAAGTTGATGGAAAGACTTCTGACTCCCATCCTGAACTTGAAAGTCCATTCCATTAAGGATTCAAAGGAACTATTTGTCCTAGGTATAACCACACTCTGAACTTGTTAAATGGTTCTATTAGCTTGAGCAATTAATTATGGCAGGTGTAATTAATTACGGCAGATGTAATCAAATACGTAGGCCGCATAAGAGAAATCCCCAAAGGTGTATTGCAAAACCTGTGTTTGGTAAAAATGATTAATGATTCATTCTGTGGAGTACACCAGCAACCTTTATCCTATAGCTGATTGCTGAAAAAGATGAATTCATTACTTTTTATGCAGCACTATTCAAAGGAATACTTAATTCACTGACAAACCCATACAATAAGGCTTTCAAAATCCTTTCCCTAATTAAAGAGAGACAATTAAGAGACAATTTAGAGAACAACAGTTAAAATTTATTGCAAAAGATAGGAAGCTTTAGTATGTTAAAGAGCAAAATGGTGCTTCAAAGCATTTTATAGTCATGACAGTTTGTTTCAGTATTCATAGTAAGTTACTTGCAGTAACAGCGTCTCACACTGTGAAATTCTGTCTTATCTATTGTTTCCTTGTCCTTTGAGCAAAGTCATAACCAGATTGTCCTTCTGTGATGTAGCATCTACAGGCCCTTTGTGAAACATGAACATTGCAGAAGATAATTCCAGGTCAGATTTTTTTTCTACTATCAATTTGAATAAGGTGTTTTGGACTAAACTAGTAATCTCCTCTTAGAATGCAGGGTATGTTTTTGTCTTAAAAGAAGAAATTCGTAGATTTCTTATTTTAATGAAAAAAACTGCTCTGGAAATGTATGATATCAGCTTCTCTAAAAGATGAACCACTTAGATTAATCCCAACGCCTTTGCAGAACACAGGCAATGGAAGTTTTTCCTGACTCATTAGTTTAACTTCAGTTTTGGCTTCGTAATTTTAGAATATATGTGAGCAGGAAAAAAAAAGGTTGTATGTTTCTCAGACATAAAATGACATATAACACTTGGTATAGGAAGGTCACATTTAAAAACAAACCAGCTATTTTATGTTCTACTTCCAGATTAATTGTGATAACTGGTGCGACAAATTGCAGCTGATTACACTGTGTTAAATCTGATGTAATCCTGTGCTAGTGAAAACACAATAGCATTCAAGCTGATGCTGTTTTGTAAAATCATACAGAAGGATATCTAATAATGGCAATAGCCAGCTCTGTCTGTGTATATTCATTAGTCCCCTATATGAAATGCAGGTTTGCATTTGCTTATTCTCATATCTACCTTCCTAGTCTCCTTGCTGCTATGAATGACTGACTATTCTATACGGGGAAATCACATTTACCACTGGCATCCACCCACTAAAATAGTTTAGAAGATCATTGGAATTAAATTTTGCATGGAGGCACTTTCCCTCATTCCATGAACACAAGACATGCCCTGCTGGCTCAGAGCAGCGGTCTGTCCCAGCCCAGCAGTCTGTGTCAAAGCTGTCCCTTCTCAGCCCAGCAACTACCTGTTGTGAATTCGTTATTCTGGGTGTGGATGACTCTCACAAGATGCACATCCCTGTATTTATCTGCACTGGAGCCACTGTTTTATAATCTCTTCACAGCTGAACTCGGCAGAGAAAAGCTCTGCTGTCTCAGTGGAGTTACAGTTCCAGTTTTAAAATTTAACATGTCAGCGAGTATGTTTGGCTGGGAAAACATCAGAAACAGCTTCTCCACCAGGGTGATTGGTTCAGAAAACATGTTATACATGGCCATATAAGAAAAAGCCTTGGAACCTCCTTGGACAAGTCTTGGTTTGATTTTGAAATGGAGGCAAAATTGAAGAAAAAGTTTGGGTCACTATAGGAAAATGCCAAGCCCATTTGTAGCATATGGATCACAGAGAAAAATGGATTGCTGAACTTTGCAGACCTTTTTAGGTGTGTTTGGAGTTTTGTGTTTAGATTGCTGCAGCTAGTGCCCAATTACCTGTATTTAACAGTCTTAAACCCGACGCCAGTAAGTAAGCTATAGGGACTCAGCATATTCATCCATACTACACACTGAACTTGTAAATAAGTAAGGGCAAGTCAGGATCTCTGGTTTCACCTCAACAGCAGGAAAAAGGAGCTGGCAAAGACAGAACTAGCCAGCGCTGGTCCTGCCATCTGACCTAAGAAGTGATGATCAGCAATGGGTGATCCCTGAGTAATTATGGAACCGTCTGTCCAGATCTCATTTGCATTTCGCTAAGTGATCTCTGCCTTAGCGTGTGATCTGTCATCTGATCTCTCTCAAAACTGAATGGGTCAAATTTAAGCTTTTAGCTGTAAGTAACAGTACAATCGTGTGGATACAAGATAGCAGGTCCCCAGTGCCAAAGCTGCCTTCTCTTTATGTTCCTTCAGATGAACCGCTGGAAGGTATCCTCTTAATTTTTCAGTGAAGCAGCAGTATACATGAACTTTTTCACCTGAATGGATGAAATCTGTTTTATTCCTTTGTTTGTTTGTACATATTTCCATGGCAATCTTAAAGCAGCTAGACCAACATATGCAACAGATAGACATAGGCAGCACAGAACAGCACGCTAGCGCAGTATTTAAGTGTGTTCCCTCAGTTGTGTGCTTTCGAAATCCACAGTACACATGTATATTGATGGAACAGTAAAAGCGGCGCATAGCTCACTGATATCACAAGCAGCCAGATTTTTTTTGGCAGCCTGCACGTAATGCAGCAGTTAACTTCACACACACAAGAACAAAAAAATGGATTTATTTTTTTTTCTTTTTTTGATTAAGTAACCCACATTTTCTTCAAGCAGACTAGCACTCTGCTTCCCTGCTTCAGCATGAAATCTTCCTGGGAACAAAAATTCCTCCTATACTGAAGATGATCCAAACATGTTGATGCTAAAAGGAACAGAAAGATTCAACGAGTTTTGCATGTGGGAGAATGCAATGTTTCATTGCACACTGATAATGCATATATTTACGCATAAGTGTATTCAAGGCTGCAAATCACCACAGGCTTGTCTATGCTGAGAAACCACATCGTGTAGTATTGATCACAAGGCTTGTTCAACTACTAGACAGTGGCGGAATAAATAAGACCTAAAAGATTACAGTCAAATCAATTACAGCAATCAGCTGTGAATTTTAACTTGCCTGTACCTGCCTAAAATATTTATTTACATGCAAGTGTATATATGGGTGTCAATAAGCTTTAAGAAAGTTTGATTGCACTTTCATTAGTTATGACATGCAAAGCGCTTTCGCTGTGGGAAACAGCGTATTCTTTCATTTCAGTTTTCACCAGCACTCCTTCTTCCTATTTCAGACTTGTTTATTCACTGCATCTTGTCTGTCAACAGGCAGACTAGCACATCACATCATGTGTTTCAAAGTCACAGTCACCTGGAATACCCAGGAAGTAAGCAACCAGAATTAAAGTGGTAAATGTTGCTAAGTAAGGAAGAGCTAAAAAAACAGTCATGTAAGAATAAAACTTTACTTTGAACAGAATACTCACAATTGGCTCTCTTCATGTGTGAAGTTGGCATTACTGTTCCTTTGATAATTTTACAATGAATGATAAAAAGAGTAGCTGAGTCTGCAAGATAGACTCGCTCAAGGGCACATGAGGAACCGAATCAGAATAAGACACCCTATCCTTTATTTAACACTCGGGTGAAATCTAAAATACAAGATAAGAGATGAACAATAGCCATTAAATTATAGATGAGTCTGAAATGATGCAGAATTTATCAAGAATACTATGTCCACTAGTATTTCTAAAATACGGGTATGCCTCATGTCTACTGAAAGTGAATCTATGGAACAAGTCATCTTGAGGGCAATCATATGCCATGTCCGTGACAACTGGGGGATCAGGACCAGCCAGCACGGGTTTGTGAAAGGCAAGTCCTGCCTGACCAACCTCATCTCCTTCTATGACCAGGTGACCCGCGTGGTGGATGAGGGAAAGGCTATTGATGTAGTCTACCTAGATTTCAGCAAAGCCTTTGACACAGTCTCCCACAGCATTCTCCTGGAGAAGCTGGCGGCCCATGGCCTGGACAGGTACACTCTTCCTGGGTTCATAACTGGCTGGATGGCTGGGCCCAGAGACTGGTGGTGAATGGAGTCAAATCCAACTGGCAACCAGTCGTGAGTGGTGTTCCCCAGGGGTCGGTGCTGGGGCCCGTCCTCTTCAACATCTTTGTTGATGATTTGGATGAGGGAATTGAGTGCACCCTCAGTAAGTTTGCAGA
>VWZZ01000853.1:63758-77636 GCA_013399095.1 Psophia crepitans | reverse complement strand
TTTTTTTTACTTTTAACATTGACTGCTATAAATAGAAATTTATTAAAGATGCCAGTCTGCACCTATTTAACCAGCTATTTGCAGTCACAGTGAGCGCTGGAAATGAGCATGACCCAAAGGAATCATGGCTGAATATCATACACTAAGTGTTCTTTTCTACTGATTTCCCTGGAAGCTTTAACATATTCCAAGCAATTCAAGTGCAAGAAAACTACACTGCACTGTCTTCATAAAAAGAAGAGTGGAGCGTCTGTGAAATGGCTTAATAAAGATGCAAAATGGAGTTGCCTTGTGCCTGACATGAGTATTCTCATTTTATGGTTTTCATTTGTTTTGCCCATTAAAGGATTGCAAGACCCCATTACAGGGCATGCCAAGTCCTTACATGTTCTTTAGCCAGTCTCATTGACCTGCAACTACAGAAAGGTTGATTTTGATTACACAGCTGCAAGTTGCTTTGTTTTTGCATTATCAAAAAAAAAGAAGAAAAAAACATTAAGCTGCTTTAACTGATACATATTTGCCAGCCTGAAATAAGATGAGTTTAGAGTTCTGAGAAAGGGTGAGAATTTTTCAAGCAGGTGATTACTCAGTAGATGGTAAAAGTAAGATAAAAGATTTATACAAAAGGACAAAATCAGGGATGTGGGTGAAGATGAACTGTACTAATTGAAGTAAAAAATAAAGGCTGTGACAATTTTATGAAAAGTGCAGCTTTTCATGGTAACTTCTAGTGAATAACATTATTCTCTCTTCCAGCTTATGTGATGACTACATTAAGTTATGGAGTGGATTTGAAAAATGTATTCCGAAATCCTTCTAGGCAAGGCTGTGATGACAGGCCAGTCTAATGCACAGGAAAATTGCAAAGCAATACTACTTACATCTTTCTGAAAGCCTGGTTACTGTTGTAGTTGAGAACTTAATGCTGTTTACTTTGCTTACATCATCTAACCTGTTTATAAACACAAACCTTGTGTAAGGCAAACAAGCCGTGGACCATCTGGGTAAATTGAGTCAGATGGGGAAGAACAAACAACTCTATCCTTAATCAGGGAACAAGAAATAAAATATTTTTCATACATTTCATTTGGCTGATTTCTAAGGCAGTAATGACTAAACTCATCAGAGAGACATCAGAAGTAAAGACCAAAACAAAACCCATCAGCTTTGAGATAATCATAAGCATCTCTGAGCAGCAACACCAGCATGAAGACAGGCCAGATGAACAGACAATTTCCATAAATGTCATGCCCAGCCTGTGACTAGGAAAAGATTTGTTTATATAAATGCAAATTGACTTTCATAAAAAATGTTACCAAAAAAATACAAATACATTTTTTCTTCCAAACTAGAGGGGTCTATTTATTTTTTTTTCCTCTTAAAGAGAAATGGAGGAGAAAAAGGAAACCCAACAGAAACTACTCTGGTGACTAGTGTCTCCTTACTTTTCCTCAAAATTTATTCCACTTCTAATTTTACAGGCATTCAGAAAATATAAGCCACTGGCATTCATTTCCATTGGAACATAACCCCCCACTTTTTTAGTGTGAGAGTTGACTGAGCACTGGCACAGATTTCCTAGAGAGTCTGTGGCATCTCCATCCTTGGAGATGTTTGAAACCCTGACTGGACATGGTCCTGGGCCACCAGCTCTAAGGGGCCCTGCTTGAGCAGGGGAGTTGGACGAGATGACTTCCAGAGGTCCCTGTCCACATCAACTGTGTTGTGATTCTGCAGTTCTTGAAACAAAAGTCACATTTCCTGAGATTCTCTTTTCTATTAATTACTAGTTAGAAAGTTAGTAATCTCACTAAGTAGCAATGCTGAGCCTGGTTTACTTTCACAGAGTGATGGGGGCATTTTTATGCTGGAGAAATAGCAGTTCTTCTTCAAAAACATCAAGTCTGTTTTGAGCCTGTTGTAGTTTTACCCCAGCCAGCAGCTGAGCACCACGTCGATGCTCACTCAGTCCCTCTCATNCCCCTCCCAACTCCCCGCACACCCCCAGCCATCCCGCCGGCGGGGCGGTGCGAGAAGCAGCAAAGGCCTTGGCTCTGTGTCAGCATCGCTCAGCAGCAGCAAAACCATCTCTGCACTATCAGCGCTGCTGCCAGCACAAACCCAAACACAGCCCCACACTGGCTGCTGTGAAGGAAATTAACTCTCTCAGCTGAAACCAGGACAGAACGTTTGTAGGGGAAGAAAAAAAGGGTGAGAAATTTATGACTGATAACAATGACTGACCAAGAGGTAAATACCCCCCCTTTAAAACTCTGTAGTAATGAAGGAAATACATTAAGGTGAATGCTTAGTACAAGCATATGAAGTCCTATACATATGAGTACCAGAATTCTTCTGGGAGAATCGGGTGTTTCAGTTCACTGGCTATTTTGGGAAAGTATATTTTACAATATTGTTTTAAAACTGAGCACTCTTGCAACCCCTATTTCACAGGAATCAAGTGCTATCTCTTAAAAAAATATTAAATCATATGGGTGTTCATTCTACAAGTCCTTTATTTTAGAAACTCGCAGGAAATAAAATGTGAAAGAATGTATGTGTCACCTACTTAACTTGTAATGTGGTTTTAGGAGAGACTCTTCCACTAATGTGTAAGGCACTCAACATAAGTTTAACTAACCAAGAAAATTACTGTCTGAGGTCCTTCTTGTTGAACAGAAAGCAAAGGATGCAGACATTGAAACAAACCAAAAGAATACATTTCCCATGGGAATCTCCCAACATTTTGCATTTCCTATTGAGATTAAATTTTCTTCTTCGACAGTGAAATCTGTTCCCTGGCCGTGATAATTTTATGCATAGATTTAGAAAGCCTAAATTAATAATTAGCAAATAACCAGTGAAGAGTTATTTGATAAAAGCATTCATGAACTTTTAGAGTTTTCTGAGAGGCGACTGCATAGGAAAGAATGCTTCTGTCTAGCCTATGCCCTTTCATGCTTAGCCATTATTAAGCAGAACAAGGTATTTTTCATCAGTAGTAAACTGAAAGCTTGTACTTTTAGGTGACATCTGAAGATAAAGATTAAAATGTAGTGAAGATAAATTACCTACTCAGTTTCACTTTAATTACATTTTGTATTTATAACATTCTGCATTATTCAGGAAAATAGTACAGAATGAAGTAATCAAGCAATACACTTTTTGTTAGTAATTCCATGTAATGTTCCTGAATAATATTTTCCCTTTAAGTCTGATTTATGTGGTTTGTATTTAGCATGTCAAGGTCATTCCTGTATGCTATTTTTGAATTCTAGATATCTCAAGTACGGTGGTTTTGCTTATAGTACTTGGATCTTATAATTTATATTCAGCTTATTTGAAGCTATGGGCTGTTGCCTTGCAATAGCTTGTTTTTTTAAAAAAAAATATTTACTCACTGAAATTTCTGTGAAAAAGTATCCTGAAAAGGATTCTATAAAACATGATCAAACATGAAGCAGGCAGATTCCTAAATGATTGGTGTGTATTCCTTGAAGTTACTAAAATGCATCAGAAAGGGTAAGTTGGCTCACCTCTGCAAAACAGACAGTTTGCTCCATGTTTATCAGCTGAAGTGAAGTGCTGATGAAGATCGGATTCATGACAGGATCCTCATGTCAGTGCCGGAAGATAGCCAGGATGCTGGGGTACCTCATGAGCTAGATGAGTGCTTCCAATTCAAAGCTTCAATTATTTGAAAAAGTGCCTATATATCTTAGTGGATCCTTCTGTAACTGCCCTTGTGCCGGAAATAACTTTGGGGAATAACTACCGAGCCCTTTTGGGGATAGCATGGTGCTATGCGATGTTTGTGCTGCCCTCATGCACTCCTATGGAGAAAGGGGCAATGATTTCTTTAGTTGGCATGGATGGTAGGCCAACATGTATTACCCGGTATGTTTCTGCATTGGTGCATACCTGTTACCACAATAGGATTTCCAACACACTGCCCAAATCTTGCATGCATAGACAGGTTAGAGTTTCCTGAGCCATTCGAGTGTGCGCTGCTGACAATTCCCCATAAAATTTAATAGTATGGGTACCCCAAAGTTAATTATTAAACTCTCAGTTACTCTTCTTGAGGTTGGGTAAACCTTGATGTTGATGCTCTAGTCTGACTTCCTTGATGTCTTTGTGACAGATACTCCACCCAAAAATTCCTTTTGTGAGGCGAATATTTAATTCCTAAAGAAAAGGATCTCTTTTGAAAAGACACTCGGAAGTGATGTTATGACTCAGGGGTAGATAATTTCCAACATTCTGTCAGGACCTGTTTTTATCAATAACATTTTACAGCTAGAAGTTTGAGCTTTCTCAGCTTCAGCGTTTGGATGGCAGGTCCTAGATGCTTGTTACACCTTGTCAGCTGACCTCCCAGATCAGCTCTGTGACTTGTGTCCTTTCTGCGGAATTACAGACATGTCCTCTTGCATGGCATGTTCTGTGATTCTGTAACCTCTCAACCTTCCTCACTTACAAACATGATGTTGTGAGCTCCTTCAGTGTCTCAGTGAAAGAAAAGCTGTTTTCTTTTCCAGAGCAGCAGTAATTCTTGCAGCAGTATACCGATCCCTCTCCAGTTTTCAGGGCTCCCAGACCCCAGATGGTGTAGCTGGACGCAGTGTGCAGGTAGCTGGCTCGTTCCTGTGAAGCACAGAGGCAGCACCCTGGCCCGAGCGGCTCACACGGAGGCTGTGATCTCTGGCATGGTGAGCAAAGAATGAGAGAAGAGAACCCACAGCAAATCCGGTGGGCTGTCTCTGGCAAGTAATGAGAAGATTTCTAAGCCCTTTAATCAGTGTTCCTGAAAGGCTAATGTAACGTCCCTGCAGAGCAAGCTCAAATTTAGGCTGATGAAAGCATGTTAAAAAGTACTGCCGATGTACAGCTCCGATTTCTTTTACTCCCTAGAGCTGCAGTGCTGACAGAAGCTATGAGGATACACATTCAGGATTTCTTCTCAGTATTCTTAAATTAGGCAAAGATTAGAAAACAACAGAAAGACTGCTTAAAAGCAGCACCAGAGCTTGATAACCAGAAGTATAAAAGCATTTTATGAATAATACATTAGCTTACTACTGTTAGGCAAACAGATGAGCCCCACTCACAGGAAGGTATCAGCGTGACCTCCAACATTACCGTCCTTGAAATCCTGGCATAGCTGCCACCCAGCCCTGAAGGTGCCTCCGTTCTCAGCCTAAAACCACCACACGCAGCTCAGGACTGTGAATGCCATCCCTGGGGACTGCACATTTCATTGTAAAGGTTTAGAAGGTTGATATTGCAAAACTCAACACTGTTCCTCAGTTGTCCTTTTCTTTTTTGTCAGGAACTTAAAGCCAAACATATGACACTGGTACCAGAGTAATTCCAGTGAAGTTGGTGGAATTTGGCTGATTTATAGAAGCTGAGGGTCTGTTGCAGTATGGCAAATAGGCAACCGTGTTGGGGTGACCAAAGCTGCCACTAGAGAGTTTCCTGGGGGAGCACCAGTGGGTTGTTACACAGTGAGACTGGACAACGGGCAAGTACAGGGCCTCAGACTCTGCAGCACAGAAAGATGACTTCTTGCAGCTACCTAATGATCTTAATACCCCGCTGAGGTACTCAGATGAACAGTGGTGAAAACATCTGTCCCAGTATTCAGGCTTCTTTATACTTGTGGGGGTTTTCGTTTTTGTTTTGGTTTTGTTTTTCTTTACAAACAAGGGAATAGAAAGTGTAAATCTCTTTCACATCTTGAACTCTCATCTTAGTAACTCCATCTGCAGCTGCTTTCCAAAATAAAAATGATCTGGTTCTTTAGGAGTCTTAATATCATAAGGGTTTATGATTATGTTTTTGTTTAGCTCGCTGAAGTCTGACTCTATGTGGAAGAATTGGGCTCAGTGGGAGGACACGTACGAGTTTTGTAGCAAGGGTGCACGTTCTTGAATATGTATGTGCTAATACCTGCCAGTAATTTTCTGTATGAACTTCTCTGTCTGCATAATAGTGATACATAATATTGGTCTTTGCTCTGGAAGTACTTATAATTTAACATCATTTACACTGAAGGAAAATCCTCCCCTTTGGCTGTCTCTGTGCTTTAATTAAATGCAGAAACAGTCTAAAAGACTTGACAGAGTTGTTAGTGAGAATGGAGATAGAAGTTACAGGCTGCTTCTGTATGCTGTTTCTGGTGATCCACTGCATTGTATTACAAGCCTCAAGTTCTGAAATGGAACATGCAGCACCATGACCCACCCTCCTTATTTAAATCACTTGTATTTGCTCATCTCTCCTCTAACATGTATGCCCTCTTTCATGGACCCGCATACTTGTGGTTATACTCAGGTGACCCAGATTACACATGCATCCCCAGGTCTACTGTTCTCTGTTGACCTTAAGGCTTTTTCTTCCTTTTTGGGGTGTTTGCTTGTTTGTTTGGGTTTTTGTTTGTTTGTTTGTACCTAGCTAGTGGGTAGTATTGGACACAGGAATACAAGCAGAATTTAGGCTTTCTTCATGAGAGCTTTTCTGCACTCAGAATTTTGGAGTATAATATTCTACAAGTTTTGACAAATGCTTGTAGAGTTTGAACAGGTCTGCAGTGGTTCTCATCCATCATGGTAAAAAAAGTGAATGCATGCTCTGTTTTATACTTGTGCCTACCCATTTAACTAAAGCGAAACCTCAGCAAGATCACAGTCTGGTTTGGGGCATTTGTGGTGGGTTGACCCTGGCTGAAGTCCGGGTGCCCACCAAAGCCGCTCTATCACTCCCCCTCCTTAACTGGACAGGAGAGAAAAGGTGTAACAAATGGCTTGTGGGTTGAGATAAGGACAGGGAAAGGCTGTTCACCAATTATCGTCCTGGGCAAAACAGACCAGACTTACAGAGGAATTAATCTGATTTATTACCAAGCAAACACAGAGCAGAGCAGTGAGAAATAAACCCAAATTTTAAAACATCTCCCCCCATCCCTCCCTTCTTCATGGGCTCAACTTCACTCCTGATGTCTCCCTGCTCCCCCCAAGCAGCACAAGGGGTTGGGGGATGGGGGTTGAGGTCAGCTGATCACACGTTGTTTCAGCCACTCCTTCCTCCTCAGGGGGAGGACTCCTCACATTCTTTCCCTGCTCCTGCACAGGGTCCCTCTCATGGGACACAGTCCTCCATGAACTTCTCCAACATAAGTTCTTCCCATGGGCTACAGTCCTTCACAAACCGCTACCATGGGTCTCTCCCATGGGGTGCAGACCTTCTGCAGCAGACTGCTCCAGCGTGGGTCCCCCCTGGGGTCACAAGTCCTGCCAGCAAATCTGCTCTGGCATGGGCTCCTCTCTCCACAGGGCCATGGGTCTTGCCAGGAGCTTGCTCCAGTGTGGGCTTCCCATGGGGTCACAGCCTCCTTCAGGTGCATCCACCTGCTCTGGCATGGGGTCCTCCATGGGCTGCAGATGGAATCTCTACACCCCATTGTCCCTCCTCCATGGGCTGCAGGGGGACAAGCTGCCTCACCATAGTCTTCTCCAGGGGCTGCAGGGGAATCTCTGCTCCGGTGCCTGGAGCATCTCCTTCCCCTCTTTCTGCACTGACCTTGGTGTCTGCAAAGTTCCTTACATCTTCTCACTCCTCTCTCTGGCTGCAAAAGCTCCCCTGTTGGGGTTTTTTTTCCTTCTTAACTCTGTTTTCCCAGAACCGCTACCACTGTTGCTGCTGGGCTCGGCCTTGGCCAGTGGTGGGTCCATCTTGGAGCCAGCTGGCATTGGCTCTGTCAGGCATGGGGGAAGCTTCCATCAGCTTCTTGAAGAAGCCGCCACCCCTGTGGCCCCTCCCCGCTACCACAACCTTGCCACGCAAACCCAAAACAGCATTACAGAGGCTTCAGGTCTTGCAAGTACATAATAGCAAGAAGCCAGCTCTTAGATCTCCCTGGAAATTCTCCCTGATGTAAGTTTCTTACCTGAACTGAAGAACTCTATAGCACTAAGTTAAATTCCCTTACTTTTCACCCCCAGATAGAAAATACTCTTCTCTGGTTTTGCTCACTTTTGTTCTGGTGATATTGTGTAGTACAGAAGAAGATTTTGGGAATAAGATTTGTGCTTCCTGCAGATCACGAAGATCTTAAGACAGTGGTGCTCATAGCTGCACTGTAAATTTTCCTGCTAGAGGTTTGCATAAGCATAGGTGGAAGATCTTTATGGGAACAATAGTCATAAATCCAGGGCAGATGTTGATTAGTCAGGTTTATTGAATGCAGTAATAATACAGAACCATGAGATAACTCTGAAACATTTCTGTAATGTATTTTGCCTCTGTTTTAGATTCCAAAAAAATTGCCTTGTGTGTTTCTGTGCTTGCACACATGTGCATGAGGAAAGCAAACCTGACGGGGAATCAGACAGCTCTGTGCCGCAGCTAGTGCTGTGGGCGACGGCTCATATCTCTAGCTGCCAAGATGCAGCTGGAATGAAAATAACCTTTCATTAGTGCTCCAGATCTAGCCAGAGAATACTTTTGCATACTGCCAATATGTAGGGGCATAACTGCTAGAAGTCTGTGATTCAGTGGCTCTTGTGATGGCAAGCCAATATGCTTTTGATGGAAACTGGAACACGAGTGGTTCATTTCAGTTGTTATTGGGTGCTGAATCTGTTGAAAGTAAAATATCGATTACCATCCTTTCTCTTTTGCTCCCTCCTAATAAATGTTTGAATGAGCTGTCTTATTCACTCTGTGGTTTAGTATATTTTTGCCTTTGCCAGGGGCAGTATGAAATCAAGTAAATTGAATTTTTCAAGGGGCTGACAGGTTCTCTTGCAGTGCATGCATGTCAGTTGCTGAAAGTTATTTCAAGTTTGTATGACCTCTCCAGATCGCAAGTATCAGTAGCTTTACGTGACTCTGTATCAAAATTGCAAAGGGGTTGTTTGTACTATAGTACGGTATTTCATGTGAAATCCTGAACCTGCCAGCCTGTGTGCATGTGAGTGTGTTTATGCATGCATGTGCAGCAAGGATGGGGGCAGCTTACATTGCTTTCTTAGAGCTTAGCCCATAAATGTTTTTAATTTATTTTAAAGAGATTTGCAAAATCTTTCATTAATCACATTAATCACAGCAAAAGTAAGAAGGAACTGGTTCTGTAATATTATACTTGGCAGAGCAGAGAGGAAGTAAGTTGCTTCTATTAAGGGAGTGAGCACAGTACTTCTGAAACTGTTCAAAAGCACCTAGTTCACATCTGCTAAACACCCTGAAAATGCTCAGTGTGAACTAAAGGAAAAAACTAGCCTTGCATCACTTTATTCATATGCTAAAAAACAATTTGGAACTTTAAAAAAGTATGTTTTTTGTCTTGAAGGGAATAAAGATACCTCTCAGTCTCAAATTCTTAGCAGGTATTTAAGATGGTAAAATGTTCTCATTAATGAGCATTTCCTTTATGAAGGAAATATGGCTTGCTTTCTGCTTTTTCCTTAGGCCAACATTAAGCCCACCTGATGTGTTACAAGAACTACAAGCACACAAAAGTTAAATAACAAAAATTAAAGTCAACGTTCTTTTGTGTTAAAACTGAGAGTGTGTATTTGGAGTACAAGGTTTTCTCTTCTGAGTTCGGTAGCAAAATTACTGTCTATTTTGTGAGGAAGACAATCAGGATCCATATTATTTTGCTGGTGAATATTTTATCTGTGCTGCCCTCTGTAACTAACTCAGATGTAAATATGGATTGGAAAGAGGATGAGGATGTCCATCTCTCCTCATAGTATGTCAAGCAGTGGGAATACAAAAGTAGCACCTTTCTCTAGTTGACTTAGATGTCCCAACTTATTAAATTGAGAAACTAGGCCAGCTGGAAGTTCCTTACTCAGTCTTGTGAGGGTGGGCGGAGAGGGGAAAGAAACAACTCAACTGTGCTAATCAGTGTGAGAAATCTATTGTGGAGGAGCTATCTAACTGCAGAAAAAAAAACTTTTCAACAAAACAAATAAGGCAGCCAGAACTTAACAATGCTTCTGCTTACATAAAAGCACTCTGTATGGGAGCCTGTATTTGGGAATGATAGTATCTAGAACATTTTCTTGTCTGCCAGGGTGTGTTAGAAAGTTTGAACGTGATATCCAGGGTGACAGGAAACATCCATCCTTTTGGAGATAGAGCAGAGCAGTGAGAAAAGGTGTTGCCACGATTTAGAGAAACAGACTACTAGGAAGTGTAACTTTTCTTTCTTATTCTAATGTAGCACTGTGCTGTCTCCAACATATTTTATCATTTCTTCCCCTTTGCTTTGTCTGCATCATCCTCTGGGGAAACACAGCTTTAAATACAGAACGATGCTGTGAGGCAGCCAGATGGCATTTGACTTTGAAACAGTCTTAATCCATAGGGTGAGCAGAGAAGAAAGAAAAGCTGTAGCAGAAAGTCGGTCATCCAGTGGAGACCCAACTGTACCGTCTTCTCACTTCGCAACATTATTTGTGCCGTTCTGTCCAGCACTACCCTTGAACAGTTAGCACTCATCAGCAGTATCCATGAGCAATGAAAACGTCTACTTGAAAAGAAGATCTCCAAAGAAAAGACTGTCCTTACCTTATCCATGCTAACTGACCCATGACTTGTTTTTGTGCATGGCTGTCCCTCTTCTATAACTAGTAACACTTACAAGAAAGCAATTGGCTGCAATTATTCTTGGTTGGGCTTAATGCTCTTTTTATTTGGGTTTCCTACTTCAAGCAGATAGACTTTAAGTAACTGCAAATTATAAGAATATACGTGAACATGCTAGTTTAAACCTGGGACACAGGATCTTTAAGAAAGTCTGGACAAAAAATGTCTTTTGACATTATTTCAATCTGAAGAAGAATTTAATGTGCTAAGAATTCATCTGATTTCTTTAAATGGCACTTTAAATTGTAGCTCCCAGAAAAGAGTTCTCTCCTACTGTCACACATGAAAAAAGTCTGCCTGCTGTAACAAATTGATAAGTTATACAAGAACTTTATCTTATAACTGGAACTTCAGACCAGAAAAAAAATCTGCATTTTCTTCTTGTAGTTAGAGGAAAACTCTCCACTACTGAAGGTCTCTGAAATGTAGCAGTGTTTGCAAAGAAAACAAATAGCTATAATTTTCAGTGAGACTCATCCGTAGTATATCTGAGTCCTATAGCGCAGGGTAAAGTTGCTATTGTAAAAAGTGTCTTTTTTTTTTTTCTGGTATGAGAGCTCCTGACCTACTAAAGGTGCAGAACTCAATAGTATGCAAATTACTGCTACCAGGTCCTGAGCCAGTGGCTACAGTTTATCAGAAAAAATATTTTCAGTTGCTTCCTCTGTGGGACTTAGAAGGAAATATTTGGGAAAATATCTTGAGAATTATTCTGTTTCTGTTGGGATGCAGGAATATGTTACACATAGATGAAAACTACAAAAGTCAGGGCGCTATTTCTGTTTTCCTGGTCTCTGAAATGACAGTGCATGGGAAGTAAGTAACCATTTTTGCAAACTACTGAATTTTGCAGCTGCAAAAAGAGCTATCCAAATGCTTCCTGATTAATTTTTAATGAATAGCCATTGCTTATGATTGTTGCAGATAATTTCTAAACATTATGCAGAGGATTCACCATACAAACAAAAAGGAAACATAAGCTGCTTAGGCAAAACTTTCATATTGTTTTTTTGGAGTACATAGAATGTAATATAGAATGTAATAGCATTAGCAAAACAAGCTCAGAGAACTAGCATCAGTCATGCAATAGCATAAATCCAAATTCCATTAACCTTACTGACTCATACTTCAAAAGAGATAGAGACCAGTTGGAGGAAGTCCAGAGGACAGCAATGAGAATGACCAGAGGTCCAGAAAACATGACCCATGAAGAAAGATTGAATGAATTAACTAAAGAAAAAAAGCTAATGAGGAATATAAATCCAATAGGCAAACATAATACTTATTAGGCAGTTACACAGGGATAAAAATATTTCTTTTTCAGGTCCAAGGTGAGAAATAAATGACCATAAATTACAGCAGCAAAGATTCAGGAAAACCGTTATGACAGTAACATGCATGCCTAAGAACAGAGAGTCAGTCGCTGCCGGTCATTTAAACACAGGTTGGAGAGCTGTCTGTCAGGGACAATACAGATGCACAGAGAGACTTGAAGATGCCTGAGGGCCCCTTCCTATCTCATGGCTCCTCAGGGTACTAAACTCTGGGTCTACGTGTCTAACTTAGAATAAACCAGTGAGGGTATCAACCCCTCCTGTATTAAGGTATCAAAACGTACACAAAACCTTAGGAAAGTGACTGATATACTCATTGTTAATGCCTGTTAAAGTAAAATAAAATAAAATAAAAAAGCAAGGAGTCTGAGGATCAGAAAATGTAACTCACTGATACTTCTCTTTCCACCTCTCTCTCAAGAACCCTGCTGTCTTGGTTCTTGGAAGGAAGGTAGAGTCTGCTCTTTTCCTACTTTGCTTTTTTGTCAACCACAAGAGTTTGGAGTGTTTGCCTTCAGCTTCTTACTTCCTGCACCACTGTCACATTCCTACAGAGTCTTTCCCAGGTGGGACAATGTGCAGAGAAATCATCCCCGGGCAGTACAAAGTGGCAAGAGCTGCAGTGAGCACCACTTCCACTGATCGTCACAGAAAACTTTGCACATTTCTTTCTGTGTAATAGTCACCTATAAACACGCTAACTGGCTAAAGTAATGAAAAGCTGTATATTTGTTGTGTTGAGGCTTGATTGATCAGAATCATCCTGTTTTTCACATGCACTGCACATTGCCAGAGGTAGAGATTATTCACACAGGAATAATTTTGGAGTTATTTAGTTGAGGAATACTACAAGGCATGTTTTTT
The DNA here is from genome assembly GCA_013399095.1 of Psophia crepitans. Classification (NCBI taxonomy): domain Eukaryota; kingdom Metazoa; phylum Chordata; class Aves; order Gruiformes; family Psophiidae; genus Psophia; species Psophia crepitans. The sequence continues at coordinate 64,773 of VWZZ01000853.1, read as the reverse complement.
CCCATATTTATAGCATAGCTTATGCTTGGTCATTGTCATCTGTATCACTTAATTCTGATCATCTCTGTGGAAAAAAAAAAGAAAATGGTTTCTTTTTTATTTCAATAAATTATGAATCTAGGTATCATTTTATCCATTTGGTGGTCTGTAGTTTACCTCAGCTCCAATCTATTTCTCTCTGCCACATGCAGACCCCATTACAATGAGCATTACCTAGAACATTTACAATATCTGCAAGCTATCTTCAGCTTAGCAAAATTTAAGATTTTAATGATCAGCAAACCTTGCAATGTTTAGTTTAAATTTAGAAGCTTCACTGAACTTTAATTTGAAAATTTTCTCATTAGATTCTCCAGTGCTTGGCTTGACTTCCAGGAAATGACCTAGAATTGCTATTTGCAGCACAGACGTTCCACCAGATGAAAGGGCATGGTTATGAATGGCTAGTTAGGGTCTAAAGATTGGTATTAATCCTGTAGGTTAATTTTATTCACACAGCACAGGAAGACATGAGAAAAACAGTCTCTAGCAGGAAGTCATGCAGGAAGAAAGGATTGCATACTGGTAAGAGACAGCAAGAGAGTATCTTGAAGGGGGAGGAGGGGACTGCAGAAGAACAGTAGAATAGCTCTAGATCTAGATTTTGGTACACTCAGTTGCTCAGTTGAGCAGCTATGGGCCTGTCAGGATCCACAGCAGAGCACTCCAAGTGGTGCACAGGGGGTTCCTGAACCAGGGGAACCTCAGGGAAGCGGAGAGACCCACCTGGAACCCACAGCTCATGTAACAGTGGCTGGTGGGACCTGTGCAAAGCCAGGAGCAGTGGTGGCCAAGCCCCTCCACACCTACAAAAGAAGCCCCTGAGGAGTCCTAGCTGCCAAGGCATGGTGTGGCCGTTGGTGCAGGAAGGGTGGAACAACTCTACCAGCTCAACCAGGGAGCAATGGTATCTACTCAGCAGAAGTCTATGTCTGCAACTGATGCAGCTTCTCAGACAGAGCTCGGATGGGAGCAC
>VWZZ01000853.1:39263-63556 GCA_013399095.1 Psophia crepitans | reverse complement strand
GGCCCCACAGGCAGACAAGACACATGATACTGAGGATCCTCTATTCTTTCTCCACCTGGCTGGACACAACACAGTGACTTGAGGGATAGGAGACAATGGTGACAAGTTCCTGCCCAGCACAGCAGGCACATCTCCTCCATGACTACCTCACCTTCCCAGATGCCCTTGCATAATAGGTACAAGGCTCTGCAAGTGGAAATGAACAATGACAATGCTTCTTCTAGGTTGGAAGTGTCACTGAGGTTAAGTCAGCCTACACCGTGCATCAAAACTGTTTCCATAAAGGAAAAAAGATGAGGCATTGTCATAGGAGACTCCCTTCTGAGGGGAACAGAAGGCCCAATGTGCAGACCAGACCCACTTCTTAGAGCAGCTAGAAGCTTTGGCCCAGGCCCAGAGCTACAGCATCACTGTCATAAGCGAAACTTGATGTGATGAGACCAGTGACTGGGGTGCCATGATAGATGGTTATAGGCTTTTCAGGAGGCATAGGCAGGGCAGGAGAGTTGGGGTGTGGTGCTGTGTGTAAGGGAGGATGGATTGTATGGTGCTTGCAGTTGATGATGGCACAGCTGAGAGCCTTTGGGCAAAGATTAAGGGGAAAACAAATAAAACAGATGATGTTGAGGAAGTCTACTGTAGACCACCTGGCCAGGACAACAGCACAAATGACATTTTATAAGGAATTAAGGGATATGTCTAGATCAGCTGCCCTTGTCCTTAAGGGTGATCTTAACTTCCCAGATATTGACTGGGAACATCATACAGTGGACACAAACAGGTCCAGGAAAATCCAGAAGTTTGGACATAACTTCTTGGAGCAGGTACTAAGGGAGCCAGCTACAAAAGGTGCCCTCCTAGGTTTGCTGCTTGTAATTGGAGAGGGACTTGTGGCTGATTGATTATTTGTGGCTGTGGTCAGTGACCACAAAGTAACTGAGTTTCAAATCATTGGTGCTAGGAGGAAAACTCTCAGCAAAACTTCAACCCTGGATATGGGGAGAATGGACCTTCGGCTGCTGAAGAAGCTAGTTAGTAAGGTTGCCAGTGAACCTAGGAGAAAAAAGAGTCTACAGACACTGGAAGCAAGGACAGGTGACACACGAGGATTACAGAGAAGCTCTTCACCACTAGGAAGAAAATTTGTGCTGTCAAAGTTCAGTTAGATTTCAAGGTGGCCAGCACTGTGAAGCATGACAAAAAGGGCTTTTTAAAATATGTTAACAGCAAAAGGAGGATCAGAGATAACATTGGTCCATTACTTGATGAGGTCAGTCACCTCAAATAGGGACGCAGACAAAGCTGAGACGTTTAATGCCTTGTTCGTCTCTGCTTTTAACACCTGTGATGGGACTTGTCACCCCTGGAACCCTGGAAGGCCATGACTGAAGGGACAGTAAGCTCCCAGATGGCTCTGAACTTGTTCAAGATTTTCTGCTCCAGCTGGACACACACAAGTATATGGAACCAGATGGGCTTCATTCCAGGGTACTGAAAGAGCTGTCCGATGTTATCATGAGACTATTTCCATTATTTCTCAATGGTCTTGGGAGTCTGGAGAGGTCCCAGATGACTGAAAGCAAAAATTGTCCCAATTTTTGAGAAGGGAAAGAAGGAAGATCCCAATAATTACAGGCCTGGCGGTCTCACTGCGGTGCCTGGCAAAATTATGGAGGTTATTGTGGGAGTTATTGAAAACTACTTGAAAAAGAATGCGTTCATTGGCCATAACCAGTCCTGCTTAACCGATTTAATTTGCAGTCTAGGTCATGATCTTACATAAAATACTTATATCAGAGATCCTGTGCTAGCAGCTTTAGAGAAAATCTTGCAGTGGGATACAATCACGTACTCTGCTTTTTAAAGTAACTCAACCTATAGTAAACAAAAAACCCCTAAACCTGAAGTCCACACCTTGTTCACATACACTGTCTCCATGAAAAAGGCAGCAGAGAGAGTGTTTCCCGCATCCTAACAGGTCATGGTAGGTATATGCAGAGAGGGAAACCATAGGGTCCTGATGGAAATATAACTTGACTGCGAGCATAAGGTGACAGCCAAATTCTTCTACAACTCTTTATTGCTATTGCTAGGAGAACGGGTCCTGTGCTCCGGGGGCAGCACATTCCAGACCTGGGGCAGAGAGGAGCCATCTTATTGAGAAAGCCAACTGTGCGAGACTGCGCCTCCACACTGGCAGGGAAGGTCCATTTTGTTCTTCTTACTTTGGCACCTTCTTTCCAGTACAAGACAAAGTCTGACAAAAAATACCATGCTCAACTATTTGAAAATATTTTTTTCATGGGGCTAATGTATCTGACTTTTTACCCTTCTCCCCCTCCCCTCACCCAGGACTCTACATCTGGTTTTGGGATGGACATATGTATTTGTCTGTGGCGGCATTTAGCAGAGAAACACCTAATTCCAGGAAAAAAAAAAGAAACAAACCCTCACAGATGATTTTGCTCAGGAATGAATTTTGAGACTGAACAGCTCATTATCTTACCTTCTTTTCTGAGCTATAACCAGCTATTTTGTCTCTCTTTGGAATTCATGTATTTTAAGAGAAGAAGAGAGCATTCAGTGCATTCAGCATGTGAGTGCACATCCAGCAAAAAACCTGGGATCTGTCTGTGGCTGCATGCAGAGCTTGCTGCTTTAGTTGGTGGTACAGAAACCGTGCCCTGGTCAATTCTGCCACTGCCTAGTGAAGCACAACCACGGCAAATTAGTTTTCCTCCTTTCAGAGATGCTGTCTGGGGTAGCTGATATGGCCCACTTCGGAAACCTCTGCTGAATGCTCCCGAGTATTTATTTTGCACACTAAGTTTGCACACTCAAACATGCAAGTTAAAGACATATCAACATGCAGACATATTACACTACTTTTCACCCTTTTTTCCTGATCAGCTCAAACTAATGCAGTAAATAGTTATGGAGTTTTGATGGTTGTTTTGGTTGAACCAGAACTTCAGGGCAGAAAAAAAAGAACCAGGATTTAGCTAAAACATTGCAAGTGAAGAAGATGAAACCCTTTCAGTTTTGAATTTCACGTCCTCTTTTAGAATAAAATTTGTTAAATTTTAACGGGAAAATTTTGAAGTGGGAAATGAAAATATATTCAAAAGCATATGCTTGTGAGAAAATATTTTTTACTGGAAGTATTAGTGAAACTTCACTGCTTTTGTGGATAATTTTGGCTAATTTGAGAGAGGATTTTCAGTGAATAAAATATTTCATGAACTAACATTCCTCCTTCCTGAATTATTTCATATGCTTTTCCATATTACCTGAATTTGCAGTAGAATATACTGAGTCATTATTCATAAGCTAATAAAAAAAAAGAGTAAAAAAACCTCTTTATAAAATAAGAAAAAGTTAAGAAAGCTCTTACCTTGAGAGACAGAAGCAAAACTTAACACAAAGCTTCTATTTTATGTGCATAATTCCAGTTCTTTGCCCAGAGATTAGATATCATAGAGCATATTGCCCTGAAATTCTGGTTCAGAGGGAATGAATTGCACATTAGTTGAATTTTTTGTGTTTGTCCCAAACCATCACACAGTATTTATATAACATTAGACTTTCTCAGTCTTGAACAGTTTCTTGGAACACATAATTTCAATCCATTTGTTCTGTGTTTCTTTCAAGAGTGCAGTGCTACATCTGGCACAAGTTTGTCATGTTCACTATAAACTAATGCTTTTATTAAAAAAAGGGAATAATAATAGTCTCTTTCACTGAGGGTGAATTATCGGTTACTCTGCTATTTGGAAAATTGAATAAGAACATGTACTTGAGAGTTTACTTTCTCTCTCTTTTTTGTTTTGTATGTCTTAGCTTAAATGAAAGATGGCAGGCAAAGGCAGACTTTGGACAATTGATTTGTGACTAAGATTGGTTTCTAAAGGCAGGATTTTAACGAATTTCTAAAAATTTTGCCATCAATTTCGAGAGACCTTCCATAGCTGAGGAATAACTGAAAACATTTGCAAAGTATTTGTCATATACCAGGTGACCTTTAGGAATATATTAAGCAGAAAACACTGCATTTCTAAAAAGTATATCATTAAAGAGTTTCAGGGCATTACTTTTGGTAATTAAATACAAATAAAATCTTATACTTTTTTTTCTCTTTACACCTCTTATAATAAGCTTTGCAAGAGCTTGAGAAGAACTTGGGGAACTGAATTGGTATTTGAGAAAAGGAGCTGATTCAAGCAAAAGTTTAAAAGTAACCCTTCTAACACATTGTAGAAAATATCTCTGCCCGAGTGGGAAACCTAGGTAGTCTCAGACAAAATTATGATCCTCGCTGTGTATGAAATAACTTAAGAGGAGAATGTACAACTCTTGCATGAATGTAGCCATGGGAAAGTGAGGAATGCTGATGTCTCTATCCACCCATAAGGTAATAAGTCCAATTACCATTTTTATTTCATTTCAAAATAGCAAATGAATGAAATTCAGACATGAAAAGGATAAAGTGTATTTACCTGTCCGAATTCAAAGCATCAGTCTTTGTAACAACCCCCACTGAAGAGAAGCAGCTTACTATAGACACGCAGAAAAGGGGATACCCCCCTAGGCTCGAAAGCACGAACAGAAATCAATAAAAAGCCCTGAGTTAGAATTGAATATTCATGAGAGTCTGGTACCTTTCTAAAAGCACATGTAGCTTTTTTCAAGAAACCTGTTGTTTCAAAGTGTGACTCTGCCATTAACCTCTGCGGTGTTGGATTGGAAACCGCTTTGGATAAAAAATGCCACGTGATGGAGCTGATAAGAGGCAGTACTGCGGGGAGCCTCCTATGAAGCTTCACCTTTTTGTTAAATGGCTTGTCTTTTTGAACTTTGAGTCAGGTTGGTCTCTAGCCCTGGGAAGTGCTCTGAATTAATAGGAACAGTGAGAACTGCACCATGTTGAGTTTTTTGTGAGACTGGGTGCAGTATAAACTTGTAGTTTAGGTGAAGATTGTAGAGGTCAGGCAAGGATTACTTTCCCGTGTAAAAAAAAAAACAACAAACCACTCTGTGATGCCAATTGTTCTCTGAGGAAGGGATGGATTGTACTTTGCTCAGTGCCTACAACAAGGGAGTCCCATGTTCATTTGATTCCTTCATATAAATATATCAAACACCTGACATCAAATTCAGTGATTAAAAGTGACAGAGCACTAATGCTGCAGATATTTGCTCTGCGGACAGCAACAGATTGATTGGAAATCACATACCTTTAAACGAAATTGCCTTTCATGCCACTGACTTCTTGCTACTTTCATTAATTCTGTGCAGCTATGTATGGAAAATTGTCTCTGGGGAGGTAGTGCAAACGTAAAGAAAATAACATCTTTTTGTCAAATGAGAGGAGTTCTATTCAATGGAACTAAAACATCACTGGCCTTTAAATTGGTTCTGTGCTTAATACAAAATATTTAGATATTCTCATATAGCAAGCAGTGGGAGCACATCCTAGTATCTGATAGTTAAAGCAGACCTATGATACCACATCCTCGTTTCTCTTTTCTGTCCTTTAAATTAATTGGAATGTAATTACATATCTTCCATGACCTTAGCACAGAAAACTACCCTCTTCTGCTTCAGAGTGATTTGAATCACTTTAATGCAGAAAATCACTTGCTTGAATTTTAATGACTCTGCTAACTGTCATTTGTATGGACTTTGTACTAGGTGAGGTGGAAAAGAAGGTGATGGCCCTCACAAGGAACTTGCTATGCTTCATTGCAGAAAATCCTTTTAATACTACTGGTTATCCATATAGAGAGCTATTTTTTAATTTAGTCTTCCAGTATACAGCAGTGCTTGCTCTTCCCGATAGATAAGAGCCACACACATAAGTACACCTGGAAAAACTGAGAAGGAAAGTTGTTCCCTTCCCATCAGTAGCTTCTCAGCTGAAGCAAGGGCTGCTTTCCCTGCCTGTTTTTCCTTGCTTCTCAGAGCCTCTGCGGTTTGACAGGGATCTTAGCTGCTCCACCAGCTACAAGAATGTCTCTCGATAGTCTGAACTAAGCAGAGGTACTCAATTCTGCTAAAGAGTTGTCTTAAGAGAACTATGACCTTGTTTTAGGTGAGTGTTGCAACTTTTTGGCCATGATGTGGAATTATGCTTGTGACTGAATTAGTTGTCACAAAGCAAGTGATAATGCATATAGATTTAGTAACACAAATAAGCTAGTTCATTCCGGGAACTGTATTTTACTAGCCTCCTTCTGATAAGCACTTTCTAAAATTACAAAGAAATCCTCCTCATAGGTGCAAAAAAAAGTTACTTTTTTGATTTTTTTTAAAAAAGGATTTCTGAATTTCATTTATTTAGGAAAGAAGAAGAAACAGCATTTTTTTAAGAAACCACATGACATGCGATATGAGTTTACTCAGTGTGTCTGAGTTTGAAGGCAACCAGAAGAAACACTCTGAGTTCTTAAAATAAGATGTCAAGGAAGTTCTACTTAATATTAGTAGCAATAATTGTTGGAAAGTGTTGCCTTTCTCAAAAAGAACCTAGATCAGTTATCTGCAGCAATGCACAGTATCTTTGGTGTAGCGTCCTGACTTATCAATATGTACTTACTCAGACTAACAGTCCCTGGAGGGATTTCAGCTTGTTTTCTGTTTTCCTTTACTAGAAAGGAAATGTTGCATGCATTTAAATTGCCTTTGTTTCCCTTGCATCCCGTATTTACAATCCTCCACCTTGTTCTTGCACATCATTATGTGAGGAAGAAATCTCATCTTTGTTGCCCTCAGAGTGTCACAGGAAAATTCACTCTGGAGTAAGGGGCTAACTAAATGAGCCTGCCCACAAGCCACTTGGCATCCTAGTTTACACAACTGCAGAGACCCCCTTACTCTTTGAGGAATCTGCCACATGGCATATCAGGATCCTTTGGTACTTTGTTTTTCCCTGTTGTCCCAGAAAGTACTGGCTCCAGCAAGGGGCATGGAAATCTTACTGTTCTAACCTCTTCCTCCCCACTTACAATACCTAAGATAGGCCCAAGCAAACTGGATCTCATAAACAAGAGAAGGTATCCCTTGATTTTCCTTTTCCAGATTTTTTTTCCCTATATATCTAGAAGTTCTTCTTCACCTCTTTCAGGTACAAGCTTTTGGATAGCATAAATTAATTTGTCTTTCTCCCACCTATAAACTCCAACATCTCTTTCTGGTTGACTGAAAAGTCTGACTGTGATTTCCCGGTCCAAGACCAAAATCAGAGAAAAAAACAACAGCGCAGTGTTTGTTTGGACACAACATCCACTACTCTGGCCATTCTTGTTTAACCCTCAAAGATTTCATTTAACCCTCTAATATCTCACTTAAACATTTAGCTTCAACAAAATATCTTTCTTTTCCGTAGAAAGATGAAATATTACTAAATTGTTAAAGGATTTCAGGTTTTACTTGACACTTGGTCACTTCTCAAAGATGTACTTTCACCCTCAGTTCTCTAGACAAAAAACTGCCTCTGAGCCCTTAGCAATCTTTAATTCACTTCCAGGATTTAAACCCCCACCAGTGCTATCTATTCTGTTGAAGAAAAAGCATCTTCTAGCATAGATTGATTTCTCAGCCATTCTGCTCTTCACCATGTCATGGCAAGGTTATTCACGTGTTACTCTTCTACCATGGCTACCTCTTCTCCCTCCTGTTCTTTTTCTAACAACATTAGAATACGGAATTTTGAACACCATAAAGGCAAGAGCTACTGCATTTAATTTATTGCACTGCTCTCATATATACATTCATCCTTTCCTTTCAATGAAAGTCTGCTATGACAGAAAATTATCAGCCTCTGTCATAGGCAGCCATAAAATCTGTACCCCAGCAGTAGAGAGGAAAAGGATTTATAGTGCATGCTACCTCATCCTGAAAAGAAAAGAATGGAGACTCCTCCCGAGTTTAATAAAATGTCCCAGGACTAGCAGTTCTGAGGAATGACCTAGCACAGACCATCTCTTCTATTCAAGAAAGGCATTGGTTCATGCCCCTGAAATTTCGAAGACGACTTTTTCTATGAGATCTTTGCAAATGAAATACTTCTGCTTCCAAGTGGGTCAGTTTCACTATCAATACAGTGTTCTGAATGCAGACTTTTTAAAGCACCAGAGATCTTTCAAAGAGTAACAGCAGTTGCAGCAGTTGTCACAAGATGAAATGGTGTGGTCTTGTCACCATATGTTGATGACTAATACAAAGTTTGTCAAGAAGCCAAATCACTATAGCGCTTCAAAAGTCTAGACATTTTGTATTTTCCCTTTCTGTACTCTGTTCTTAAGGAAAACTGTGACAATTTTGGATTGCGCATCAGTGAAGATGTGCTTACCTGAAGACAGCACTCTCAGGTTTGTCCTTGAATCTACAGTCTTATCCTGACACCACTGCTGACTAACTCATTCATTTGTCATATGACTCGGTGCATCTACTTTATATCTTATACCAGATTATGATTTCATTATTTCTAATTGTTTTCAAATAATTTAATTCCTGTGGAGGAAAACAATTCACAAGGAGGTTAAGCGCTCTCTGCTGAACTGGCAGACTCTGTCCAGGATTTGTCCAATAGCTCTGCTAAAAATCAGTGCTTTGAATAGCTGTGAAAATGGATAGAAGCCATGAAAGCCCACTATGCAGGCTACACAATTGCAGACTAGTGCTGTTAACAGAGCTCGAGCTGCTTTGGGATTTCTTGAGGAGTAGCTTATACCTCCTGTACATGGAATTACATGGGAGATCCCAGGGGAATACAGAATGTGGCTGCATCATATGGAACTGAGATGAAACTAATATATAAAAATATACATAATGTATAAATATAGATTATATAATATATAAACATAGACATATAGGGGGGCTTTGGGACCCCCAACTTAAGAAGGACATGGACCTGTTGGAGCAAGTCCAGAGGAGGGCCATGAAGATGACCAGAGGGCGCTGGAGCACCTCTCCTATGAGGACAGGCTGAGAGAGTTGGCTTGCTCAGCCTGGAGAAGAGAAGGCTCTGGGGAGACCTTATAGCAGCCTTCCAGTACCTAATGGGAGCCTACAAGAAAGCCAGAGGGGGACTGTTTACAAGGGCAGGGAGTGATAGGACAAGGGCGAATGGGTTTAAACTAAAAGAGAATAGATTTAGATTAGATGTTAGGAAGAAATTCTTTACTGTGAGGGTGGTGAGACACTGGAACAGGTTGCCCAGAGAAGCTGTGGAGGCCCCATCCCTGGCAGTGTTCAAGGTCAGGTTGGTTGGGTTTTTGGGCAAGCTGGTCTAGTGGAGGGTGTCCCTGTCCATGGCAGGGGGGTTGGAACTAGATGACCTTTAATGTCTCCTCCAATCTGAACCACTCTATGATTCTATGATTATATATATACTTTTATACATATGTGTGCATAACACTCAGGAAGGGTTAAAATAATCTGATTTTCAGCACCTGTATATGTATGTAAGCCCCTTAAGGCATAAGTTATGCATCTTGAACAGTGGCTACTAAGCACACAGCTCTCTCTGCAAATGTACTAAAGAAATGATGTCATGGTAACAGCAGTAGCCTAGTAATTTGTGAACTTGTCATATGCACAAAATGCATAATGAGAAAAACAAGGTATAAATGAAACAATACAAGGAATTTGGTACAGAAGACTGGCATTCTTACAACCATAGACATTAAACACAGATCAGATCGATGCAAACATAGGTCCCACAACTGTAAACCACTGGGAGTGTTAATTTACAATACTGAATTACTAAATTCTGGGTTGTTTGGAGTTTATTTTGGAGTGAATAGACTGTACTTCCTTAATATATTTTTTCTGCATCAAGTTGCTATCAGCTATGGTTTTTATAGGACTAATGTTCTCTCTTATTTTATCAGATATGTTCAGACCTAACTGCATGTCATTGCCCCCCACCCCTGCATCACCAAAGGGTTTTAGCCCCTAAAACACTGCAAGCATAAGCCATTTAGGGCATATGACATCCAGTACTCTAGGATGGCACACACACTGGAGACAGGGTTCTGACCACAGCAGCTGGTATCTTCCTTAATTCAGACAATAAATAATCCTGATATACAGAGGATCCTAATAAATGGATTTCAAACCTACTAATCTTTTTGCAGGTGTAGCACCAGTCACTTTACAGTATGAGTTGAAGAAGTGGCTTTATGACTTTCCCATTGGAATAACTACAATCACCCTCAGAAGTGAGCGAAGTGGAAGAGAAAACTCAAGCTAGTTCATAACTTTCCATCTCACATTAAGTGTAGATTATACCCCCCCTCTGAGGACTTTTCTCAAAAACTGAATTTAGGTGACTTGACGTCAGCCAAAACAGCTGCTTTTTTGCCACAATGCAACCTTGGACTGTCACTAAATGATGATCTGCCATTTTTTCTGCCTTGGTTCTCTGCCTCTTATTCAAGTATAATGAGAAATACAATTTTTCAAGCTTTCATGGTTAGACAGCTGGACTGACTAGATCATTTTTCTGCTAGAATAAAAGGCTATTGCACCTCTCACACAGAAAAACACTGAGTATCATTATGTCTGAATATGATAAACTGGAAAAGTGAAGATCATTCTAAACTTCATAATATAAAATGATCTCATGATGTAACATGAGAGAAGCAAGGATAGTGCTGAAAAATGCTCTGTTCAGGAGTATATAGGGAGTAAAGAAGAGCATGTAGCTGTTAGAAGTATTTCCTCTGCTATATTTGTATACAAAGGTCATGAATAAAGGAAAAGTACAGGCTAACAGGTTTTGAGATTTTAATTTTTATATTTTTTTTTGGTGTAGAACAAACCAAAGAAGTCACAAATTCAGGATTATTAGGTTTTGGTTTAATGTTTACAATGTTTAATTTGTACTTAATTTAATTTACAATGTTTAATTTGTACTTAATCCTGCATGCTGCAGTGTGTCTTTTGGAGAGGTATTTGGAGAGGGTTCTCAACACTAAGGAGATTGTGGAGTCATTTGAACAAAGTGTTTCAGATGGGTCTGAACAGACAAGCACCTAAATCTACAAACAAGTAAAAGAAAAATGATTCTTTTGAAGGCATGGAATGAGGGGGTGGGGGGAAGACTAGGACAAGGATGATGGTTGCTGCATTGACTGCAAATTAATCATCTCCATCACAACAGCGATTACCTAAAATAGAGTTGAGATCAGATTTAAACAGTTAAGTGCTTAAGGCCCCTGCACTCCTCATGCCATTTTAATGGAAAACATTCCACTTCTGCACATTTACAGCATCTTCAAGTAAGTGCAAATGAATCATTTGCCAGCAGAATATACATTTCTGTGCTTTTCAGTGGCCAGAGTAGCTAAAGGGTTCTGCTGTTCTAACTAGCACATATGAGGAAAAAAGGCACGGTATAGACACTCCTGCTCTCAACACCAAGCTCCTTGATTTAAAAACTACTCTCACCTCAGGTGGGAAAGGTTGAAAATAAATTACAAAGATGACAAGGCAATCAGCTCTCCAAAATAAGACGCCAGATGAAAATGTATTAGACCAGTTTTCCACTGACAGGTGTTTCCATTTACATGTCACAGGTGGGTTGCAAACTGTTTGGACTGATGATATCAGATGGTAGTGATCAGTGTACTGGACACTGGGCAACAGTCCAGTTGATAGCTGGGAACAAATGGAGTGCCCTGCAGTCCTTACTGGGAAGAATTGTTTCCTATCTTCATGTCCTCGTTTTGGCCAGGATAGGGTTAATTTTCAGAAGGAGCTATTCCATACCATGTGCCATCATGCCCCCCATAATAGGGGGCTGGTCGGGGAGGGGCGGTGCTACTCCCAGATGGGCTGGGTGTGGGCTGAGCTCTGGTCGGTTGTCTGTTTGGCAAATTGCTCTCTTTCTTATCACCTTTGTATACATCCCATTATGAAGAGCTGCTGTTGTTGCTTCCCTCTCCCTTTGCTGGCCCATTAAATGGTCATTATCTCAATTCAAGGAGGTTTCCCCTCTGTTTTTCCCATTCTCTTCCCCATCCCACCAAGCGAGTGGCTGCGTGGTGCTCAGCTGCTGGCTGGGGCTGAACCAGGACACTTCATTCATTAACAGGGATGTTAATACAAAATGCACCATCCACAAATTTGCATATTGTAGTATGTTGAGGGAGTGAATAGTGGACATACTAAACAGCAGAGCTTTGATCTAGAAGGATGCTAGGAGACATGACTATTGGGTCAACAGAAACTTTATGAAGGTAAACAAGTACAAAGCTCTTCACATGGGGTGGAATAGCCCCACGCATCAATACACAGCAGGCTGACTGCCTGAGTAACAGCTCTGCTGAAAAGGACAGCAAAGGAGTTATGTTAAATGCCAGCCTGCATATAAGCCAGAAGTGCCCTGTCATTGCAAACAGGGCAAAGCAGGCACTCACCTGCATTAGGAGAAGCACAGCTGACAGATTGGAGTCGGTCACTATCCCCCTCTGCTTGGCATGGGTGAGGCTGTACCCAGAACAGTGTTCAACTTTGGGTCCCTGCAGTTCAAGAGGGATATGGAGAAACTGAAGATGGTTCATCTAAGGGCTGTCACGATGACCAGGAACGTGGGTTACATACCCAAGCCACAATTTGTGACTGCTGCTTCTTGTTATAGTCCCTGGAACTACCAGTAGGAGCTTGGCCCTATAACCTTTGTACCTTCTCTTTCATTAGTTATTAAATTAGATTAATCTGCTATTAGATCACCCTTAAGCCTCCTCTTCATCAAACTTTACCAGTCGCTGCTGCTCTCCCTCTCCTGTAGAGCATGTAACCTGGTCATGAGGGATTCAGATTAGGAAAAACTTTCAAACTAGAAAAGCAATGCGGTTATCCTGGAAGGCTGTGGGATCTCCATTCTTGGAAGTTTTCAAGACTTGGCTAGACAAAGTCATAGCTGATCTGATAGAATATTGGTGGCAAACCAAATCCAAGCAAAAGCTGGATGAGATGACTTCCAGAAGTCCAATCCAATCAACATTTCCGTGACTTTAAATAGAAGCTTGACTACACAATTTATCAAAGAAATGTTTCTTCCAATGATATCTGTGGGTAAGATGGAAAAGTACATTGCATTATTTGAACCATTTTTGGTGAGCATTTTGAGCTTTAGGCAAAATTTGCTTTTGCTGTAGTGTAGAGATATGATGCAGGGAAAATCTCATAGAAACTTCTCAAATTTAATTGCCTGTCTCCTTTTATATTTTGAAATCAGCATGCTAAAATATACTACAGTGTTTCTCTTGTGTTATGGATATGAGGTTTTGAATGCACTAAAAAACTGAATCTGAGCATTTGTATCAAAAATTTCTTTCAATTATGTTTGTGCATTTCAATGCAGCAGTGCCCTTTGCACACTACTGGCACACTCACACAACTCTGAGGGATTGATTAGGTGTGAATTATCTGCTTTTTCGGTTCCTACTTCTACCCAGCTTCTCACAACTGCTCTTTTGTTTCCACTGACAGCTCCTGAAGTGATAAATATCATCTCTGTGCTGAGCAACATGGACATGGGATTCAGAGATCTCAGACTGTGCATTTGAGCAGGGAAGTGCCTGCGCTAGCTCCATCTACCTTTCCTTTTCTCCCATAGTGGTCCTGTAAAGCCTTCTCATGACTCTGTCTGCCTTCCTGTATCACTACTGGGATTTTATTTGCTTATTATTGATTCCAGTGAACACTTTCTTCTGACTTTCAAAAGCATCTGTCAGAGGATAAGTCAGCTCTTCAAAATGTTGTGAGGTAGAGATGGCTGTAACCTTATCTGGAGGGTGGGCGTTAAGAGGTAGCTGGAAACAAAGCATAGGACATTGGGGAATTGTGTAGGAGAAAGTCTTAAAACGAACATTTTTAAAGACAGGTCAAAATAATGTTTTTTATCATATGATTTCTCATTATGTTGAAAGGGAAGGCTAGTATCAAATCTTTGTTCGTATTTTATTTCTCTTAAGAGTTGGAGCTCATATTAGTATATCACCGTTATTAGTTTATAGTTTTCCGCAGCCATGGCTGCTTTTCTGTGGTGCTGAAAAGCTTGCCAGCCACCCCTTCTGAAAGAAATACTAGCTCAGCTTTGAGTTTTAAAATTTAAAAAAGAGTTTAGGCAATGTATATTAGGCAATATTCCTGTTTTCGATAATTAAAAATAATGAAATATTGATGTATTTTCAGGCATTAGAGCACTAGGATCCTTTGAGTGATTTTAACATTATATGGTTTGTGTGGGTCTTTTTTTTAAAACAGGAGCCAGCAACATGTATCCATCTTCTACTGTTGAAGTATTTAGACACACATACTTCTCTCATTTAAAAAAGTGATCATATAACTTATTTTACCTTCTAGTCAGAGCAGGCTAATTGAACATCACCTCTTCAGTGCCACAACTGAGTCGTTAACCTACCTTAAGTCTATTGCTTCCAGTCATGTATTCTCATCCCACAAATATGAATAATGCACCCAAACAACCTTGCCCCAAGATTGCAGAGCATCAGCAGAAATGTTGAGGTGATGGCTGTGGGTAGGAGAGAAGTGTCCTTTTCTTTCATTATAACCAATGTTGCATTTTTATGGCCATGTCTGGAGAAAAATCAAGCACAGAGCACTGTGTGGATAACTTCTGGGTAGAGAGATAGTAAATAGAAAAATAAATGGGGATGAGAACAGAGGTACTGTGCAGAGAAATGGAGGAGCCAGAAGAGGGATAGACAGACAGACAGTTGGAACAAACAGGGCAGTATCCTCTGGAGGTAGCTTCTCTCTATTCTTGCCAGTCTCCCCTCCTCTAACTCCGCCTAAGTAGGTGAAAAGGAGAGATCCTTGTGCCGTGAGCACTTTCAGCAGGGAGGGAGATGATGAAAGAAGGAATCCTGAGAGGCTGCTTCCCTGGGATAGTATGAAGATTACACATTTCTGGCTGCAAGTGTAGAAAAATATCGTGTCTGGGAGATGCTGCTCTCCCACGTTAACCTTTATATAAATTTTCTCCCTTCTCTCACATTTTAGTTACGTCCTTAAGAGTTAGGCATGTAAGTCCTGTCTGTGGCAGGAGGTAGTGTATACTGGTCCAGAGATCAGTAACTAGATAATAAATCTCTTTGAATCCTGGCTTGCAGTATGCCTTGATAGGAAGTAAATCTCACCTTCTCAAGAGCAAGCTATTCTTTCACTGCAAGGATGCTCCTGGTGAATGATGTTTTCCAAACTGATAAATGTGGGATTTGGATTTAATGTGCTGCAAGTTATTTTGTTTGTCTTGGGTGTTTATGTTTCAGCTTTATGAAGCAATCTGTCTGGGGAAAGGCCCAGAAATAATTGGCTGAGGCTTTTGTCTGATAGAGGATCTTTATAACCATAGATCTATAGAAAACCCAAGTGTGAAAGTAAAATCATGCTTCACCCTGGTGCTGGGATGTTGAATATAGACAGTTGTGCTTCCATAGGCATGCTGTATTCCTTTATATCTTTATAGCTGGTCATTTTAAAACCAGCTAATGCATGGAAGATGAAAGAAAGTTTGAGATGTTAAAAAAAATAGACTCCTGCATCAGACACAGACCCCTCCATAGCCTTCTTGGTAGCTGACTGGAAATGTTACTCAAGCAACTTCCTTGCAAACATTACTCTCAGGTGTAGTGACTGACTTTTGTATAATTTCCATAGCTTTAAAATCCACCTGTGCTTTAGCCTCTGTTCAGTATATTTGTTTTTCAGTCCTTAGTTGCAATGCCTGAAAAGTAAACAGAAAAACTACTTTTGTTCCTGTCTCCTCATATTCATCTGGCATTCTTTTCCTCCTTCTTCCCAAGGGGTTTCCCTGGCAGACTGCACACAAGCTGACTTTCAGCTCATGCCAGCTAAGCACAGGGACATCCCTCCAGATGGAATTTTAGGAGATTCATTGACACTTTTGTGTCCTTACCATTGTATGAGCCCCATTTCTTACAGATTGCAAGTTTGTCTCCTGTTGCTGTCCTTCATCTATTCTAAATAGTAACTTTTCTTTTTCTGCCCAACATACTAATTCCTGATGGTGACAGGGCTCTCTATCATCTTTTCCTCCCTGGAAATAAGACAATGAAGATGGCTATTGCCTGGGAAAAGCTGCTTTCTTTAGAACAATTTATTAAGCCATTTGTGACACTGACTCTTTGTTCTGGTTTTGATCCTTAGATGGCCTCCATTTCTTAAAAATTATAAGCTTAGAGAGTATAATGAAACTTTGCAACAACACATCTTGCAAATGGACAGCCAAGGCATCGAAAAGTTGGTAATGCAAGCGAGATCTGGGAGAGAGAACCAAGAGGAAATATGTATTCTCTTACTTCCTTGTCCTTTTCCTACTTTGTCAAATATACAGGGCAGAGCAACTTTGTGCCAGAGAAGGGACAAGAATAAATCACAGTAAACCACAGTCTGAAAAATAAAATGCCATCAGTTCAGCTGCAGGAATTCTGTAAGATTACTAGTACAGTTCTGTAAGACTGCTAATTAAAAATCAGTATTAAAATACTATTCTGAAAAGTTAAAGAAGGGAAACAAATCTCTGGCAGCCCATCTGCTTCCCTGTAGCTCGTGCTGCATCTGAACCTGCTGTGCCGTGTGTTGTTTCAGAGATGCTCAGAATCAGCAGCGCCTCGACTTTCTGTGGCTCCCGAGCCCCATTGGCTGGAAGGCAAAGCAGAGGCGGAGAGTGCCCTGAATATTTTTCTCCTCCACACACCATAAAACAGGCAGCCGGCATGCACTGTCTGACAGCGAGACTGGTGCTTGCAGTTTGAAATTAGTTTCTGCTCCTCAGCAGTCACTTGAACGTTTTATGTTTGCCTCTTTTAATGGAAGAGAACAAAAAAAAAAGCCTTGCAGCATACCAGTGAACTAATCGGGAACTGACCATAGGGGAGAATCTGATGCAAATCTACAGGCTGTTGGGACTCTGTGACATAGATCACTAAGGTAAATGTGATGATGATCAGAAACTGCAGCTGTCAGAGAGCAAACCAGCATTTCTGAGTTTGAAACCTTATTTCGTACCAGAAGCCAAAGTGTTCTGAACTGTTGCCTGCCTCAGTGCTGGCTTGTTTTTATTTTCTTCCCAAGCTGAAAAGCCAAAGGAAGTTTTCAAAGGAATGCAAAAAGGAACAGGAGTTTTAAAAGCAGGAAGCTGAAAGGAGCTCTCCATAAGATGAATTTCACCCAGCACCGTGGGACGCTCCAGCCTCTCCACTTCTGGAACCACAGCTACGGACTGCATGGAGGTGCCAGTGAGCCCAACGCAAAGGGCCATTCCTCGGGAGGCTGCTATGAGCAACTCTTTGTATCTCCTGAAGTGTTTGTGACTCTGGGCATCATCAGCTTGCTGGAGAACGTCTTGGTCATTGTGGCGATAGCCAAGAACAAGAACCTCCATTCACCCATGTACTTCTTCATTTGTAGCTTGGCGGTGGCTGACATGCTAGTGAGTGTATCTAATGGATCAGAAACTATTGTCATCACGCTGCTAAACAATACAGACACAGATGCACAGAGCTTTACCATAAACATTGACAATGTCATTGACTCAGTGATTTGCAGTTCCTTGCTTGCATCAATTTGCAGTCTCCTTTCAATAGCAGTGGACAGG
This sequence comes from Psophia crepitans, assembly GCA_013399095.1. Classification (NCBI taxonomy): domain Eukaryota; kingdom Metazoa; phylum Chordata; class Aves; order Gruiformes; family Psophiidae; genus Psophia; species Psophia crepitans. The sequence continues at coordinate 45,903 of VWZZ01000853.1, read as the reverse complement.
TACTTTACTATCTTTTATGCCCTCCAGTACCATAATATCATGACGGTGAAGCGCGTAGGGGTCATCATCACATGCATCTGGGCTGCTTGCACAGTCTCAGGCATTTTGTTCATCATTTACTCTGACAGTAGTGTTGTCATCATCTGCCTCATTAGCATGTTCTTCACTATGCTCATTCTCATGGCATCCCTCTATGTCCACATGTTCATGATGGCTCGAATGCATATCAAAAAGATTGCGGTTCTTCCAGGGACTGGTCCTATTCGTCAAGGGGCCAACATGAAGGGGGCCATCACTCTCACCATCTTGATTGGAGTTTTTGTTGTGTGCTGGGCTCCATTTTTCCTGCATCTGATTTTCTACATCTCCTGCCCCTACAACCCTTACTGTGTGTGCTTCATGTCCCACTTTAACTTCTACCTTATTCTCATCATGTGCAATTCCATCATTGATCCACTTATCTATGCATTCCGGAGTCAGGAGCTCAGGAAAACATTCAAGGAGATTATATGCTGCTGTAGCCTGAGAGGGCTTTGTGATTTGCCTGGCAAATATTAAACCGAGTGGATATGTTACTGTGTGCACAACATGCAGCACAGACTTCCAAGCCTTCAGATCCTCTTTCTCAGCAGAATCTGGGTTCAGTCTTTAAGAGTGAGCACCTCTTTCTGTCTCCTCTCCCTCTCATCCTTGTATCCCAATCACGTGTAATCCATATTTCTGTATAATGTTTGTGATATCTAGAGTTTGTAATTTATTTGGCTGAGAAGAGAAGTAGCACTTCATACCAATTTGTAAGTAAGCAAATAAATGTAATGATGTACGTGAAATACTAACAAACATGAGCAGCTGTATGTTCCAGTTGCTGACAAAATAAATAACTTGCCTGAATTACAGTACATATTGGCTGATACTGTTCCTTATTCTGTTGAAGTAACTATAGCTACCCATTACATTATATACAGCTTAAAATAGAGCACATGCTTTTCTATTAGTGGATTAGAGGTTCTCTGGAATTAGAAAGCAGATTTTTCATAAAGGTTACGGCAACCGAGTTGAGTTCATTCATTTTGAACTCTTTTCCTCCTGCTCCACAAGCAGCAATTCTGTTCTTTGTTACTGTTATTGCCTACAACAAGATTTTTCAAACGCCTGTACCCCGGACAGTCGAATGCTTGGGTTTTCAGGGGGTTGTTTTCAGGATGATGGTTGCTGTGTGTCTCAGAGTACCTTTTAGTAAAGTTGAGATTGCTCCCTGGAGCATTAGTTAGCCCTGGATATATTTGCTAGACTGGCATCCAGGTAGACTAGCACCCTCCATTCAGCTATGAGGCAGGTACAGTATTAACATTGCCAGCGCCAATGTAAAGTTTCACTGAGAGATTTACCTGATGAAAATTAAGAGGAAATTTCAGTTTGAACATTCAGTCCTTCCTTGTTCTGAGGTGCTGTGACGAACAAGGATTCTGTGCTTCAGAAGAAAATACATCCTTATTAGAAACAAGCTGCCCTCTGTTCCAAAGTGTGGTGTTAGCAGATGGGAACCACTTCCAGGATCCTTACAGAGGGGTCAAGACGTGTTAATTTGGCTTAAGCACCTCAGACCATACTGTGGAGCATACGAGCTTTGCGGGGGCAATGCTAATCACAAGGGAAGGATGCTGGCCAATGAGTCTGTAAACCTATAGTCTGTATCTGGCAGCCTTGTGTGTTACTGCTGCTTTAAGTCATTTCACCTTTTCAGGCATTTAATAATTGATGTGTTCTCAGTTTCATGCTGTAAAATACCACTCTCTCCACAGATTATAATAGGGATGTCAGGTCCTTGATATTAACACCTTCGGAAGTGTTTAAAGTATAAATGTGAGTACCCAGAATTCCATGATTCCCTAACATCTCAACAATATCAGCTTCTATGTAAGGGCATAGAAAAATTAATTTATTTATTCCCAGAAAATATAAAAAAGTAGTGGCAACTGGTTAGAAGACCTAGAAATTTTGACTCAGAAAGTCAAAATTGAGTGTAAAAAATAATTTAGGTTTTAATCCTAGACGCTTGATTTTACCAAAATGAGTAGTGAATTAGTTGGATTAACAGACCCATTTAATTTTCTTGGAAAGAGCTTGTTACCTCAAGCTGCTTGTTCCCTTGTTAAAGAAAGACATCCAGTGAAAAGCTATTTGTGAGAGCCCAGTGCTTGCTACCTGGGATTTTTCTCCAGAAGCTGATCTTTTAGTTGTGGGTAACTTTTCAGGATGTGATAAAAATGTGATAACATTTGATCCTCTGTCAAAGAGCATGAAGGACATAAGGTGGGTCTCAGTATCTTTAACTTCAATTTACATACAGGGAGAGTAAGAAAGTCATTTGACTTTGTGCATTGAAGTCCCTTGGTAGACCAGAAGCAGAAAAATCAGGTCTCCTACACCTTACTCTTTCTCTTGGGCCACTCCATCCACCACTTTGCTTGCAACACACCCCTGTTACCTTCTTTCAGCTTTAGAATCATAGATTCATAGAATCATAGACTCATAGACTCACAGAATCATCGAATCATAGAATCACAGAATGGTTTGGGTTGGAAGGGATCTCAAAGATCAGCTAGTGCCAACCCCCGTGCCATGGGCAGGGACACCATATACTAGACCAGCTTGACCAAAGCCCCATCCAACCTGGCCTTGAACACTTCCAGGAAGGCGGCCTCCACGGCTTTTCTGGACAACCTGTTCCAGTGCCTCACCACCCTCATAGTAAAGAATTTATTCCTAATATCTAACCTAAATCTTCCTCCTTTTAGTTTAGACCCATCACCCCTTGTCCTGTCACTACACTCCCTGGTAAACAGTCCCTCTCCAGCTTTCCTGTAGACCCCCTTCAGGTACTGAAAGGCTGCTATATGGTCTTCCTGGAGCCTTAGTAAATGATACTGCCACATTATAATGGTTTCTGTGTGGAAGATGTTGAATTATATATACTACATTAAGTCTACTTATTTTCTTCTGGAGGAAACTATAAATATTTCAACAATAAGTACCCTCCTGGTTCCACTGGATAGCAAAAAAAAAATGCCAGAGAAGGATGATTAAAGCTCAAGGGGGAAAAAATGAATGTATTTAAACTAGTAGTCCATCCACAAATCCAATGGACTTTATTAGAGGCTTTTTTCTCTCCCACAAGATGTGATGCTAGCTATGCAAATATGCTCTGGGAATGCAAGAAATTGCTGATGCCAGTATGCCAGTTTGAACAAGAAAAAAATCTCACTCGGTCTTTGTTTTGCCTCGCTTTCTTTAGCTATTTTAGGACTTTAAATTATGATGTTGGGCTCCAGGTGTTGCCTTTGTAGTCCATGGATGCAGAGAAGGTCCAGTGGAAAGTGTCACAAGAGCAAGATACCATTCTCAGAAGTCTCTCTTTCTCCCCTTAGTCTATACAAGGACCAGACACCTAATTTAAACACATCTGAATTCAACAGAGGCTATGCTTCTGTAAATGACTTCCTGAACTCCTGGCTGATTCTTAAAACTAACAGTCTCACTTCTTTTTGCAACCCAAGGGGAAGGAAACAACAATAAATTTGTTGGAGGTTTTCCTCAATGGTTTTCTTGTAGTTTCCAAAACCAGTGTGTATCTCTTTTGCATTTGTTTGGACTAAGACTAGTCAAGACAGTTGTGGCTCCATTAAGCTCTAAATCTCATTTAGAAATCTAATTTTTCAAGCTAGCTTATTCTAGAGTTTTAGCAACTCTGAGCTTGGTTAACAGTTCTTCTGTCTTTATTTTAAAAAGCTAAATGTATATACACACTTTTTTTTTTAAATAGAGTTTTTAATTGAAGAGGACTTTTTCATTTCATGGTATTATCTTTTAGAGTGTAATTTATTGAAATTGCTGGGAAAACTCCTACATAGATAATTTTCCTATTCCCAGATACTCTGTTCCTTCTGAGTAGCTGAATCAGTTTCTGTTTGCCTATATTTCTGGCAGCTTTCCAGCAGACAGCCATAGAAATTGGTGTTTTGAAAGATAAATAAGTTCATCTAGCTTGCTGAAGAGTGGAGACAGTGAAGGATTATTTTCCACACTCGCTTTGTTAGAGCTTTGTTCTTCTATTTGAAAGTCTTCTAAGAAAATGTGATTTATTTTTTTCTTTAAATATCTGGGACCCTAATCACTTTAGCACTTAGTATTTTAGTCATGTTATGTAACCATGGCACATTCCTCTGTGGCAAGGAAATGGCTTTGTCTCCACTTTACAGGTGTAAGGATGTACATTTTCACTTCTGCTGGAGAAAAGAGCCTACTGGATTTGCTCACCCTCCTGGAAAGCAGTTTTTTGAGCAAGCAAAAGAATCCAAAGAGCACTTAGGAGGCTATAGTTCTTAGAATCGTAGAATCATTGAATCGTAGAATTACAGAATGACAGAATGGTTTTCATTGGAAGGGACCTTAAAGATAGTTCAAACTCCCCGTGCCATGGGCAGGGACACCCTACACTAGATCAGGTTGCCCAAAGCCCCATCCAACCTGGCCTTGAACACTTCCAGGGATGGGACTTCCACAGCTTCTCTGGGAAACCTGTTCCAGTGCCTCACCACCCTCACAGTAAAGAATTTCTTGCTAACATCTAATCTAAATGTACTCTGAGTTTAAAGCCATTACGCTTTGTTCTATCACTATATGCCCTTCTTCAGCTTTTCTGTAGGCCCCTTTTAGGTACATTAGTACTTTAGCTGGTCTCAGCAGAGTGGATTTTGAATGATGCAGCAAGATCCTCTCTGAAACTGAAACATGCTATCATCTGGAAGCAGGGTGAAATGCACTGGTGGACCCATATATTACTGAATTTGCAGCAACAGCAATGTCTTCAGTTACACCTTTAGCGGATGTGTGAAGTACACGTCATTGAAGTAATTCTAAAATGACTTTGTTGTTGTTAAACTGCTCCTGTTCTTCAATGTGTTCATTGGGGCTCTCCTGGTTTCAGCTGGGGTAGATTAAATTTTCTTTCTAGTAGCTGGCATAGCACTATGTTTTGGATTTAATCTGAGAATAATGTTAACACCCTGATGGTTTTAGCTGTTGCTGGGTAATTGTAGTGTCTACACTAAGTCAAGGGCTTTTCAGCTTCTCAGGTCCTGCCAGGTGCCCAAGAAGTTGGACAGCGCAGCCGGGACAGCTGACCCAGACTGGCCAAACGGATATTCCATATCATATGACATCACGCTCCATATATAGAGCTAGTTGGGGAGTGGGATCACTGCTTGGAAACAGATTGGACATCGGATTGGCCTTTTTTCACTTTCACATGTGGTGACAAATTACATTTGTGGATCACTTGTGGTGGTGGTGTTATTATTATTATCATTATTGTTATTATTATTATTATTCTCTTCCTTTGTCATCCTATTAAACTGTTTTTATCTCAACCTACATGGGTTTTTTCCATTCTCTTCCCCATCCCCTTGGGGGTGGAGGGGTGAGCAAGCAGCTGCCTGGTGCTTAGTTACCAGCTGGGGTTAAACCACAACAGGGGGCTCCTTCATTCTCAAGCTGAATTCTGGTGAATAAAAACTTTAGTCCTGATGTTATTTATAATACACTTTATTGCTTATTGGCTTGAATAAAAATTGCAGTCTCAATCCCACTGGAAGGAGCTCTCAGAAAATGTACTTTTAGGGATGAAATCTTCATTATTTGTCCAGAAATTACTTCAGATTTTAAATTAATATTCCAATCCTTTCAGTCATATCTCAAGTATCCTAGGACTTTTTCTTTGTATGAAGTACTTCTCTCATTAAACAAAGACTTCACAGGTCACAGGAACTGTCTGCTGCTACTACAGAAACGCTGCCACTACAGATACTCACTGTCATATAAGCCAGGTTATGAACTGACCATTTTTTGTTTCAAATGGTTCAGTTGTCCTAGCTGTTTTTCATATTTTTGCCCACGCTGTTCATAAAAGAAGAGATTTTTCAGATTTGTGGATTAAAAATCACGTCCTTTGAGCTTGCAATGTAAATGTATTTGTCAGTTTTGCTTTTATCCATTTGTTCCCTTGCAAAGATTGTTAATTTGTTTCGATTGTTCTCCTTCACGCTTGATATACTTCTGTATTTGCATATTTCCGAACTGCTATCAATCTGAACTCTCTGAGTCACCCCTTGCTTGTGTGGTGGGTTTGCCTTTGGTGTGTATCTAGTGGTGTGCCCCAAGGGTCAGTGCTTGGTCTGGTCTTATTCAACACATTTATCAATGACCTGGACGAGGGGATAGAGTGTACCCTCCGCAAGTTTTCTGATGATACCAAGCTGAGAGGGATGTCTGACACACCGGAAGGCTGTGCTGCCATTCAGCAAGACCTGGACAGGCTGGAGAGCTGGACAGAGAGGAACCTTATGAAATTCAGTAAGGGCAAATGTAGAGTCCTGTACCTATGGAAGAACAACCCCAGGCACTAGTACAGGTTAGGGGCTAACCTCCTGGGAAGCAGTGCTGCAGAGAAGAATCTGGGAGTCCTGGTCAATGACAAGCTCTCCATGAGCCAGCAGTGTGCCCTCATGGCCAGGAAGGCCAATGGTATCTTGGGATGCATCAAGAAGAGCATGGCCAGCAGGTCGAGGGAGGTTATCCTTCC
>VWZZ01000853.1:0-38799 GCA_013399095.1 Psophia crepitans | reverse complement strand
TACAGGCTGTAGGGGATCCTGCTCTAGCAGGGGGGGTGGACTAGATGATCTCCAGAGGTCCCTTCCAATCCCTACCAGGCTGTGAATCTGTGAACAGCAAAACCCCCACCCAGCTGCTTGCTCACCCCCCACCTGAGCGGGACAAGGGAAGAAAAGAAGAACAACAGTAATGAGAAAGCTCATGGGTCTGGATGAAGACAGGGATNTACAGGCTGTAGGTGATCCTGCTCTAGCAGGGGGGTTGGACTAGATGATCTCCAGAGGTCCCTTCCAATCCCTACCAGGCTGTGAATCTGTGAACAGCAAAACCCCCACCCAGCTGCTTGCTCACCCCCCACCTGAGCGGGACAAGGGAAGAAAAGAAGAACAACAGTAATGAGAAAGCTCATGGGTCTGGATGAAGACAGGGATATCACTTACCAACTACCATCACGGGAGAAACAGATTTGATTTGGGGATAAAGAACTTAATTATGGCTAATGAAAAGAAATATTTACTTACTGATTCAGCTAGTGGGAAACAAAAAGACAAATAGTAGGTCGGCGCTTTGCCCTCCCTTACCCAGGCTTTCCCCGAGGCGCCCGCCCGTGGCTGAGGGGCTCAGCTGGGCCCTGCGGTGGGGCCCTTGGAGCCGGCTGGAACCGGCTGTGTCCGGCACCGGGCAGCCCCGGACACCAGCACAGGGGCCGCCCTGCAGCCACCCACCGCCAGTGCCTGGGCACCCGCACCTGGTACAACGTTGTAGACAGCAATGCCGTAAGCAGCATCTCAGGCGAAGCCCCATGACTGTGTATGTTTTAGCTCAGTCCCACAGAAAACTCCTCAACTAAATTATTTTCCTCCTTCAGGTCAATAGCTCTGGCATGTCTTTTTTGTTGCTTTTTTTTGCTGGTTTTTTTCCCCCTTGCAATGAACTAATCAACCCAAAATGTTCCCCTCTTGGGCTCTTCCCTGCTGAAGAGCTCTCTCTGTAGAGCTTCAAAACCTGTTATTAGCTTCTGAATTAATGACTTTGAACCACGTATTGTTGACTCCCATCCTATTTCTATTATTTCAGTCCTCACAATGACCCACTTTCCCTAACTGATTCTCTCCGTGGAAACTGCAGCCAGCCTTTCACCACCAAGACCTGACCCTGGCACATTCGCCTTGACACAGGGCTGCGGGACCCACAGGTGAGGCTGCAGCCTGCGCTGGCCCTGTAAGCAAGGATCCTGCGTAAACCTTGCGTATGTTGCGCCGTGCATCAGTAAAAAATGATCCGTATGGGTTACCAGGTGGCGAAAAGAAAACTGAAAAACATGAAGGTGTACGATTTGCCATAAGTCTGTATTTTTGAAACAAATACATTATAGCTTATTACAGCTTTATTCTTTGTAAAAGACTGAGTGAGTAAACAAACAAAATGATTTTGGAGCCAGTATCAGCAGAGCGTAAACAAACCGCTTTATTCATGCAATAAGCTGCAACAACCATTCTGAAGTGCAGAAGGAATTAAAACATATTACAAGGATAATTTTTGCTATAAAAATGTCTTGAGATAACATCTCTGCATGGTTCTGGGATTTCTTCTCCTGTTAACACAGGTCATGCAGAGTTCAACGCACACTCCTCAAGTACACTATAAAAAAACCCAGCAAGGCTTCTGAAGTTTTATTCAGTGCAGCCTGAAGGCTGATTTATTAACAAAACAGTCAAACATGGTTTTCCCCCTGAATGGGGGAAATTAATGACATTCCTGAAGGGGGAAAAAGACAAAAGAAAGGGTCTGAATTAAAAAAAAAAAAAAAGGGAGAGGGAGGGGGGATTAAATTGCTACTGTTGATGTAATAACTTTCCACACTTTCCGAATTTTGGCTGGGCCAAGGGAGTCTGAAAGCTTTCTGGAAAGCAGGAGTTGTACAGATATCTGTCCACAGATTTAACTGCCTGTGCATAAACCTGCCAAGTTCTGATTGACTAGTGGGTTTTTGCATTAAAGCATTGAAAGTCATCTTACAGTGTATACCACACATTATCACTGATGCTTCTATTTATCTGGATACACATACAGACACAGTAAAACTGGGAAAGAAACTTGTCTGTGTGTGAAGACAAACAGAAGCAATGCACTTTTGGTAGAAATAAATTTTTGCTTTTTATCCTGATTTTTTTACGGGGAAGATGAGGTGGATGCCATTGCTCTCTTACGATTATTATCTTCGGCTTCACACATGGAAGCTCACAAGTAATACAGCCACCCTAATTTCCTCTCACCCCCAAGATAAAGATGCTGGTTCTCAGTAAGGATTCTCTCCAGGCCAAATAGGTTGTGTAGTCCATGCAATATTAAAGTCCAGGAGAGGTTTATATTGGATATGAGGAAAAATTTCTTCACTGAAAGGGTTATCAAACACTGAAACAGGCTGCCCAGGGAAGTGGTTGAGTTACCCTCCCTGGCGGTATTTAGAAGGATGTAGATGTGGCACTTAGGGACATGGTTTAGTGGTGGACTTGGCAGTGCTAGGTTAACAGTTAGACTTGATGATCTTAAAGATCTTTTCCAACTTAAATTATTCTATGGGTTTTATGGTTCATGGTGTCACTGGCATAAGCTGTCCTTATTTGTGAACTGTGTACCAGTGCACACCAGTATCGCTCTGTTTGGGACTATTCATCAACTACCAACTACCTAAGGCTAATGATTGAGATAGTGAATCCATGAGGGGCCATCTGAAGCAAGAGATGACTCATCTTCATTGCTTTTCAAACAACTTGTCTCAGACTTGAAGATCTGCTGGCATATCAGGAGTGCAATACCCATCAGCTGGGGAATTCAAGGAAGGTTTAACTATGGATTTGGACTGTAAATCTGGTTCTGTCCTCATGGAGGATACATGTCTGCAAAGCTTCCATCATTCCTGCAGGAAATCCCATATTTCCCACTACCTTAGTGCAACCAGGTGACCCAGGCTGTTGCTTTCCCTGAAAGCAGAAGATAGCACTTGACTGGCTCAGGAGAATGGGACACTGTAAAAACTCAGAGGTAAAATCTGAGTAATCTAGTTATTTGCTAGAGATGGTTTCATGCTCTTACAGGCCTTGTTATGGGCCATGTTTCAAATATATCTTTATACCAATAATGTCAGAGCTAGTGTCCCAGTAAGAGCTTGGTCAGTAGTAAGATATCTGCACTAAAATTAAAGGAATATGGAATCTTATATACCGTACACACACCATATGACACGTATAATTTTAGCCAATTTTTACCTAAGCTTTCAGAAGGCTTTATCTACTTCTCAGTACCACCCAGAGAATATCTCTGATTTTGGATGCTGCAAAGTTAGGATCCTTTGTGTATCCAAATACTCTGAATACTCAAATATCTGTTATGCATTCAAATATTGTGTTCCTTTTATGAAATCTCAGTCACCCCTGCTACATGTGGTGCCTTAGTTGTCAAGTCTAGGATTATAAATGGTGCACTATCTGACACCTTCCCAGCTTTGAAGATTCTCTTGATCTCAGCTAATGTGGCAGTTGACTTCATAGAACTGAAATGGTCATGATGCTTTAGACCATATAAATTGACTGCATGTAGATATTGAAAAACAAGACCATGGACACTAATAGGACTAAGAGTTCATTTTTTTCCTTCAAATATTTGTAAAGTTTTGAGTTATCTGTGGGAGTAAAATCAATGAGGTTAACAAGACACTATCTTATTAAATGAAATTTAGTTAGAAAGAGGCTTTTTGGAACAGGGTGTAGGATTGTTGTTTTTGTTTTAATGAGTCCAACATTGTTTTCTGAAGTAAAACCAATTTCTCAGACAGAAAAAGTTGCAAACAGGTCATAGAGCAGTGATATGTTTGTACTGTTGTCCTGGTTTTGCTGGGATAGAATCATACAACTGATTTTCTGCACAGATAAGCTGCATTTTGAAGCAGGCTGCAGCACTTAATTCTGTGAGAACAAAGTTGATAAGACACTTCGATTTAGTTGATGGCCAGCTATGGAATGCAGATTTCCATAGTCATCAAGGTCTTGAGCAGTTTTGAAACAGCCAGGTGCAGAAGCTAGGAGGGGCGAAACCCAGGGCATCTGCCCTGAGCTGGCCTACAGGAGTATTCCATGCCATAAACATCACACTCCCTGTAAATTAGGAGACTCTCTGGGACGACCCTCTCTCTCTTTGATGGTTTCAGACCTGGACTTGTGCTTTTCCATTAATTTCAAATACTGTGACTAGTGAATCACCTCTAACAATTTAAGGGGCTATCCATAAAAAGATGCATACCAGGGAAAACATAGATAAGGAGTAAACTCTCCCAATAGAAGCAATAGGGGACACTTCATGGAACTGATTCAAGCAGGATTCAGAAGATATGATGGAAGCTGGCTGTAGACTTTGGGAACTTACTGCTAAAGAGAGCTGTGGATGCTGAAAGTGTGCATGGTTTCGAGGAAGAACTACCCAGACTGTTAGGAGAGAAATCCAATGAGTGTTACTAACAGCACACATCCACAAACAGCTCAGAAAGTCTATGAGCTGTAAATAGCTAGAGGCAGGAGAAGTATAATGGAGCAGCATCATACACACTTACCGCCTTCCCTAGCCAGAGTAAAGGCATACTCTTCCTGCTGGTTTTCCAGTCAGAGAAGCATTCTTAATTAAATTAAATGTCACTTCCCATTACCACTAAAAAGATAAAAAATTAAAAAAAAAAAAAGGTGAGGTGGAGTTGGAGTTGTAAAGACACAAACCTGGGGAAAGCCAAGTGATTGTTGGAGATAAAGACTGGTGAAAGGGTTAGGAGCAATGAATCAAAAAAAGTAAATGATATGGGACTGGATAAAGACACAGAGCAGAATATCCTGACTGTGCCTGCCACTCCCTTAGGTTACCCATTGTAGTTAAGGATGGTGTCAAATAATGTTTGGCCAGAGATGTGACTCATGGAGGGAGCAGAAACAGTCTATACCATCACCAGGTCACCTTCATCAGGCTGCTTCTTCTCGTGCTGAGGACAACCAGCATGGATAGAAGATTGGCAAGAATGTGGCTTGTGGGGACTTGGATGGCCACTGCTTGAGGTAGGATAGCTTCACATTAACCCCATTAACCCCATATGGACAATATCATGCCCTGATATAGGACAACAATGGCTGCTCTCTGAAGCTGCTTTCTTACAGGAATCCACCTGATGTCCTGATATAGAGCTGCTTGGGAGATGAGGCCAATGGCCAGTCTTAAGGTATACAGGCATATTTTATGTAGGCAGCACGAAATGCATAAACCAATGTGTGTCTATGTATAGGTGTGTGTGTGTCTTTGGTTGGTAATCCCCTTCCCAGCTTCTCTTGGAGGAAATGATCCTACCTGGAAGTAACCAGATGCCCAAAGCATTGCCATTGTTTTCCCCTGTGGTTGCCTCCACGCCATTGAGATTGACTGATTGCCACTTCTGCTCTTCTCCTTGGACATTGCTGCTCCTACAGAAAGCTTGCTTGTTTCCTGGGCAACCTGACCAGCTTCTCTCCTCTTGTTAGGACTCCCATACTCTAGGTTTATCTCCTTCCTAACTGGGTATATGAACATTTCCCCTTTCAAGCTGACTTCTGATCCAAATGAGTTGTCCTTTCCCTACAAATGGTTCACAACTGCAGCAGTATTTTTACATGCTAGAATATTAAAGCCGTTAGTGACACTTTCTTTTATCTGTATTATCATGGAGCATTTGAGTTTGCAGCTGCAGAGATACACTGGGAAGAGCTACCACTCCAAATGTATATATTCAAACACTGCCAGCATAGCCACCTGTCACTGAATTAATTACATTTGGTGAATGGTTTTGATGTTTCATCATTCATGGAGCTTGGTCTTAAACATGGAAGGCTCAGCTCACCTGCCATGTTCATCCATGTTCATCCATCTTTTGCTTCAGCCTTGAGATTACTATTCAGATGTTGGGATGCTCAAGGCATACAGCCTCAGATGCTCAATGGAAAAGTTTAGTTTATTCCAGACTGAGTCTGGTTTTTAACTGTCATTTAGAAGGATGTCTTGAGCTCAGAAAATCCCAAGAAGAGATGCTCAGGGAGATGTGCACTTGTCTGTGTATCTGGGTATACAAAGAAAACCAGAGGTTGGAATTTGTCTCCTTCTCAGGAGCAGCCTTCCCCTCCCACACAGTATTGTGGATACAGCAGTACAGCCAGTGAGTGCCTTGTGGGGCACTGTGAAAATGTGTCTTCGTAGGGCTTCAGCTTTCCTGCAGGCCAAAGAAGTGATAGAGCACATTCACAGCCTTTCTTACCATCTATGTTGCCCTAATAAATAAGGAACAAATTTTCTTGTGGAAAAGTATAATATACTACGCAGTCATTAAGACCATATTTAAGGCATAGGAGCCTTGAGTTCCTCTTGGATTATATTTCTTGCCTTCTGAGATTTAGTTTCTCAACACAAATGTTGTGTTCATATTTTCTTACCCTCATTCCCCTGAAGAATACTGGTTAAACTTCCTGATTTGCTGTATCTGATGTCTAATGCAGGAATTAAAAATGCAGGCTTAAAGAGTGATGTGTCTTTGACATCCCTCTGTTCTGTTGTAGTGCCTTTACTGATGACAGGGAAATCTCAGCTGTAAACATTCATTTCCCAAGGATTACAACAGGGACAAGAAAAGACTCATTTGTATATGCTTTCCCCCTCATTTTCTGATTTATAGACATCATATATCTTCTAACACAGATTTTATAGCCTCTTTTTTTACACAAAGGACCAGCCTCAAAAAGATTGGATGCAATTCAGGGGAAAAAAATCAACGAAACCCCAACTCAGCATGGTAATATTTCTTACCTGACAGCTACTCAGGCTCAAAGTAAACTGCTAGCTGTACAATAAGTAGTGACCAGATGCCTCCAACTTCAGCTTATAACACTGTTTTGAGGAGAGAACATCATCTGATGTAATTTCATGAAGGAAAGCGAACACAATGCAATGAGGTAATACTTGGCATATTTTTCAAAACAGAGAAACTCTCTTTTCCATATTAGATGGTGGGACTGCAGAATGCAAGTTCTGCACTTTTGCATTTGTTTTTTCTCTCAGTTTCCTTTTATTAGCTGAGACTCTTAAAAGGCTTTAAATATCCTGAAGTCTTCTAATTAGAAAGGCAAAGACAGATCTGAGAGAGAACCATATTTGTAGGCCAGGTAGCTCTGCCTTGGACCTCTTGAAGTGTTGAGCAGAAAATCTTTGCACCTGATGACTCTTAACTAATAATAGATTTCTATAGATGTTTTACTCTTACTTGTTCAAAGTGGGTATTCTGGAGCGTTACTGCGAGTAACAGCAGTCGCAGGGGAAAGAAGCGATTTAGAAATGCCGAATGTTTTTATGGTAGATGTTAGCTGCAGCATATGATCAACCTTCAGGGTAGCTGAATGTGAAGTTTTGGTTACTGAAGAGTGTCCAGGGTCATAAGTTCAGTGCCTGACAAACAGGAGCGGAAGCAGCTCTTTGACCTTAGAACTAATTCCGTCTAACAGACTAACAGGTAACACCTACTAAGAAGATAAAAACTCCAAAAACCCAGAAAAACCCCAAGCAAACAAGCAAACAAAAAAAACCCAATCCTTTCTGTCACACATGCATTTATATGGCAATTTTTGCCATGCGGTTTCAGCATTTTAGTTACTAAGAGGCTATAATGTCAGAGGAGGGGAAGGCATTCCTGTGTTTTGTGCTAGGTGAAGAATTTCATCCTGGTCATATTAAAGAGCTCCATTTCTACAAGCTCTCATTACAAAGACAGCATATCTTTTGGCTAACATGCTTAGTTGCTTGGGTGACATCTCTAGACTCTTCCATCATTCAACTTGTGTTGCCCTCTCCAAGCTCTACATCTGTCAGAAAAAGAAAGGTGACCACCTTCTCAGTAGATTGCACTGGAAAGACTGTGTGCTCTTGCTGTGTTTCCTGACTCACAACAGAAAAGTTCTCGAGCATGATCCTTGATGCTTGACACAGCTGTAGATACTGCTTCATATGCTACAGACACAGTAGTAGTTATTTGAGTTTGCAGTTTAGGTCAGGGAATAATTCCTCTTTCTATTATAACTCTGCAATTCAAATGAATTAATGAGAACTAGCAATATTTTTTAGCAATGAAACTGATTTGTAAAAACAGTTTGAGAAAGAAAATCTGTGGGTCCCTTTTTTCTTTTCTTTTTTTTTTCCCCCCCCCCACAGCCCAGTAGGTAAAGAAATAGACTTGTTTTAAAGGAATCCTTCCAGAAGAGACTCTGCAGTTCCTTGTGAAAATGTGCTCCTTTTGGCAATCTTAGCTGGCATTTCTAAGTGACTGAAAGGAACTGCAGGTTGGTGATCTAGGCAATGAATGATTTTCACAGCTTCCTATCCCATGAAGTATAATACACAGGGCATTTGTCTCTCAAATTGGGTAGGTTTATCAGCTCCTGAGGAACCTTTCAGTAGTTCTCCCAGGCTATTACTATGCTTCAGAGGTTACATAATGCTTTGACATTACCAGTCCAAATAGCTTTAGATGAGCTTCTGAGCTTCCATTTATTGTTGCTTTATAATAGGAAATGCAGAGAACATTTAGTTCCAAAGTGATTTCTAAGATTAAATGGCCTGAAGTTAGTAAGAATTTCAACTTCTGAAAGGGTTGATATATAAATATGTTTAACGATTAAGGCAGTATGAGTAGGGAGACTTTAATCTCTTGAGCTACAAACAGAGATTCAATCTGAAGAAATTTACTTAGAGGTTCTTGTTAAATAGGTCCTGATTTTTACAGGGGCTAACTTTCATAGGTACAGAACAATAGAACATTAGAAATAAGCAGAAATGTAACAACTTTCCTAGCTATACATGGTTTAATGATTGCTTCTAATCAGAACCTGGCTTCTACTTACACTAAAAAAGCACTTCACTGAAATCTGCCTTCAAAATTAATTTAAAGAGAAAGATTATAATGTCACTTGATTCAAGAACCAGTACTGGGTTTTTTGGTTTTTTTTAGGATGTCATTTGCACTGCTTTTACTGGATAATTCACTTGGCTGTCATTAACATCCACGGTTTCCTTTTTACTGTATCTGCGGCATTAAAGCAGGAAAATCATTTCAGCCCTTAGGCACATCCCTTATTTCTTAGATTTTTGGCCAGAAAATCAGTGCATTCTAGAACTTTTGATTATTACAACTATATTGCATATATCTTGGGTTGTCCCAGAAGCTTCATCAATTTAAATCTGTTCTCATCCATTTTGGGATATTGAAGTTTTTGACAATTTTCAAGCGTATCTAAATTTGTTCTGGTTTAATACAAACTTCTCCTCCCTGCTCAGCCCCAGAGGAGTCAGAGCTCTGCAAAACTTTCATAGCAATACAGAAGATTCCTTAAATGCTCCCACAGCACCATGATGACCTCTTTTAAGTGATTTAGCACTCCTTGTGTCCCATTTCCTTGTCTGTAAAACAAAATTAAAAAAAAAAAGATTAACTGCTCTGCATGTCTATTGAGAATTTTATGGTTTTTGATGATATTTAAAGAGAAAATATTTATGTTATATCAGCTCCTAAATCCTGCAACTATATCGGATTCCACTGTACTAAGTGCTTTACAAAGGTATGATAGACAGACTCCATTTCAAAGAGTTCCTAGACTAAGAAAGATTCTATATAAATGCAAGGTAGTTATTATTACAGTTGTTGAAACAGTGGAAGCTGAATATCTTTTGTATGTGATATGCTATTGCAATAATTTCCCAGGAAAAGAAAGCAGTGTCCCCGAAAGGTGAGTATCTCCCTCTCACCCCTCTCTCTTCCTGTGTCAGGAATCTCTGGGGCTTTGGATCTGGGAGCAGTTTGTTAAAGTAGTAGCAGAGAAACCCTAAGAAGACTTCTTTTTTTTAATGATAAAAGTCAGAATGCTTCATTTTTTCATTTCAATGCATTGTCTCATGTCCAGATGAAAAAGAATATTGCTCTCTTCTTATCTTCAATATTTGAGGAACATTTATGCAATACTAGTAGAGGAGTAGTAATAAGAATACCAATAAATATTTAGAGATTATAGGCCTTCTTGTGAAACTCTCTGGTCCAGTTCTTGTCCCTTTGAAGTGGGTAGGAAATCTGAGCTGACTTCAGCGAAGTATGGATTTCACCTCTGACATTTAAATGCCACTGTTGTTCACCTATATTTACTGGGAATACAGAAAGTGCATTATGAAATGAAAATAACCTTTGCACCAAGGTTTTTATCCCAATTGCAATATTCTCTGATGACATCCCATCATTTTTTCTTTTCTTGTTAATGTCAGAGTGACCACTTGAAAGACCCCAAAGGTCCCGGTGCTATTTGCACGAGTTTCTACATGATTATAAAAATTAGATTCCAAACACTCATCAGAAAGCTCTGCCTTAACCTTTCTTTATCTCTTTTTCTTCACAGGATTTATTCTTCCCCAATAATTTAGATTGTATATTGTTCTTTCCTCAATAATCCTTCCTTTAAAATTTTCTCCCATTTTCCTATGCATCCCCTCAGAGGTTTCTTTAACTGGGAGACGCATGTTTAGCTGGAAAGCATGGTAGGGTTGGCAGGAGGGAAATATTGCAGCTAGAGGAATGTAAGGCTTGGAAGAGTCATAGGAAGAGGAGGGTTTTGATACAGCTCAGGTGTGATGGAAAGAGGGGTGGGTTGTTTTTTGTTTGTTTGAATCTCTGTCCTTAAAGGTGAAGAGGGAATAGTGCAAACTGTTGCAGCTCAGGAAGGTATAGAAAGTTGCTGAAAATATTTCCACAAATATGTGAAAAGGTGGGAGATACTTCCTTGCAAATTATTTTTACTGTTATGCATCTCGTGTAGCAGAGATCTATGTTCTCTATGTCAAAAGTTCATTGTTTGAAAGAGTGGTAAAGCAAACACTATCTTAAGAGACTGAAAGCCACTTTAGTGTTTCCACGGTTTTCCCATAAGGAAAGCTGCAGATAGCATCACTTCAAAGCTCTGGCTTGGTGTTCACACAAGGCTGCTCACTGCAGTCTACTTGCAACTGCATAAACCCAAGTCTGGGGAGAAATTTTCAGTTATAGCTAGCTATTTTTTTATGAATTCTTTTTTTTTTTAGTTAAAAATTGAATGTTTTTCTCTGTCAAATTCTGTAAATACATTAATGTTCCATCATTTGGTGACAGTACTAGGGAATGATAAGCAACTCTGTTCTAGACATATGTAAATTTTTACTTGTTGCTAACTTAATAATCTGAGATCTTTAAGTTAAAATGAAAATAATGACTCAAGAGGTTCAAATTATACCTTAAAAATTGATATAATGCTAGGTAAGTGAAAAACAGTCCTAAAGTCTGTTTTGTTCTTATAGCAGCAATAATTCTTTTGTGTCAATCTCAAGTAGGAAAGCTCAGGTGTATTACTAGAGCTTAGGACAAGATACCAAAGTCTGTCTCCATGTAACTGGGATGTTTGAGATCTGTGTGTTTTAGGTGCTAATTAATTTTCTAGCTTGCTACGGGTTCAGTAACTTACTGTAGAGATTTGGCAATTGCTTTATATTTAGAACAAAACTCCCAAAGACAGGGTATTGTTCATATGACTTGAATAAAAGAGAAATCAAGATGGGGTAACAATATCTGAAGTGCTTTCGGATGATCTTAAATGTGTTGTAGAAGTTCGTTTTAGTTTTCCTAATCCAAACTCTGAATTTCATTGAAGCCTTTTTTTTTTTTTCTTTGCAATCTCATCAGATCTTTCTACCAAGAGCTGTTCCTATCTACTGTTTTCCTGTTCCTCCCCTTTGCTGGAAGTTTTCCTGCCTATGACTTCCAAATGTCTTTGTATGTTATCTTTCAAATGATTTTCACTGATGGTTTTCAAATCTACAGACTGTCTGACAGGACAGCTGCTCTAAGTTTCATGCATGCTCTCTGAAGCTTCCCTGCATATGAAAATGTGCTGCTTTGTACTCTAAGGAGACTTATTATTTCACTGATTTCTGGAAACAGAACAACACGCTGCAAAGTGACTGCCAATTTGACAACTGGGATGCTAAGCAGAGATCTGGCTGGAGGGGTTGGGAAAGGAAGAGATGTTGGAAGAAGCTCTAAATCATCTGTTGAATACATTGGAAAGCATTTTAAAGATCAAAAGACTATGGGCAATTAATTAATATTCAATTCCTAGGGAAATTACTGAGACCATGGCAAATTTTTTAATAAATGTTTGTCTTTTACTATCTTAATAAATACCTATCTTAGAGGTTTCAAATGATACTTTGCATTAAAAGAAGCATATCAGTCTGCTGACTTTTTGAGTGTCTGCTTGACTGTTTATAATGTTCTTTTAACAAGAAAAAGTAAAGCAGAGGGCAGTTGCACAGTGTGTAAAGCTAATGACTAACAGTGGAGATTCAGCTGTCCTAACTTCAGACTTAAAATTAGGTCTGTAACATAAATTACTCATCTGCGTTTTCCTCTTCAGGCAGAAGAAAAAGAAAAAGGTGCCTCTGAAGGGTAAGTGGTCCCATTTTCAGATAGACTTCTGCAGATCTTTTCTAGAAATCCCAGTCTGACTTCACTACCTAGTCTCAGGCTCCCTCTATAGTCAATCTGCCTGAAAGCTGAGATGTTCACAACTCTCAGTTCCAGTGAACAGAACAGGTTTTACTGGCAAGCAGGCACAAACCTGTGTTGCGCTGCCCACTGTTTATCTGCTTCAGAACTGGTCATCTGAGACGCAGCCATGCTCTTAGAAAAAACGTCACCCAGAGCTGGAGCTTCTGGCAGCATTATGAAACCAAAATGATAAACTCTGTCAGAGGATTGAGTAAAGGAGCAAGGATTCTGATATACTTACTGCTCTGTCTAGGTCAAAGTCTACATGCTGCTCTGCTGCAGGATATTTAGGATGCTTTTCACATGGCCTGTGTCTCCCAGTGAGCTGTGTTTGGATCCAAAGAATGTGAGTTTTGAGTTCGTGATTTTGCATTAGGGGCCAGGTACCTTAAAGTAGAGTCATACAGTCCTCTACTGTGTTGATTCCCTAAGAGCCTACTGGAGTCTGAAAGCCAAGGAATTTAATTATCTGCTTTGCATAACCTGAGTTTCATCAGCTTTCCAATGAGCAAAATTTAACTGAGAATATTCCATATGCAGTGAAGGAGCAGAAGAATCAGACTAGAAACTCCGTACACAACAAAGCTTCCCAGATGTGATGAGTGGGAGTGAAATTACTCTGGAATAATTTTTTATTTTTTTTCTCACCACCTTTGAGTTGAGGCACATATTATGTCAGATGAACCAGAAAGTGAGTCTTTCTGATGTCTTTCTGAACATCATTGCCACTTGCTAAACAAAAGTCTGCATCACTGAAAACTATAGTCTCTGTTCCACTGAATGTGCTAATGTCCCCAAAAGAATGTGGGCAAAAAGGCAAACCAGAATATTTGTACCACTTCTCACCATTGACTTAGCTTCATATAAAATTTGACTAAACACCAAAGAGGGAAGTGGGATTAGTTATTCATTGGTAGAAAAGAAAAAACCCTATTTTCTGGATAGGTATTATGTAGCTCATACTTACGCTTTAGACCAGAGGAAAAAACATAATAAAGAGAGCAGCAGCAAAGCACCCTAGTCAGAGTATCTCTGTGTTCTGGGAAAGGGACAGTACTGTTTGAAAGTTTGAATCTAACAGTCATAATGCACAGCCACAGAGACGCATTTAAGGCTACCTCATATGGGGTTGAAACAGCATACCTTGACAAAGCTCCTTTTGGCACAAAATACAGCAGCTGGCTCGGAGCTATAATCAGATCCCACGGGAAGGTTTTGCACTGCACCTCTCTGGGCACAGAGGTATCAGAAGCGGTTTGCTGTGACACCCCCTGTGACCGATACGAACCACCTCAGAAGGCTGTGTAATAGGTGGGGGGGAGTTGGTTGGACTGGATGATCCTTGAGGTCTCTTCCAACCTTAATGATTCTACTCTATTCTATTCTATTCTATTCTATTCTATTCTATTCTATTCTATTCGGTTCTATTCGGTTCTATTCTGTGCTCCAGCTGTGACCGGGACTTTTGCAGGCATCAAGCCTTACCGCAATAATTTAAGGTAAGGATACACTCAGTGTAGGAGGCAGCAATTTCAGAGGAAGTTTATCTGGACTCCAGAACATCTTCCAGTGAAAGGTAAATAATAATCATTGAATTAAGTAATTACAGACCTAAAAGTAAAATTAAGATAATTTAATTTTACTGTTTACTTCTACATTCATGAAGAGATCTATAAACTAATCAAGCTACATTTCCTGCGGACTAGAAAGCAAGAAAATCACTCAGAATCTATTGCAAGTACAGGTTTTTTATGAACATGAGGAGGTCTGAAATGCTAGCGATACAGACCATTGGAGAGAAACAAGAAGACAGGAAAATGGCTGTGGGTCAGCTTTGAATACAAGGGTTGAAAGTACTTTATGGGCATAAATAGCTATCATGAGCACCCTTAATAAATAATTTTTTAAATTTGGATTTTTGGTGGGTTTTTTTTACCTCTCTTTTACTTGAAATCATTGTGCTGAACTATTCATGTAGTCCCTGGGCTTCCAAAATAGCAAATTTCTTTGAGAGTGGGGACAGAAAAGAGGTTAATTGCAGCTTTGCCTTCAGTTGTCATTTTAATACTTCGTGTACGCTTGTGCTTCCTGCTTTTCTGGAGTGCTGCAGCTTTTTATTTTAGTCTCATTGATGGTAATTCTGGCACCACAGTACGTGTGTCTCTTCAGCTCAGGTGAGAAGTGACTATTATATTAAAACCTTTGATGGCTCCACTCGTACATCTGATTGCTAATGCAATCACTGTCTCTTCTGCATCATCTGTCTCTTACTTTCTGGGAAGTGGGGTATTCTGGTAGATGGGTTGAGAAGGTTTTTCTTATCCCAGGTCTTCCAGGGCATTTCTTGTGCCCCTTGCTAGGGATTTTTCTGTCAGTAGTGCTTCAGCTTTTCCTCATCCATTGGCATAGATGAGTTCTGTATCAGAGCAACAAGTTTGCTGTTCCTCTCTATCATTAGGTGGGTCTCCATTTCTGGAGAAGCTGTTGCTGTGTAAGTGGACTTTATGCCAATATAATACTTGTTGTTTCTTTCAGTATATTTTTCCTATATAACTTTCCCACTTGCTTGAATGTGGGTAAGAATGTGTATGGGTCCAAGAATAAAAAAAGCCAAAAAGAGGTATAGCGTGGTGGTTCCCAGGAGTATTTTGTGTACTCTGTTACTGAATGTGCCAGTTCTCACCTGCGGTCTGAGGTGTGAAACTGCCGTGGGAGACTGAAAGATCTCGGCAGAGGTCTAGAACTCCTCTCTCATCTTGACGGGGAGCAAGGATGACATTGAGTCTGATAGGTAAAGTCATTATGATTAATGGCTAATATCCTGTGCATTACAGTTACAACAATTTTATAGCTGTAGTTTCAGAAATCATTTTGGGGATAATTTTGGTCTCCAATTTATCAATGGTTGAAGGCTGTGATTCTGTCCCGTGCTTTTTTTTCTTTCTGCTGATAAAAAGCGGGATAATTATTGACCCAGATGGCTTCCCTGAGTATTTCCAAAAGACAGTAGTGTCCTTGAGGAATAGATAAAGGGACGTTTTAACCCTATTTCCCACACACTTGACAGCACTGCACAGGAGCAGAGAGATGTGATCAGGATGCTCAAGGTTTGTTTGAACCATTGAGATTTATCGCTAGGTAGAGCTTCTGCAGGTTAGAGACACCAGGAAGCCTGACCAGACAAAAATATCAAGGAGCCATAGGTTTCCTTCGATCATCTCCCTTCCTGCTGGATTTCTAAAGTATCTTTTCTATCCAGGCATTCCAGGACAAAAGGGTCATTCTTCTTCCTCCGTTTTTCAGCCCAGTCCAGCACCAGGAATAGGTCTAGAATGGAAACTGTGAAAACCAAACCCAGAAATAATAAGGTGAGGTGATGACACTTCACAACCAAGGTAAAACTGAAAATCATGCACAATGGATTAAACCTCTAGGAATGAATACTTGCTACAGCATTAATATTTCCTGTCACTGTCTCTTCCTAACCTTCTAATGATTCTGAGAGTATGGCAGAAATTATTAAAATACAAGGTGTCAGAGAAATATCCTGCTATACTCCACTGGATGTGGAAGAACCATCCATCCTGGGCAAAAGTAGATGTGACACAGTATGGCAATTGGCCTGGATTGCTTGATATAGTGAGAGGTCGATGTATTTCAAATAGTTCGTAATGGAAAGGCAGAGAGATTCTGTTGCCTTTTTCTGAATGACCCTTGTTGTCATTGGTCCTGGATGCAATAAAAAAGAAGAAAAAAACCCCTCCCTGTCTCTAGAGTTTCCACTTCCTGCGTATTATAGTTCTGAGTATGTTGTGTCCTTCCATCTAATTTTTTCTTGTAGAGAAAATTGCAGAGCTGCTGCTTTCAAAATCTCCCTTTCCAGACGACGTCTGTCTCTCACTCGTCGCTGTGTGCTGTCCCAGGGCACTGCTGCTCTGACCCTCCATCCTGACACAAGGGCAGCTGTGTGCCTGCTGACTGTGGATCGCTGTTCCTTACTCCAGGGCCCAACCTGTCTCAGCCTTGCCTATCTGCAGAGCTCTCCTCACCAAGAGATGTAGTGTTTAGTTTCCTTTCCTCAGATCTGTTGTGGTTTTACCCCAGCTGGCAACTAAGCCCCCCCCCTCCCCCACCCGAGCTGCTCTTGCTCACCCCTGCATTATGACAGGGAAGACAATCAGAAGAATAAAAGTGAGAAAACTCATGGGTTGAGATAAAGACAGTTTAACGGGTAAAGCAAAAGCTGCGCACACAAGCAAAGCAAGACAGGGAACTCATTCCCCACTCCCCACGGCAGGCAGGGGTTCAGCCATCCCCAGGACAGCAGGGCTCCACCACACAGAACGGTTACTTGGGAAGACAAACGCCATCACTCCAAATATCCCCCCTTCCTTCTTCTTCCTCCAGCCCCTTTTGTGCTGAGCATGACATCATATGGTATGGGATATCCCTTTGGTCAGTTGGGGTCAGCTGTCCTGGCTGTGTCCCCTCCCAACTCCCTGTGCACCCCCAGCCCACTTGCTGGCACGGGGGGGTGTGAGGAGCAGAAAAGGCCTTGGCTCTGTGTAAGCACTGCTCAGCAGTAACAAAAACATCCCTCCGTTATCAACACTGTTTCCAGCACAAATCCAAACCATAGCCTTGTACTAGCTACTGTGAAGAAAATTAACTCAGTCCTAGCCAAAAGCAGCACAAGGCCCTGTGGCAATTAGATGTGTGATGTCAGGTACAGGTGTCGACAAAGGTCAAAGTGGGAACCAGCAACGCAACAGCACGTTCCAGTAACTGTGGCCCTTGGCTGTTGACTCTTGTGGGTTATATACTACTACCTTAGCTCTCTGTAGCGTGCATCTATGTATACATCCTAGCTGGCTGAGCTTTTTAGTTACTTATAGCCTGTCTCCCTTTTCAGCAACTAATCATCTTGATACAATCGATAGGTGTGAAGTGGCACATTTGTTGATATGCATGGCTTGCCTTCAGCAGGTAGGTAAACTTTCTTTCATTTTCAACTTTGGCTAGTAGCTAAAACCACCATCAGACTTTTGCAGATATCTTAAGGCTAGCCTTGCACTATTATTAATGTCTTAGATATCTATTTTATTTATTCTTTTAACTAGGAGGAAAAGAATCCCTGCCAGGAACATGATGGACAATTTAAAGAATGAAAATGATGGATATAGAGACATGACAAAGATTCTTAAATATAAATAATAAATCGGTGACTTCATACAGGTACGCTTGAGGTATCAATCAGACTTTCTTCCCTGTTAAAGTCAGTACAACTGAGAGATTGCAAAAGCCATCAGAAAATGAGACACGCTTTTGTGATTGTTAAGTTTGCTGCAGCCCTACCGGCAAAATTTCATGCTAACTTATCTTACTCTTACCTCATTTCAACTAGTGTGGCCAAATTCTGTTCTATTATTAGGTTTCACAAGTCTGTGTGCAGAAACAGAAAGGTGAATTAAAACCAAAGTTTCCTCGTATCACTTTTTCTGCTTATCAGTCGAAAACATAGCAATTTGTCATTTACACACTGAAATACCTGTTTTTCCATAAAAATGCATGCTTAGATTTGTGCAGTCTGCAGTCAGGAAGTGCGTGTAGGAAGGATCATTAAGGTTGATCAGATGTATGGATTCCAGCCAGAGACAATGAAACACTCTGACCTACAATATATTCTGACAGTATTCTAGTGTAAAAGAATGCTATTTTATTACAAATAAATAATTCAAAATAGCAATAATTTTTACATGTTATTTAAAAAAATGTTAAAAGGTGAAAATGAGGCCTATGTATTTTATGAGAAATTAATCCGTTAAATGCATGCTTAAACTAAAGTATGCATTATTTGTAAAAGCACAGGACTACCTGTGAGTTTAGCCTAGGCCTCAGTGCTTTGGATTTGTGTTTCTCTACTCTATTTCACTCAACCTACTACTGCATTCTCTCAGAATTAGCTCTATAAGTTCAGTTTGGCCTGACAAACTGAAAACCAGTACAGAAATCTTTTTCTTTAGGTTTTACACAAAAAAAGGACTTAACTTTTTTATCGTAATGATAACTCAAAACTAAGGTTATTTACAGACTATTTCTTTTTAGAAGTTTTCTTTTTTATTTCAGAGAGAAGACAAAGTAAATTTTGAAGCAGCCTAGAAACCAATATAGTCCCCAAAATCACCTGCTGCTTGTAGGCCAGTGCAGGCAATGAACTAGTTTTCCTCTCACGCAGCGTGTTGCCTGCAGCCTTGCAGGAGGCAGCAGGTCAGGCTGGCTGTCCGTGTGCACCAGCGGCTATTTCTGCCTGCAGCCTAGCCAGGCTTTTGAGTGTGGGTGGGTTACTGGGTACTAACATCTCTTCTGTTGAAAAGCCTCAACTTTCTGTGTTGCTTCATCTGATTGTTATACGGTACCTTGAGCACAGAAGCATAGGCTGGCTTGTCCTAGTGGAGGGTCAGGATTTAATAGCAATTTCTGGGAAATGTTTTTGTCTGTGACTCTGAGAGCACTGTTTGTGTTTCTCTCTGTTTGCTCCAATGAAAAAGAGCTTAGTGCCATCTCATCTGTGGTCCTTCTCTGCACTTATGTTGCTTCCATCGGCTTTTGTTTCCTATGATACAAACCCAATTTCTTATTGATTGGATTTGATGTTGAAGAAAAATTACTCAGTGTCCTCGTTGCTATTTTATCATAGTCTCCTATAATTTACTTTGAAATAAACAGAGGTAAATAGCTGTTTTCTCCCTCTGCATTAGCAAGCCTACCTAGATAGGAAATATATACATATATAAGAACCTTTAAACTGCATCTTTTATTCTTCATCATGCCCATTTCATAGGCCTGTGACATCTCATCCTGTCATCAGTAAATAGGATGAACCCAGCTGCTTAATATCCAAAGCAATCGAACAGTTCTTTCTCCTGTGCAGCACACTCAAAAGGCAAATAAATGCTTTACATTGTGGGTAGTCTTTTTTAAATTTCCTCCTAGGGAACTTTGTGAAGTGGGATTTCAAACACAGACAAGGGGAGAAGAAACCAGGGCAGGACCTAGATGTAAGATGCTTATTCAGCTTGATGTTGTGCAAACTTCTCCCAGCCTTTTTGTTGCTCCAGGTATCCATAGCCCATATGGGGAGTCTTACTAAGAGCAGGGCAAGGTGTGGTTGGGAAAGGTACATATGACAAATGCTGCAAATTAGGGGAAATAATGGAGAGACTAGGAAGAGGAAAGTACAAGTCTTTTCTTCTTTTGGTTAAGCCGCTATGATTTATTCAATTTGGGACAGGAAAAGAAGGAATTAATCCGTATGTCAGAAGGAATTAATCAGTATGTCAGACAAACTTGTGGAGGCTTTGAAAGTTTTTGGGGAAATTTATCATTGCAAAGTCAAGCTGTCATTGGCTTACATGAGAGGGGCAATTGTGGGATCATGGAATTGAGGGAGAAAAAAAGAATAATTTCAGAAGCTTTCTAGCTGCTACACAAATTTGTGTTTTAAGATAAGAAATTGAAGGATCAAGCTAGGAGTAAATTAATGTTACAAACTGAATAGCACCTATGAAAATGTTCTTCATGTCTGCTATTATTGCTGAGGCAGAGCCCAGCTCTGGTGGGAGTTGTGCTGAACTAATGAGCTGCTCTGCAGTCACTCAGTCTGGGCTGCTACCTGCCTCGACTGCACGTGACCATGATGATGAACCATGAGCCACTTTACAGCGCAGCGATGGGTATTGAAGGTGTAGTGACCTCAAAACTCCTTCCAGCCACAATTAATAGTAAATACAAAATAGAGTTTCTTAAGATAAATAAAACCAGAACAATAATCAGCTGGTCATCTCATGCCCTGGGGCTTTCTTTTCCCGGTACATTCTGGTTGCATTGTTAGTCTCAAGCTTCGATGATCAAAATAGTTGACTCACTTATTGCCTTCACCTCTTCTTGAACTTTGAGAAGATGATGTCTTATTCTTCTGTAATGTGTTTATTTGACTTAAAGAATACTTCCTTCAGTACATAACAAATTGATTTGATACATATTCTGGCCCCTTGAGTTTGGGGGTTTTTATTATTTATTTATGTAGATTGCTCAGTTCAGGTTCCCCCTTAACTTCACATCCCACACAGACATGACAGCGTTGTTAGTTAGAAAATAGTCAAATCGCATTCTGTTTTGATAGCTCCAGATTTCAGATTTCATCTCCTTAAATTTTATGTTTCGTATTTAGTTTTATTTTTCCCAAAATGTTTCTGTCACCATGCACAATTTTATGATGAACAACTTATTTGACTGAACTAAATCAGTTTCTGACACTCTTTTTGTCGTACTGGAGATCTGTAACGAAACAACGAATCTAGTTCTGATATTCTTTCAGCCCTCACCTGTGCTGCTGAAACTGCCAGGAGAGTTTCTGTGACTTGATAAAGCTCAGCATAACAATTTTATGTCACTCTCAGTACTTCAATGCATGTTTCTTTCAGAGATGAAATTTGCGTAAAGTCAAGAGTGGTCCCATCACTTCCAGTCCCCTCATTTCCTTCAGCCAGGCATATATCTTGCTCTTCAGGCCTAACACCTAAAAAGAATTTGTGACTCACCTTGTGAACTTGTGGCGCTGCGCATGTCTTATAACAATTGCTGCTTTATTAGTTTTTATATCTGACTGAACCAATTATACTTTGGTTCATATTAATTGAAACTCCATGTAGAGTTTGAACTCTTCTAACAGCATTTTCACCTTCACCTTAGATGCCTATTCAAATATCAATTCCTAGCAGACTTTTTCTCCTCATCTTTTAGCTGACTCTGGTAAGAACTAAGCAAAAGAATGGATTGTACATTTGCCACAAGTGTCATATAAGTCAACTACGTTTAGCCATTTGTATTGAGAAAACATTGATGTCATTTAGCTGATACCTGTAAAATTGATCTCTTGTCAGAGGCACCTCACTCTGTATCTCTCAAGATTTCTGTGTGAGATAGCCAGGTCTTAGCAGACTTGTCTGTAGTCTGGGAAATGCTACAGCATGTCATAAATTGAAGGGTATTTTTTTAGGACAGTCTAGGTCTATGATTTTTTTTTTAAAAAAAGTCTAGTAGCTACCAATAATGTCAAGCTTCTCAGCCTGAACAGGCATTGAAGTTTCAGGTATTGTATGTTTCTGTAGTGAGCCTTTAAGTGTCAGCTACCAAGTATGAAAATCAAACGCACTTCCCTTTGCCATCAGTCCCTGTCAGAGGATATACAAATCCAGCTTCCATCTCTCTAGAAATTGTTCTGCTTTTGCAACCACTATCATCCTGTATTTCTTCTCCAAACAGTACGTTCTTGTTTCTGTTTGTTCTGAATTTGTTTTTCTGATCTCAGAAACTAATTTTGTTGCAGAATGTATTTCCTGATAATTAGATCCTTTGTGAAACACTGGCTGATGCAGCAGTCACTTTCCCAGAGTTTTCAACATTGTGCTTCATTTCTAACCTTTGCAGCAGCCCCGCGGCCAGATTACAGAGCGACAGACTCTAGCTCCACACCAGCACAGTTGCTTTGCCATGTGACATATCATGACAAGAGCACTCGCAGATTCCAGCTTGTATTAGTTTACCTGAATAAGAGTTCCCCAAGATTATCAGCATGTTTTGATTGATGCTGTGATTGTTTCCACCGCTGTCTCTGTACAAAGCTTCAGCTCATTCTGGTGGAGTGTCTCCTTGGAAAGGCCTGTTCATCGTGATTCCCTGGTCTGATTGAACCATCTCTACTGAAGAAAAAGGAGGTTTTTATTCCTGTCAGATTTGAGGAACTTCTTTGCAGACTTTCATTGTTTTCTACCCAACAGTTTGTCTCAGTACTGTAATAAACTGCAATAGAAATATCATTTTATAGATAAGCCCAGAGGTTATTTCACAACCCAACTGAACATACTGAGGATCAAATCAAGTGTGATTACATTGCAGTGAGCTGGCTCTTGGAAATGTGTGATGAAATTCAGAAAGGGTAATCTTGAGTCATTACCCACCTGCTTGATGATCCTTATGGGTCCCTTCCAATTTGGGATATTCTATGATTCTACTTGAATTCCGTTTCCATTCTGTGTCAGAGTGACTGAGAAAGTGAATTGAATGTGTGCTGATCAGTAATCTAGACAATGTCTTACCTCCAAATATCTTTTGTACTAGGGATGGACAAGCCAGAGAGTTATCTATAAATTAGCACACCTTCTCTCACTTCCTTCCATCCCATAAAGTAGCTTTTAAAACACAGAACATTAATAAATAAATCCCCATCCCTTATTTAACTACAGAAGTTCTAGTTTGGCAAAGCAGATAAGAAAAAAAAAATTATGTTTCAGTTGTTTTCAGAATCGGGCAGGGGAGAGAAACATGGCTTGCCTTGCCAAGGTTAATCTTTTTCTTTATCTTCAGGGTGACAGCTTCAAGTGTCTACTTTCTCTTCTCTCCTTCTTTGACCCCTACAGTAGAAAAGTAGGGCAGATTCCTTACGGATCCTGAGATCGTAAAGCGAGGGAGGGGATTTATTTGCTTAAATTTTTTTCACTGTGCTGTCTTTTAATAGACCCACCAGTTCCCAGTAACTCCTCCTTCATCTGTTAGTCCTAGAAGCATTTTAATTTTGGGGTTTTGATTAAATAAATGCCAGAAAGTGATAACCATGTTTCATTGGTTCTGTTTTGCAACTTCGTGCTACTAACCAGAGAGACTGGTTTCCTTGTACACATGGTGAGATGGGATGGTTTAATACAGTCTGATATTTCCACCACCTCTTTTTTATCAGGGTACCAGAGATGACTTTTCTATGATTCATGCCCACAAAACTGTGGCCGATAAGTGCATGTTTCTGTGTTGGGGCTGTTTTATGCATTTAGAATACATCTAATGTGGCTGATCCTCAGATTAGCAGAAACCACGAATCTACATCGCAGGGCAATTACCAACTTTGTGTTCCCTTGCTATTGCTATGATCTCTGAGCAGTAAGCCTATCTGTCTACTTCTTTGTTTAGGTTCTGCCTTAGAAATAAGTTAATTTTCTTAGATATTCATTTGGGAGCAGTCCTTCAACTCTCTTCCAAGGGTCATTTGAATGTCATAGAATCATAGGATCATTAAGGTTGGAAGAGACCTCCAGGATCATCTAGTCCAACCGTCCCCCTACCACCTATTACCCACTAAACCACATCCCTAAGTACCACATCCAACCTTTCTTTAGAAACACCCCTAGCGACAGTGACTCCACCACCTCCGTGGGCAACCCGTTCCAATGCCTGACCATGTCCCTGTCTATTGAATGTCCTTTCCAAAATTCTTTATTCTCTATTGTTAGATAATTCTCTATTATTAGAATTTGCTTTGGGGGTTTTGTTTTGTCTTTGGCAGTTCCTCTTCCTTCCAGGTATACTTTTGGAGGGCTACTTCCCTGTCTGGATCATTCTAGAAAGAATGCCACAACTTCAAAACTGTCTCTGGTTGGCTCAGTTTCTGAAGTTATAACCCTTAAGTGCAGTCATGTGTGCTGGGTTTTTCTTACACAAAGAAAAATTGGTCTTATTTCTGACCAGTGGCTGAAAGTAAAATGGAATATGTTGCTGAGCATGCACTGACATTTGAAGTCCAGAGACGTCACGTGTTCTTGGCATCGCTACCTTGTACTTCCTGAAATTTGCTCCTGCCCTTCTGCCGTTGGGCTTGCTGTCAGGGATTTGCCCTGTCTCATGCTCTCTCTGTGGAGGTCAATCCCTCCCTGTTTTTGCTAGATCTCTTCTCACAAAATTTCTAACTATCTCTGGCAAAGGTCCTGCCAGTAGACTTGCTATATCAAGGACTGACCAGCTCTGGACTCTCGTGAAGGAAGGAGTGTGTGTGCGTCTAGATCTGCCCTGTATCATTTAGGGTAAATTATCATTCAGCTTTCAGTGGGTGAATAGAAACTCTCTCTAATCATCCTGCATTTGTTTTGACCACTAGATCACGAGAGGCCCAGAGGTTCATTTTAAAATAGGAGAGGGCTAGAACAGAGCAATGCAACTTCTGTTGCAAATGAAGATGCAAGCGTAGTTTTACCAGATTGTTGGTTTTTTTTAAGAAGTCAACATATGAGTGATAGTTCCTCATCTGGTTGGGATATAGACGTGGTCAGGAAGAATGAACTCTAAAATATTTTTATATACACAAGCCAAGAGAACAGAAAAAAATGAAGGAATCTGGGAACACATCATCCGGGATGAAGTGTTCAATTCTGATTTACAAAGATAACATAAATCAATTGTCTTTAAAGCACAGGACATAAATGGTACATGTTATTCAGTTCAAAAGTGGTGAATTTGGCATGTGCTGCCGCCAAAGGAGTATGGTCAGTACGTGAGAGTCCCGAGGCAGTGAATAGGAAGCAGTAGACTGCGCTGAGGACTGGCTTATGAAGGCAGAACCCAGATCAACAGCACAAAACCAGAAGATTGTATATTTGTGAACTAAACCTCTTTATAAGCTGTGACGAGCTCAGCTAGAAGCACCTAAGGTGGAAAAGACCTGGGTGTATGGTCAACTAGCACAGATGTGAAAAATGCCAGTAAAGTACGGACGTGTATGAAAAGCAGTATTCCTAATAGAAGAGGGGTTACTGACATCATAAACAGCTCTGCTTAGGCCTTATTTGTATATAACTCTCCTGTTCAACTATGAGAAGAGCTGCTAGAAATATTAGGGGAGCGATAAGCCCATTTCATTAGGGGAAGCTAAGATGCTTTGGCTTAGGTAGTATAATGCGGGCTGAGAGGGGATACAGTTGTGGTCCATAAATGAGATTAAACATCAGGTTTTAACTGAACTGAAGGACAATGTCACCACAGGAACAAATGGCCATCTATAGATGAAAACCGGAAAACAGAAGCATCATGGTTTAAATAGTCTGTTTGAGGCAGAAACCGCTCCCATAAAAAACACAGTTAAATTCACAATATAACTTGATTAGCTGATGAAAAGGTGCACATGCAGCAGTGCAAAGATGTTACAGTATATCATTCAGTGGCTCAGGACTCCTTCAGTTCCTCTGCTCCTAAACAGAATGAAAGACATTTTTACCTGATGATAATGGACACTAGAGCCAACTCATACTGCTGACAGCTATCAAATTATGGGAATATGAGAAGTTCCAGCAGCGTGAACAAAACATAGAGTGGCTAAAAGCTGACCGTGCAGGTCTACGTAGTGATTTACCCTGCAGTTCTAGGAAGCTCTTACAGCTGATGAGATCTCTGTGACTGATAGCAAGCCCTAGCAGATGGGACCTTGTCACATCCTCAGAGGTCAAGGCAGAGGCACAGCTGCTGCACTGCGTGTCCCTGTGCTTTCAGCACTCTGTGCAGCCCTTAGCCTCACCTCCAATCCTGCTCCACTCCAGCCACCTCATCCAGCTGGGAGAGCCGTGCCATGCTGGGGAGGTCCTCCTCAGCCAGCACTTGGGACTCCCACAATGCTCTCTTCCTCTAGCTGTGTTGTCAAATAAGGGGCCCCTAAGCATAATGCGCTGTCCAACCTTTTATTTGCTTGGTCTTCTGTCAGTTAGCTATTGTCTCCTAAGTTCCAGGTATTGCCCGTCTTTGCTACAGATGCATGCTCATCCTTTATTGCATTATGCTACTTTTCAGGAATGGCTTTCTGTGCAGAACAGATTTCTGAGGACTAGAGTCATGGTCTGCTGTGGGTAAAAGTACACATTAACAGCTCCTGTGGGGAGGAAACGTCTACCTTGTGTGCAGAGACCAACCTATACAATCCTAGCTCTTTCTTGAGATAACTGGTATTTTCTAAGAAATCCTGCCCATGGTCATAAACAAAAGTAGTTAAAACACCTGAGACTGACTGAATGGTTGAGAAGAGCCAAGAAATACCACAGATGGTTTCTCATAAGTTATTTCAAAACCATCATGCTGTTCATAAAACAACTACAATTTGTCTAGGGGCTGTGAATGTCACCTTTCTTTCTTATGCTTTCTTTAATCATAGAGTGTTAATGTCTACTTATTTTTGTGTTTTCCCTCTGATCAGATCTGTTAATGGAAATACACTGTTGGAGGACACAGTCAGTCATATTCATTAAAGTGAACAACAAGATTTGAAAAGAACTGAAAGCTTCATCAATTATTGCAGAAGATAAATGCCAAAATCTCAAGTTCCTATCAACATAAGAATGCGCTTGAGATAAATTATCAAATATTATGGGCAAATAGTGGTTCAGACTTATGAAGGTATTTTTGGGTCTTACTAATTGATATTTTTAACCATTTGGTATAGCAACTAAAAGGGACATTCAGAACAATGTACCCTGAGAATACAAGGTTAAATTTATAATGATTACATTAGTTTCCACTCAATTCTAAGATAAACTATGAAGATCAAGTTCCTGCTGCAAAGCTGGTGGGATGGTAATGGCAATAGATTACGAAGCAGTGAGAATGTACATGAAAACCATTCATTGCTCACATCCTTTTTTTTTTTTTAACTGGGATTCTATTTCAACATGTAGCATTTTTAAAATCTCAAACTTTCTTTATGCAAGCCGCAGTCTCCTCAGGAGAAATTCGACCTCCATTTTTGGGCCACGACATAGAACCCTGAAGAACTCTACAGCTGTGGCTTGAATATTTTAAAGCAAATGTTGCTCAGAAAAATTTAATTCCACAAGGTTTTATTACATCAAACTGATCCAGTACGATTTAGTTGAATACATATTTATTACCTGTTCTAGTCATAGAATCATAGAATTGTGTGGGTTGGAAAGCACCTTACCGATCATCTAGTTCAAGGCCCTGTCCAACCTAGCCTTGAGCACTGGGGCATCCATAACTTCTCTGGGTAATCTGTTCCAGTGCCTCACCACCCTCATAGTGAAGAAATTTTGATCTTTCAAATTTATTTCTGTGGACTCTGGTACTATTAAAATGAAGCTAAATTTTCAGTGGAAGGTTTCAGTCACAAAATGCTAATTTGAAGAAATCGTAATATTCCAAAGGAACTACTGATTTGTTAACTTCTGCAAGAAACTATGAGAGTATTTTGAAAGCTAGAAATACTCCTTTGGAAAAAAAATGCATCTTGGGGTTGTCTTTCTTAAAATGTGCCTTAAATATTTACCTGAATGTGCATATCACATTTTGCAATGTTCAAAATGCAGATATATCTCTCCTCTTTGAAAGTGTTGTAAATCACTTATTTTGTGCTGCTTTAGGTTAAAGCAAACTGTAACTGTGAAAACTTCCTTCACAAGCCTGAAGCCAGGTTGATATTTCATCAGGGAAATATCTGATTACCTTTCACTACCAAAGTGTTCCGTAAACAATGCGAGTCATGCGTCATTTGTGTTTTCTCTCTCATCCTTGCTGCTCTAGGAAAGCAGTTTACTTATATAAGTGAGTTTGGGGTGGATTTGTTTTGGTTTGTGGTTTTTTTTCTTCATTTTGGAGAAGATTTTTTTTGTGACTCACCTAGACTCTGCCATTCTGAAGTTGCAAATAGGTGACTTATTCTTTCCTCCTATTTTGTATGTGGGTGGTGAGGGATGTTGATTTTGTTATTCCTTATCCACCTTTGGATGTCTGGCCCAGCCTAATCACTAGCAATTATTACGAGTCTGCAATTTGGCTTGGCAGCTCCATTTCTTTACAGTGAGTAAAGTTTCCTCACTGATGTTTAACTTCAGTATTCCGTGCAGGAACTTCACTTCATGGCTTTGTTCTGCCTGCAGTGACTAATTGCATTGGTCATAATCTGTGCCTAACCACCTTTTTATATACTTGCACACTGTCATGTCTGTCTTTTCTGTAGACTGAAAGTTCCCAGTTTTATCAGCCTTTGATCACATTTGATTCTATTTTCTGCTTTCTCTTTTATTTAGGTGCAAGTGAAACTCAGAATAAATACCCTTTCGAACATGAAGTTGGATCACACAGCTCAGGGTAAAATAATTTCAGTTGCAAGAGCTATTTGAATATCAAGAATTTCCACCCTGAAAGTATTTTCGGTGTTTTCAGGGACTATTATTTTCCCCAGTTATAATGGAATAAATTAAAATACTGAATGTATGGATGGAATGGAAACTTCTGGAGTGTTTTCACACACTCAGGGTGTGAGAAGCTGGCCCTGAAATGTCTTATCTGGAATTACTGAGGTAAAAGGAGATTCATCTTTGTGCCTGGGTTTGGCAGAACTCACCCTAACTGCCCAAAACTGTCCTACACATCCACATTAGTAAAAGCCACAATTCAAGTGCTCTAGGCCACTTTCTCATTTCTGAACTATATCTATCACCCAGAGTACAACGCTTGTCCTGGCTAAAAATTCTTGGTGAGCTTTAATAATATGGTAATATCTAAAAAATACAGATATTGCCAGGAAAGAATGTCAAGCTGTAAATACCTCTGCTTTTGCTTCACTGCGGCCGGGACCAGCAATAACAAGCATGTCCTGCTGGGCAATGACCCTTCCCTCTAACCCTCTTAGAAGAAAGAAACCCTGTTAGAAACCCTCTAACACTGTACTAGAGGAATTTATAATCTACAGTATTTTTATGATACATTTAAAAGGCTATTTCTATCCCCACACAACCTTTGCTACATGCCCGGTGGGACAAGTTCAGAGTAAGACAGGCAATAAGCCTCCCATCAGAGTTGCTACCAGCTGGAGATCACAT
The DNA here is from genome assembly GCA_013399095.1 of Psophia crepitans. Classification (NCBI taxonomy): domain Eukaryota; kingdom Metazoa; phylum Chordata; class Aves; order Gruiformes; family Psophiidae; genus Psophia; species Psophia crepitans. Next base: position 9,449 of record VWZZ01000853.1, on the reverse strand, counting down.
TTGCTTTCTTACAAATAAGAGAGTAGATACGGTTGCTAGGACCACATAATTCTGAATATTTGTTTTCCATGTTTAAACTTGCAAGAACTCACTATCTCCAAGTTAACCTGAGTGTAGAACCTAGGAGCCTGGAGACCAGTCGGCATCCAACCTACTTGCTTTTCATGAATGGATGGTATGTTTGTATTTTATGGATAGTCTGTTTGTATTTTAATACTTATTTGATTAACTGGTCTGTCCCTTTGATTATATAGCTAGACAGTTACCATCGAAGAGCAGGCTGGAGCTAGCTGTAGTTACAAAAACTCTCAGCGTGTTTCTGACAGATGCAAGCGGTGCCTGGGCAAGAGAAGTGTGGTTCCCTCTGAGCTGATCCTCACAGCCAGGGCACAGGAACCTGCTCTTCGTTCTGTAGGCACCACTACAATGGGGACAAGCAAACAGAAATAAAATCAGTGAAGTATGAGCAGTATGTTTAGGGCTTTTTTTACACAGAAAGAAACAATAGGTACTGACCTCCTGAGCAGCTTGGGTTCTAAACTGTAATTTGATTACACTTGGGCTCGGCACAACAGCTTTGCTTAACTAAATGGCTTCCAAAAAAGGCATTGCATCTGACGTGAAAGCACCAAGAGATGTCAGATTTGCTGGTATCATTATCACACTTTTTGATCAGTCATTCAAGTAAATTAGTCAGTCAGCTTCAATGAAACTTCACTTCAATGGGTGTTATTGAAATCCATTTATTCCCTGTATTTCTTCTACACTAATTGAAGAACTCTTCAAAATGTTTAGTATTCTAAATTCGTCAGCATTTTCTTACTGTAGAATTAGATACTGAATATTTAAAATTACTCTCTGATTTCTCTTTGTTAAATTTTAGAGTACAATCTATGAAGCTTTTCCTGTAAGAACTCTTCATCATCAGTCAGATCACTTTATCCATAATTTCTGCATTTTTTCTGTGTTGCCTAGATAGTTAAAAATGGCAGTAAGGAAGCACACAATCAGGAAATTACATTTACACCAATTTTTAACAGGTATTTAAAGAGAAGTATATTTAAAACACTAAAAGCATGCTTGTTTTAAAACATGTTGTGATGTGAATGGTCTAACAAAAGGCAAGTAAATGTCAGGCTTCAAGAAGTTCATTAATCGATGCATTTGTACATTTTTAGGAAATACAATTAGTCTTGTTTCTTATTATGTGTGCTTAGATATAATTGCTAGAATGCACTATTGTGTCCCATTTCCTTATCTGAATCAAAACTTCAAATATGAAAAAATAGTTTGCCAGTGCCTTGGTTTTAATGATGCAGAATCCAAAGAAAATAGTTTAAAAGTCAGTTCTAATCTATCCATGATATGAAAGTAATAGAGGCTTTTGTAACATTCCTAAATAAAAGAAATTGGCATCCTGTTCTATTCATATGAAGACTGTAGTGTCGGCTTCGTGTTCAGGTGCAAAAATGAAATGTATCATTTGTCAGATGAGTGCTGTAATGAAATATGCTGTACAGCACAGCTTTATAGAGTTGGACACCAAACAGCCAGAGAGGCTGACAGCATTGCACTCTCCTTTCCCCACTCCCAGTTGAAAGAAGCCAAAGTTGTAGGAAGGGAGACCTGCGGTGGGGGTAAAGCCCCTCTGCTGATGAACAAAGACCCTTTCAGAGGGAAGCTGGTGGTACTACTGGCTTCTCGCTGGCCTGCATCTCTTGCAACAAGCTGAAGAACAAGCAAGCTGCATCCTGAGCTGCAGTGCACCCACGCAAAGCAGCCTGCACCATAGTAGTGACCTGGAGGGGCAACCCAGTGGTGAAATAAGGTCTGCAGAGAGAAATGAAGCTATCCTGATGATCTGTGATGAAGGAAAACGTGTGCCTCTACTTCTCTGACCTTGCTAGTCCTTGAAGTTGCAGAGAATACTTGCAAATATCTAGTGGCAGGTTTCACTTTATAAACCACAGGAGTTAATTCTGTTGTAAATAATTCTCCGTCGCATCAGAAAGATGTCAGGGACATCTGATACCGCACGTGAAAGGCATATCCCTCCTCTGCTCCGCTTGATTCTTAAAACGTAGTGCTGCACTTCACACCCCGCTAGGCCCTGACATCTTCTTGCTTGAGAAGGAGTATGGTAGTTTGAGAGCTAACTAGCCTGTGCCACTGAAAATCTAATTATGCTTACGCTTTATCTTGCCAGAGCTGACAGCGGGTTGAAGCCTTTGTCAGAGTGTTTAATTTCCATAACTGTCTGCATGGTGCTGTGTGTTTCCTGCTGAGCACACACAGTACCTGCTTGTCTGGTGACCATAATGAGGGTGGCCAGCTGAGGTGCCTTCAGTGTGATCAGTGCTGGTGAACTGAAAAGTCTCGTATATGGCAAGACTCACCTTCTGCTTCTTTGTGCATATAAGTACAGTAGGAGTTTCACTTGCAGTCTGTTTTCGTCTCAGACAAAGTTAATTTTCTTTGTAGTAGCTAGTAGGAGGCTGTGGTTTGGATTTGTGCTGGAAACTGCAGATAATATAGAGATGTTGTCATTATTGCTGAGCAGGGCTTACACAGAATCAAGGCTTTTTCTGCTTCTCACTCCATTCCACCAGCGATGGGTGGTGCTGGGGGTGCACAATAAGTTGGGAGGAGACACAGCCAGGACAGCTGACCCAGACTGGCCAAAGAGATATTCCATATCATATAACGTCACGTTCCGTATTTAACTGGGGAAGCTAGCTGGGAGGTGGGATCATTGCTCAGAAACAGACTAGGAATCAGGTTGTGGGTTTTTTCCTCCACATGTGGTGAGCCATTGCATTTGTGCATCACTTGGGGTGGTTGTTGTTATTATTATTAAAGTGTCTTCATCTCAACAAGGGGTTTTTTGACCTATTCTCCTCCCTACCCTGCCAGGGAAAGGGAGAGTGAGCGAGTGGCTGCCTGGTGCTTAGTTACCAGCAAGGGTTAAACCACTACACCAGGAAGTAAAATTTGTAGGGTGAGAAGATGATTTCTCTAGTGTACCAGCTGATACAGCAGGAAAAAATGGAAGTGCTTTTGGGTGCAGAATTACACTAAAAAATGTAACTGGATTGAATCAGATGGGATTTATGAGCATTATTTATAAGAAAGGGGCGGACCTAGAGGCAGGATTATGTGAAGGGCACTTTTGTGAGAAGAGTTCTAGTTGCTCATTCTAGTGCACACTACAGAAATGTAAACGGGAAAGTAAACTCTGTTTACTAACAGGAAATATCTGGGTTTCCTTAGGTACTATTCGGGGCGGGGAGGGCGGGGCAAGGCAGGGACTGCCTTTTCTCAAAATAATCTGTTTGCAATGAAAAGCCAGATAGCCCCAAAGAACGTGTAATTTGGTAAATATTGTCTGTTCTCTCATCAACAATCTTTGCAAGGCTTAGTTGTTTGTTTGCTCTGAATCTTACTGGGAGAAGCAAGTGCAACCAACCTTAATGATTCTATGATTCTAACCTGAGAATGGGAGGGAGGGAGGGAGGCAGGGAGGCAGGCAGGCAGGCATCCTGCAAAACTCCCAGAGGCTCAGATGATTACAGCTTGCTCTGCAGGTGTGTGGCAATGAAAGCCTATTTACACATTTAACAGATTTACTCTGTTTATAAATTGCCAAGTGATGGCAAGCAGGGGTACTTATTGCTAATTGGTAGCTGAGACCATTCTATGCATCTCTATTTCAGTATGATATTGAAAAACAGTGTTAGATGCTGCCCTGCTACAAATGTGGGAAGAGACACTATCTGATTGTGCCATGAGGATCCTTACACTTCTCACACCTTTGTCTACTCAGTAGATCTGCCCTGGCAAACTAAAGAAGGCTGTATCTGATGGGGCATCAAAAATAGGTGATGTTGTGCTGCTAAGACTGGCTGACAAGAAGTTACAAAGAGAGCTTCAATGTGTCAATGCAGCTTTGATTCTCTGTAGAAGTAAGAGGGATGTGATGTCCCATAACTTTGAGGAAAATCAGCAGGAGGTAAGTAAACTTATATGGGATTTTAGGAAACATCAGAAACTTCTGTATTTTCTCAGAAAACTATTCTCTGGTTGCCTTGAGGAACTCCATATGTAGTATAGACCCTGTCTCTAGATCTTCACAGCCAGTTGCTGTTGTTGCTGCCGCTACCCAGGAAAGATGTGAATGTTGTGGTGGTTGTTCTAAGAGCAAGACCTTGTGCAAAGTAGGCAGGTAGAGATGCACATGCTAGAAGTGGGAGTTTGCATCTGTTTTGCTTGTCCTACTCTCTTCCTAAGTACATCAAATCCACTACTATTGCTGTCCATGTTTGCATCATCTCTCCATGGGCTGCCATCTTGACTGATGGGATTGTAAACCATGAACCCCAGAGAATCTTGGAGAGAGAGAGAGACAGAATCCGCCTGTTCCTGCTGCTGGAGGAACCTGTGCTGAGACAAGCAGATGGTCCCAGATTGATGCGATGACCATGGCTGCAGCAGGTCCCACCAACTTGCTTTTTCATCCAGGTAGGGACCTGGATTATTGCCATCAATTGTATAGTAACCAAGGCTCACAGTGAGCATACTGTTCAAGAAGGTGGTATCAGGATACCACCAGCACACTGTCCCCACCCTCCCTATACCCCCTCCCCAGTAAACCATCCCTCTCCACACAGAGTTGCTAGGAAAAAAGATGAAGAGTTTTGAGTGACAGAGCCATCCTCATGTGAACTGGTGTCTATAGCTGGTGACATCAAGCTGTTGCTATCAGTTCTGAAGTATGGATGGTCGCTTTTTTTATCACTGCATGGGTTCTCTGCTCTTCTCTCCTCTTATCCTGGTCTTCCTGTTCTGTTTTTTCCTTTGACATCTCTCCTCCCTTTCTTTTATCCAAACCAGCTTCTGCACGCAGAATAAAAATCACTGGAGGGCTTAATCTGGGGAATTACATTTACTTTGTCTGTTCAGATAAGGCATATACAGTTAAAGAGTTCTTACAGCTACTGGAAGGTGCTTAACACAGAGGATTATTTCTGGGTGCCTCTGCTGAGCTGCTGGCATGTGAGGGGGAGAAAAAAGTATCTCATTTTACAGATGTAAAAATTCACATGCCATCCTTAGTCTAGGAACACTCCCTAGGGTTACTGGTATATGAAATCTGTATGCTCTGGAATGGGATCTATAGGTGCTGGGAGAAGCAGCAGCAGATGTCGTGATCTATATTGGGAAGCAATCTATCCTGGTGAGGTCTGATGTGCTCTTCCAGCACAAGCTCATAGTGATGTTATCTCAGAGAAAAATAATACCTCGCTATGCTTTTTCCCTTCTGCAAGCAAGGTAGTAGGTTTTGATGTAGGTTTTTTGTTGTTGGGGTTTTTTTGTTTTGTTTTTTTTTTTTTAAGAATAAAATGTACTCCCTTCTATTTAGGTAGGACATTGATCTCAAACTCTTCCTTCTGTTCCTGAGGTGGGTAAAGGCTGAGGAAACAGTCTACTACTTCTGTGCAGGTCTAGCAAGTCCTTTTTTGCTCTAGTTGGTAAAATATGAAATGTTTCAGAAAATCAGACAGCTAATAATAAACCTTAAAAATCTCCTACTTCGGTAGAGCCAATATAAAATTTCACTTAGTTTTGGGCTAACTTGTCCCTGTGCTACAGCTTATGTCTTACAAAGGCATTCTGTTTGAATAAAAAGACTTCAAGTAATGGTAAAGCTCTTGCTATAGTCTGGTCTCAAATTTATCTGCCCTCACTGTTGTAACTACTTGTCTTTCACAGAAGCTTATGTTCTAGTTTCAGTATTGTAGTGATTGTTTTGTGAGGTTTTTTGTGCTATATGGACACCCTCTGAAGTGCAGTGTTTCTCCCTTCTGTACTTAAGTCAAGAATACATTTTGTACCTCTTTCTTGAAGTCTAGTGATTAAATTTTACCGGTTTCAATTTAATACACTACTACTGAAAAGTTTCTTTAAGGTATTGGAATACTGTTTGGTCAGAGACACTATATAATAAATTTCAGGGAACTGAGAAAACAAGTAGAAGATGGAAACATTTTTTCAGAACAAAGAAATGTGCTTCAAATTAGGTCTATAACTGTTTTTGTTACCATAGCAACACAATACGACAACAAAGCTCTCTTCGGGCATTGTTCCAGGTATCCTACCTTCACAGTTTCTCATGGACATTGACAGACCCATCAGCAATATTTTTCCTTGCTAAATCCCAGGGTGTGGCAGTCAGGGAGAAGGGAAATTCCACATCTGTGGTATCTTTTGGTGTTTCTTCTTTGCAGGCGTCTCTATTAGTAGCTTAAAACATTTTATCACAGGTCATAGCTATATGCATGGTTTGATTTCATTCTACAAGTATAGCTGGCATAAATATATAAAAACATAGTGAAACAAAGTAGAAGGGAATAAAACAATGAGAAAACACTTCTATAGATCAGAATCATAGAATGATTTGGGCTGGAAGAGGGACCATAAGGATCATCTAGTTCCAACCCCCCCCCCACCATGGGCAGGGACACCCTATGCTAGACCAGGTTGCCCAAAGCCCCATCCAACCTGGCCTTGAACACTTCCAGGGAGGGGGCCTCCACAGCTTCTCCAGGCAACCTGTTCCAGTGCCTCACCACCCTCACAGTAAAGAATTTCTTCCTCATATCTAATCTAAATCTCCACTCTTTTAGTTTAAAGCCATTACCCCTTGTTCTGTCACTACAATCCCTAATATACAGCCCCTCCCCAGCTTTCCTGTAGGTCCCCTCTAGGTATTGGAAGCCTGTGATTAGGTCTCCCCAGAACCTTCTCTTCTCTAGACTGAACAAGCCCAGCTCCCTCAGCCTGTCCTTGTAGAAGTGCTTCAGCTCTCTGATCAACTTTGTGGCCCTCCTCTGGACTTGCTCCAGCAGCTCCATGTCTTTCCTGTACTGAGGATTCCAGAGCTGGACGCAGTACTCCAGCTGGGGTCTCACAAGAGCAAAGTAGAGGGGGAGAATCACCTCCCTCCCCCTGCTGGCCACACTATTTCTGATGCAGCCCAGGACACGGGTGGCTTTCTGGGCTGCCAGCACACACTACCGGCTCATGTGGAGCTTTTCATCCACCGGCACCCCCAAGTCCTTCTTCTCAGGGCTGCTCTCCATCCATTCTCTGCCCAGCCTGTAGCTGTGCTTGGGATTGCGCCGACCCACATGCAGGACCTTGCACTTGGCCTTGTTGAACTTCATGCAGTTTGCACAGACCCACCTCTCAAGCCTGTCAAGGTCCCTCTAGATGGCATCCCTTCCCTCCAGTGTGACAACTGCACCACACAGCTTGGTGTCATCAGCAAACTTGCTGAGGGTGCACTCGATCCCACCATCCATGTCACCGACAAAGATGTTAAACAGTGCCAATCCCAGTACCAACTCATGAGGAACACCACTCATCACCAATGCCCACTTGGACATTCAGATTTTGACCACAACCCTTTGAGTGTGGCCGCCCAGCCAATATCACAGACAAGAGCTCCAGGGGACTGGAGTATGATTGTAAGTTGTGTGAAATGCGGTTACATCAATCAAAAGGTGCTAAAGAAATTCAATGGAAAGTTGAAGTGCTGGAAAGGTCCACCACTTCAAACAAAACAGGATGTCAGACACATTAGTGCAAACCTGGTTATTCACCAAAGCCAAGGTCAAAGACCATGATCAGCAAAAAGATTAGGGAGAGATTGACAGTTTGGGAGGACTCCTTTGAAATGGGAGGGAATGGCAAACAAGGCTGTCCCAGGTCAGGTGGATAAAACAGACCTATCTCACCATAGTGGTTCAAACAAACTTGTGACATTGTTCAGTTCGCTGGCTTTCCAGCACAGATCAGGCTGAGCTCCAGAAGTGTGTACCAGTTGGACTGACTTATTCTTGGAGAATTGTCTGTGGTCAAGTTATGCATCAGTGAAAAGAGGTGGTTATAATTGGAGCCGTTTAGGAGCCTACAGTTCTGTCAAAGGAAGAACTGCAGGATAACAAAGCTCTGGCATGATTCAAAGCCTTTGGCTGAATTTCAGACCACCTTATATTAGCCCAACTTTTGTTTTCTGATGTGTTTTAAATGAGAATGCTTAGGTGCTAGTGAATCAGCTTCTTTCAATTAAAGTGTCTGTAAGCTTGTGAATGCTGGTCTCAGTATGTTGAACTGCTGTTCCTCAGTAACAAACTATACGACTGTACAGATGACAACTCAGTAATATATTCTTCCATTACACTAGAAACTGGTCCTTTGCCTTGATGGACAAACTTCAATTTTCTGATCTTACAACTCATCATTTCAGCTGTCCCCATATAATTAATGATCAAGTTGTTCTCCAGAGTTGAGTCCTCTTTCACCTTCCCTTATTCCTAGCAACCAGACATCAAAACGTATACTTCAAAAAGTCATAAAGGAAAATTGCTGTCTTTGTGCCTTCTGTGATAAACTTTGAGTTGCCAGACATTTCCTTTCCTTTTCCTTTCACCAAGCTGAGCATGCTGTTGGAGCTCATCAAATAATTTTAACGCTTTAAAATATTGGCCTTCAGGTTTAGACATTGCATTTGTACTAATTTAGGCACTGTATTTGTACTCTGATGTTGCTGGTCCTGAATCCATTGACTCTTTTTGCAGCTTGGTTTGCCTTAGGATTTCTGTCTGGCTAGATGCTCAAACAGGTACATCTCATATCCCACAGAACTTGTGATCCAAATAACCAGCTTCAACAGGAGGTACAAATAAATGAGTGTAGAATGCTCTGTGATTGAAGTATAGGCGTATTGAGAAGTGTGCAAAAGAGATTAATCTTCTCTAGTCTTCTCAGGTCAAGTTAGACAGCTGGTAGGCAAGCTCTCTTCCTGTTTCTTTTCAGAACAGTATGAAGACAACGGTGGTTATAGTTCTACAGTGACTACTGTAGCTGATTCGGGTACTTCATCTTTCTTATCAGTCAGTCAGGTCTCTTTCTTCCTTTATATCTACACAAGTACAGAAGAGAATACAAAACTACCACTTAAAAAAACAGAACAGAAACAGTTTATCTAGTATTCATCTACCATTTCTTAAAAAAAAAAAATAAAAAACCCAAACCAAACAAACAAAAAAAACCCAACCAACCCACAAACACCAGTGTGTCTTCATAGCAAAGATCCCTACCAAGGGAGCAACTCAACATAGCACGCTTGTGTGACAATTTATCCAGCCGGAATGTTCACTACAGGCTCCTAAGAGAAGAGCTGTGAACACTATAGCACAGTTTCTACTTTTCTTCTTTGAACTCATGTATGTGCTGTAAGTCTTCAATATCAAAATAGGATAAAATAAAATTGGTAAAACATCATATAAAGGCAGCATAAGCTTTCATTACTCAGGGGATGTGAGCACTATTTTTTTTTTTAAGAAAAAAGAAAAAAGCTTTGAAGCGTCACAGGGGCCCTCTCTTTG